>CAJQZJ010000606.1:1060434-1088722 GCA_907164525.1 Lophiomys imhausi | reverse complement strand
AGAAACTCCTATATATTTCCTAAATCTAATTTATCTAACTCCTACACTGGAGGAGATTAGTTGACTGCAAATTGGCACAAATGTTCAGCTTGTTGTAAAGCAAACACATAGAAGACATTTAACCCAAACCACATGTAACTGTGAGTTTCGACATAGATTTAACACTTAGAACCATTTCATACTAGTGCAGGAGACTTTAAAATTAACTCCATTTTAAATTCTAACTCCAAGCATTTAATCAGGTTTGGCCACAGTTCATCCTTTTAGCTCAAAGAAATGGTAGAGGAGACAATTTTTTCACAATGATGAAATACGCAAGTCTATCTGTACCTAAATATCCCCATATATAACATGTGTACCATAGGGAACAGTCAGCAATGGCCACGATGAGTCCCAGAGATGATAACACATAATGAGCTTAGGACACTGCAGTGGCTACCCCTTCATCTGCTGGGAAAGCCTGTCCTTCCACCAGGCACTCTGACTACCCACAATCAGTCTCCGGAATGCCACCCGCAAGGCTCCTCCCGCTCATGAGTCATGTTATATGGGAGGCTATCTGAGTGCAAACACACACACACACACACACACACACACACACACACACACACACACATACTATGACTCACTTTAAACATCCTCATGCCAGATGCTGGGCTTTCTGTCTCCAAGGAAAGAGCCAGGCAAATTCAGCCAAAGGCTTAGAACTGTTCACAATTAATAGCTGGGCCTTACAACATCCTGAGTCCCTACAGAGAATTCATGTGAGTTCTGTGAGTGGCCAGCAATCCCCAGGCTTGGGTGTCAGTCACGTCTTCCATCCACCAGCCCTTCCTTCATGAGAAGCCCAGGGGAAACCTGGTGGAGGACAGACTGCAGCTCCAGCACAGGTGAAGCATGGACTTGACAGAGAGTTTAAGGTCAGAGCAGGGCTAACACCACTGGCCCACCCCTACATAGCCTGCTGGTGCATGGGGACAGAGGGTTTGACAGGTTTCTGGATAGCTTGACCATCCAGTCACAGTTATTTGGGTGGCAGTTTGTCAGAGGCTGGACAAGTAACAGCAGTTGCTCCCAGAAGTCTCTGCAACTCACAAGCTCAACTTAGCGACACCACCTATTGAGACTTGTCCACATTGTGTATATTTACTCACTGCTCATCTGTGAATTTCTGTACCGTCCGCTCTACAGCCCGGGGCCACAGGCATTGCAGGCAAGCACTGGCTAATAACCCACAACCCAACTAAGCCAAGAGATTAATGGTGCACTGAGATGAGGTTAAGGAACAGGGCACAGTTGCTGTTAGAGGCAGATCCAAGGGACAGAAGGTGGCTCCCTGCAGGCTGAGCAATGAGCCATGGTGGCGATAGAGAACCTGAGATGATGAGGCAGGGTGAGGTTCTGAGATTTGAGCTGAGGAAGCAGTGTAGCCAACTGTGTTCCTCCTCTCAAGGTTGATGATATCCATGGAACATGGAAGGTTGTCTGGAGATGCATGTAGGTGATTCCCAAAGAGATGTGTCTGAGAAACACTTCCAGCTATTTTCCCATATTTAAGTGTTTAAAAGGATGCTTCCATCTGGTAAAGAACAAGCGTGGACCAAGCTGGGAGGTGACCGAAGCCTGGATGTCTGTGTGGCCAGAATGAAGTGAGGGGAGGCCCCTGTGACCTCCCTGGGTAAATCTCTGCCCTGGTAACAGCAGTGCTCTTTGCTTGAGGACAACTCACAGTCTAGCAAGGAGGGCTGGGATTCACAGAAAGCTCATGCGTCTGGGTGGGTTGGGCTGGTTTCTGGTATGGACACTATCCAAAATTAATTGGAGAGTGTGTAAGTAACTCACTCAGTGTGAGGCACTTGTCTATTGGACCCTTAAATGGGGGAGCCTGAAACATAGGTATGTACTTGAAGTGTCCCTTTCTAAGAACAGCTCACCCTAAGAAGAGCTAGAAACACCAGGAATCAAAAGTCTCACAGCAGTGTGACTGACTGCTAAAGAACAGAGGGAGAGGCAGGAATTACAAGTTTCACAGCAGTGTGACTGGCTGCTAAAGAACAGAGGGAAAGGAACCCCACCACGGAGAGAGGCCTTGGAATGACACAACACGGGGGTGTCTGGACAAGGACTCTAGCCCCCAGCCTACAAAAGGAAGGAGAAAACACTGCTACTGTCATGCCCACTTCTGATAATCACTCATACCTTGTTCAAGGAAGGAGAGCAAAGCATCCCTGGAAGTGATGTCTGATCTTCCCTGAGGACATCAGTCCCTGGAAATAGCAATCTTTTGTAGTCAGATAGTTACCACAATGTGGGAACAAACATCAATGTCACTGTCACAGAGAACACCGTGGCAGTACTCTCCCACCTAATCTGTACTTACACGTTTTCACTTTGCATGTGTGCTTGCGTGTGTGTACTCCTTTCTACAGATCCATATCCATGTGTAGAAGTGTGTGTAAATGACATTGAATGATGTCAACATGTCTTTCTCTACAAATATATGCACAGTTACATAAAACAGGGGAATTTTATGTTCAGACTTTGCTAATAAGATGACACCCTCTCAATATGTACAACCTCCCAACTGTGGGGAATAGTGTACTCAGCACAGTGTGGAAAAACATAGTCGATCCTCAGGCACAAAGGAAGAAACTGGACAGAGGTGTGGTCAGGTGTCTGCTACCTCATGTAATAGCTCATTGCCATGGTAGAGGCTGTGGACTTGATGGGAGAGACCAGTGTCTACTAGGATAGGCTGGGACTCAGAAAGAATTGCAGGTGTGCATGGAGGTTTGGTCCATATGGTGGGAGAAATACATACTATTCCTAGGAAGAAGGCCTAATTTGACCTCAGTCTACTATTCTGGGAGGTAGGGGTGATAAAGGGTAGGAGGCACAATGTGGTCCTTGAAATGACCCTTAATACAACCAGTGCTATAGCAGTAGAAAAAATTGTAGCAGGTATCAGTGATATGAATATCAAGGAACTAGCAAGGATTCAAGAAGGTGACACCAGAGAATGGTGCCATGGGATGACCACACCCAATCTGTACAGCATGAAAAGACTCCAGGCTCCACACTGGTACAAGATAAAGTTCTGCTATTTTGCACTCAGCTATGGCAGCCCATGTTTTCAGGGCAGGTAGAAGACACTTCACAGAGTCCTGCCAAGGCTTCTGAAGAAACTTTGCTTCATCAGAACAGAAACTTTTGTGCCCATGAGAGGTTGTCATTGACATAAGAGCATGACTGAAGGTGGAGACTCAACAGAAAACAGCAAGTGGCTTAATATATTTGTGGATGAATCTATGTGTACATGTGTAAGTGAAGGAGGACATGTCAATTCTTTTCTTATACTCTCCACCTGTATTTGTCAGAAAAGGTGACAATGGCTGAGGCAGAGCCAGCACCTATCCCATGACTCCAGGTTCCAAACTGGGAGAGGATGAAATCCTGCCATTATGTTGTTCTCCACTGAGTGACATTCTCAGAAGTCATCAACTACTACAGCAGGGCCAAATAGGGAAACTTCATAACATCCTGCTTTCTGAGGTGTGTTTAATGGGGGTAAGAAAGGAACAGGTTGGAGGCCAAATTTTTCAATGAACTCTGTGCCTCAAAAATCCTATAGATTACATACTCCAAGTCTCATGACAGGAGAAACTTGCTGATAAACTGAGCAGCAGAAATGATAGTCCAAGATTTGAACTTTGCACTTTGGGGATGGGTAAGACCCATCCCCCACTGACCTTGCTGGAATGTGAAGGTCCCCGCAGGAGGGAGACTGAATGTGAGGTTCTTCCCAAGAAATGATCATAAGAGAAGCCTTGGAGTACTTCCCCTAAATACCAGTCCATAAGAAAACTGTCTTCCTGGACACAATTGAGCTTTCCCAAACAGAGTAAGGCCTAACCTCTGTGACACCACGTGAGGGGTCACTGTCATGGTTATGAATATGCCCTAGTTCTGGGGCAGCAGGTCCCATTACAGTGGGTTAGAATTTAAAACCAGGAGAAAGTCGGCAGGGATCCTTTTCAAGTAAGTCAGTGAAGAAAACTCTCTGGGTGAAGACCTGATCTCATATCAGTTAGTAAACTTGGCAGGGGCCTTCCTAGAAAAGGATAACTGAGGCACAATTTGATGTCTCGGGGGTTTTTAATAAATGTGATTTAGAGAAGAGTTGCAATAACAAGGACCAGAGGAACATCCTCACAGAGCATGGCCATGCATGACACACAAGGAGAGGACACCATCCCCACAAAAGGGAATGTGTGTTTGTGAAATGTGCACAACTTGCCATGCCTTAAAGGCAAGGAATCCTCTAAGTCAGCAGTTCTTAGCCTTGACAATGTTGCAGTTCTTTAATACAGTTCCTCAAGTGGGGGTGACCCCCAATTATAACATTACTTTTGTTGCTCTTCCTAACTGTAATTTTACTACTGTTATGATTTGTGATGTAAATATTTTTGAAGATAGAGATTTGCCAAAAGGATCATGACCAACAGATCAAGAACTGCCACTCTAGATGCATGGAGGACCAAGCTATGTCTCTTAGCCTCCCTGTGATACTCCATCACAGGATCCAACCACAGAAGAGAAGAAAGGCTGCATGGCTTCTGGTTGGAATGGTTTGTCTTTACGTCTTTATCTACTTAGAAGCAACAATCATTCCATGTGAGCTCATGGCCTCTTTCCCTGACAGGCACAGTCAGATATGCAACAGGAAACACTTTCCCAACTGCCTTTCTCTCCTAAGTATTTCATCTGTTTGGATAGAGTGTAATCTATTTCATCTGTGCTGTGAGCCGTATGTGTCTATGCATGTTTTCCAGAGGACAGGTCCATGATGTTCTGAGTATATTTGAGATGCCAAAGAAGGATGCCAACTATTTTCCTCTATCAATATCCACCTGGGTATTTTTATTTTTATTTGACCATAGGCAAATGCTAATGATGATGAAGCTTTGGACACGCACGGACTTCACTGCCTCAGCCCTAAAGATAAATCCAGGACCGTCCAACACGGCAATGTACCCAGGTTGAAGCATCAACACGAAAAGCTTAGACACAATATTCTAAAAGTGTCCAAGGTCAAAGGTCAAACATGGACCCCGAAGGAGCTCAAACTAAACGTTAAAGTGAAACTTCCTCAGGTTTAACCATGACCCCAAAGTGAATGGACCCAACCCGAGAAGAGATATGTTCTCAGGTCTAACACTGACCTTCACAATGCCCAGGCACAAATGTACAAGTGTGCCTGGGCCAAACTCTGAAATGAAGGAGGACTGCATCAGACACAGCAGTGTGCCTGCACCAAGAGTTGACCCTGAAGAAGCCTGGGACCAAAACAAGATAAGATGGGGCCTAGGCCAGTTCTTGAACCTTAAGATGCCCAGGCCCCCAAAGAGATGATATTCGGGCTGGTCCAAACCCTGACACTGAATAAGCCCTGGCCCCCGAAAAGATGATATATTAGTCTGGGCCAATGTCTGACCCTGAAGATGCTCGCTCAGACCCAAAGCCAGGAGAGATGTGGGCCTGGGTCAAACCCTAACCCTGAACAAGCCTGGGCCCAAAAGCTAAGACAGATATGGGCCTCGGTCAAACCCTGACCCTGAAGCATGGACCCAAAACAACAAAGATGTGGTTCTGGGACAATACCTGACCCTCAATAAGCCTGGGCCCAAAGCTAGGAGAGATATGGGCCTGATGAGGGTCTGGGCCAAACCCTGACACTGAGTAAGTCCAGGCCCCAAAAGAGATGATATATGGGCCTGGACTAATACATGACCCTGAAGATACCTAGGTCCAGAGCAAGAAAGATGTGGATCTGGGCCAATCAATACCTAACCCTGAAGAAGCCTGGGCCTAAAGCTAGGAGAAATGTGAGCCTGAGACAAACTCTAACTTTCAAGAATCCTGGGCCCAATGTTAGGAGAGATATGGGGCCTTGGCCAAATCCTGACTCTGAAGCCTGGGCCCCCAACCAGAAGTATATGGGCTTGTGCCAAACCTTAATCCTGAAGAAACCTCGGCCCAAAACTAGGAGAGATATGCGCCTGGAACAAACCCTGACTCTGAAGCCTGGGCCCCAAACAAGAAGTAATGTGGGCCTGGGTAAGTCCATGAACTTAAGATGCCTGGGCCCAAAAAGAGATGAAATACGGGCCTGGAAAAATCCCTCAAATTATTGAGGTTTAGACAAACCAAGGAAAGAGTGCCTGGGCCAAACCTGGACCCTGGAGAAGCCTGGGCCCAAAAATAAAAGGTAGGTGGGCCTGGGAAAACTCCTGTAATGAAAGAGGACCACCTTATGTCACCAAAAGAAGTATGATCAGGCCAAACCTTAATTGTGAAGAAGCCCAGGCCAAAAGGAGAAATGTAGGCCTTGGCCAAACCATGAACCTGGAGAACCCTGGACACAGAAAAAGAAAATGTGTGGGACCTGGGCAAATTTTTGAAATGAAAGAGATCTGGGCTAATCCAAGAAGAGAACACACAGGCCAAATCCTAACCCTGAAGAATGCTAGGCCCAAGCAAGAAGCAATATGGGCCTCGGCCAGCCCTGAAACCTGAAGATGCCCAGGCCCAAAGCAAGAAGAGATGTGGGCCTGGGCCAGTTTTGAACCTGAAGGTTCCCAGGCTCAAAAAAAAAGATATTTTGGCCAAGGCAAATTCTTTAAATGAAAGAGGCCCAGGTCAAACTGAGAAATGGAGTATACCTAGGCTAAGCCCTGACCCTAAAGAATCCCAAGCCCAAAGCTAGAAGAGATGTTAGCCTGGACCCATACCTGACCCACAAGATGCCCCTGTCCAAGACAGAAGAAGATACATGAGCCTGGGATAATCCCATACATGAAAAAGTTGAGACGAAATTAAAAAAAGAATGTGCCCATTGAAATCCAGCCCCTGATTTCTGATCCAACTGCTGAGGTGAAATTATTCTGGTAACTCTTTACCCAAAGAGACTTGAGCCCAAACAAAAAGAGCACTGTGCCCAGGTCAAAACTAAAATGAAACAACATTGTGATCAGATTGTGCCATGAGGCACTCCAATGTAAAGACTTGGTTTCAACTGGTATAATACACCCAACATGACATCAATACAGACATAGTCGAGCTTGTTCATCGATAATCTTGCACTCACCCACAGTGGTTTCTGTACTGATATCTGATGCAAACAGACAGTCTGAGTACCTAATATGTGGACTGCACACACATCACTCAATCCAGGCAACATCCTCGACACGTGAGCAAGGATGACACTCATAAAATGATAAGGGTTCACCTAAATAACATCAATATGGAAATACAATACCAACAAGTGTGTTATTCTACACCTGTGGCTGTCTTAAACAAGAACTTAACTGATTTTTTTTTTTTTAGGAACAAATATTTCTCAAATGTAACTCAGGGCATAGCCTGTTCACCAAGAATCTTGGACTAACAAAAGTTAGTCTATCTAGACACAATATACCCTCCAAGTAGGGATCTTGATGATTACCTGATAATTAATATCATTCCAGGGCTATAAACAGACCTCAAAGGAAACTTGGCAGCATCTTGAACCCTAAGTAGCTTAGGCTATTTTAACTGTGTGTGGGCCATACCCTCTATCTGACAAACCCAGGACACAATCCCAGCCATAAAATGACCAGGCCTTAAATGGAACAAACCTCACCTTAATGTCCAAATGAAACAGACACACCCATGGCCCTGCCCTGGTCTCACACCAGACATTTTTTTCATGACAGCTTCCGTTGTTGGATATCAATGTAGGTTTGGGGCTGCTTGGCCACCTGGGGTCAGACTTCAAGTGTTTGGATCCCATTTGGCTCCATTTTCAATACAGAGGAGCCAGAACCAAACCATATTCTTGGTGTCAGAGCCACAAGTGACCATTAAACAATATGGGCAGATTTTGTACTTAGGAGTGTGTGGGCCGCACCCTCTAGTCAAGTCTGATCGCATGCTATCTGGAAGTCAAGAAATTTGGGAAAAGTTGATGGAAAGTGTGAGTTAGCCCACATGAAACCCTCCGACAACAATGGACCCTCTGTACTAACAAAAAAGTTGGTTGTTTAATCATTGAAATCCTACCTTCAAGACTTAAAGGCTACAAACTCCTTTCACCCAACCCAGGCAACATGCTCAAACTAAGGAGTCAAGGCCACCTCACAGCCTCCATGTAATTTGGGTCATATCTGAATATCAAATAACATAGGCACACCTTGGAAGCAAGCTCACACTTTGACCTCAAATGTGGCCTAGACCACACACTATTCTAGAAAGGTAGGACACACTTTAACACAGTGAGATGGTGGTCCAGAGTGGCATAAGAACAAAGGCCATAAAGTGAAATCAAAGAGATCCTGACAGCTCCCCGACTACTGAGTACCCTTGGGTCCAGCTCTTAAGTTCAAGAGTGTGTGGGACACACTTTTTATGATCCTGGACCATCCTCACTACAAGGAAAATAGGACCATACCTTGCTCTTAATGGAGACATGAACTCACTTGAATGACCAAAACATGAAAATACCTTAAAATGAAGAATGATTAACCTGTGCATTCACTTCTCTTCATTTCAAGTCAGCTTTGTCTTCTAAGCCAGATCCTATTTCAAAAGCAAACATTGCTCCACGATGACCACAAAACTGGTATCAGTATAGGCTGGGGATCCTGATCAAAGAAGCCTGTGTCAAACTCAACTTCAAGGGAGCATATTTGGACCTTCTGCTCATCCAACCCACCAGACAGCAATTTATGGAGCCAGGGACACTCTATGGCCTTTATAGTGTCTGGGAGACATGTGACCCCCAATCAATCTGGGTAGACTTAGGCAAGAAGACTGTATGGGTTGTGCCCTGTGGTCTGCCCTCAGAGCACAGGTCCTATCTGGATTTCAAATCACCCAGGAAGACTTGATGCCAATTGAATGTTAAGTCAACACTACGCCTGACAACAAGGCTGGGCTCACCTTAACAACAATAGATACAAGTCTTACAAGTGACATAAGGGGTAAATCCATAAGTGACCATCTGTGGTGGCCCAGAAGTTCCCTGACTGTCAAGTATACTGGGACAACCTTAAATTCAAGAGTGTGTGGTCTTCACTCTCCCTTCATATGACCCTGTACAATATGCTCACTTCCAGGGACCGTGGCCTTAAATGAGACAAAGACTCTCTTTATTGACTAAACAACATGGATTGGCAGAACCCTTGTCTGCCTTTTGTTTCAGATTTGTACAGGTACCTGAGACTTTCAGACTCCAGAAAGCTAAGGAATTAATCCTATATGGTTTTAAATTTCTTATTACAATAGACAAAGTAAAGTAGATTTGGATATGACAGTCAACCATTTTCCCACATCTCAATTACACTTAGCAATGCTTTTTACATATTAAATCATTTTTCACTTTTTAGGCAAATCATGTGGTTAGTTGTTCCAGGTTAAAAATAAAACTTTTGAGATGTATGTAATCTACTGTGACAAATGAAATGAGATGCTCTTGCTAGATCAAAGAAGGTCTACATTTATTTCATGTTATGTGGCAACTAGGACCTTGAGTGTGCAAATCACAGAAGACTTAGCGTGTGGTTTTCAATATCCAACATTTATAACTGTTCAATCATTCAATACTTTGTCCTTTTCAAATACCCATTTTGATTTTTTGTGACCAGGTGTGGTGGTAATTTGAAGGGAATTGGACCCCAAAGGCCCATAGGGAGTGTCACTATTAGGAGGTGTGGCCCTGTTGAAGGAAGTGTGTCACTGTGGAGGTGGGATTTGAGGTCCTCTATGCTCAAGCTATGTCCAGTATGTCACATAGTCTCCTCCTGTTGCCTTTGGATCAAGATGTAGAAATTCAGCACCACACCAGCCTGCACTCTGCCATGTATACTGCTATGATGATAATGTACTAAATCTCTGAACTTGTAAGCCAGCCCCAATTAAATATATTCTTTCTTAAGGGCTGCTTTGGTCATGGCATCTCTTCACAGGAATGGCACCCTGACTAGATACCAGGTATTGTTATATAGGCTATCCTGGCCTTGAACTCACATCAGTGTTCTCATCTCTGTCTCTCAAGTGATGAGTTTCAGGGACTACCATGCCTGACTCTATTCCCAACATCTGCAGTAAAAACTACATCTACAGATGGAAGCACATTAATTTGCAAGGCTTGCATTTTTGCCACCTGACCTCAATGTAGACGATAGTAAAAGGTTCTGCAATAGTAAGGAATATCAAGAACAAATGGAATACACTGTCTTCTGCCTATATAACCAAAGGTGACACTTACGAGTGTTATTTATGTTGGACACTGAAGAAGGGGTGGACCAAACAGGAAGAATATTCACTAAAATGTCACAAGTTGATGCAAATAAAGTCTATAAGGTTCTATCTTATATATGAAATATCACTTAAAAGCATTCTGTAAAATGATCATCTATGTACCTATATATTTCAGGAACTATACTGAGTCTACAAGGAAGGTGGTCCCCATATGTATTTCTGCAAATCAGCCAAGGCGTGTGGTTAGCTTATTAGAGCAATATGGAGGTGGCTTTCTTTTATCACTGTGCCATTGATATTTCATCAGAACAACACAAGGGTGAATAGCCATGCCAACACTGTTGCAGGATATTTGATCACACTGTGAACCTTGATATTGTGTTGTTTACTGGAAAAACCTGTTTCTACTTGTGGTGTGGCTGAACCCTAGCACATACCTTTAAATCCAAGAGCTTTCCCATGAATATTGAAAAGAGTATTAAATAAAGTCAACCATAGGTCAAGAGGTAGAACAAACAACCAGTTGACAAGGAGTGGACATAGAAAAAAAATAGAGAGAGTACGAGGAAGTCAGAAGGATGGATAGAGACACAGGAACTAGAAAGGGGGGACATTCAGTTTGAAGGTTTCTTTGAGATAGCTTGAGGAAGAAGCATTCCTTCCTTTGGGATGTCAGCTTAGGAGGAAGGTCAGCTGGGTCTGGGTACTTTCTCTGCCACTTTGAGCTAGCAGGCTTTCACTCCAGCATCTGGATCCTGAGTCTTTATTGCTAAAATCAAACAATTGAGATTTTGTTAAAAAAAAAAACATTTGGTACGCCAACATGTGTATGACTACATGGACAGAGAAATCATAACAGCTGTGTACAAACTGAGAAACCATCAGATTTGGTAAGACACCTGAAAAGTCCTCAAGGAGAGAGTTAAGGATGTGACATACCATAATACAAGGTGTTAAGCCCCTGTATAGTGCTGCTTTACATGGCTTGAAAATAGAAACAGAAAATGAAAAGAGAAATAACTGAGATAGACATAATTATAATGTAAATATAAAAATATATAAATATATGTTTATATAATATATAATATTATTTATATTTTATATATTGTTATATATAATTATATATTTTATGAAATATATAAATATAAAAATAATTATAACTACTATCAGTCTGGCAATTCATATTTTATCCTTAATAGCCATAGTTTTATACCAAATATGAAAAGTGGATTGATAAGATACAAGCCTTAGAAAAATTTATAAATGAAAATAATAAAAATATTCAGACACAAATAGAGAAATTTAGACAAGAACCTACCATACCACCACATGAAGAAACTGAAGAGGGGCAGCCCAAGGTTGTTAGAAAACCAACCTTAGTTTATCCTGTTACTATAAAAGAACTACCAGGAGATAATAGGCACCCCCCAAATTATGGAGAGCTTAAGTGGAATTCTATAGGAATATTAGATTTGAGAAGATTTAAAGAAGTGATCATTTCATATGGTATGCATTCACCCTATGTGAAGCAGATATTAAATTCATGGGCAACTCAGAACACAATTATCCCCTAAGACTGTAAAGATTTGGCAACAGCAATATTGGAAGCTGTTCCTCAGTTACAATGGTGAACATGGTGGAAAGAGGAAGCAAGGATCATAGAACAACAAAACATTGCTAAAGGTATTGATATTTCCCAGGATCAGTTTCTAGGTGAAGGTCAATATATTGAGTTACAAAAATAGCTTGAATTTGATTATCACATCTTGGCACTATGTCATTTAGCAGCTTTACTTGGTTGGGACAAGATTAAAGAATAAGGAAAGAAGTCTGAGTCATTTACTAAAATTATACAAGGCCCAAAAGAAGCCTTCACTGATTTTTTGAAAAGATTAACTTCAGCTGTTAATAGAATAGCATCACACTCAGAAATCAGACAAATATTAATTGAATCTTTGACTTTTGAAAATATGAATTCGGAATGCAAAAGGATTAGGCCTTTAAAGGCAAGATTAGCACCAATAGGTGAATGGATTAGGGATACAGCTGGTATTGGATCTCATGTTTATGATGCTACGCTGATAGATGAATTAATTTCTAAAAGTTTTAAGAAAAATAAAAATGGCAAATGTTTTAATCGTGGTAAGCAAGATCATTTAAAAAGAGATTATAGGTAAGGTATTCCCAGAAACAATGTTTTTTCCAGAGATAATCCAAAAAGAATGCCCCAGTCTTCTGGAGTATGCATAATATATAGCAAAGGCTGGTATTGGAGTAATGAATACAGATCAATGAGGTGCAAGCAAGGGAACCTTTTACCATTGGGAAATGCCCTACAGGGTCTCTTGCAGGCCTTGACATAAAATTTGATTCAATTGTTCCCTGTCATCATTGGTGAAACTCATCTACAGAGCAATTAAAAGTTTTAACGTATCTTATTAAAAACAACACTGCTCTGGACATAATCAAGAACAGAACAGAATCAGTAGATAAAACAAAAAATCAGGGGAGATCAGAAAACAAGTATTTTGGCAAGCCACTACAAATTATCAGAGACCAAAGCTAAAAATACAAATAAATGGCATTGAAATTGAGTTTTAGTAGACACAAAAGCAGATGTAACAATAATTTCACCAAAATCTTGACAACCAGATTGGCTCCTTCGAGACAATATTTGGCTTCTAGTGATTGGAACTTCATCTCAGGCAAGACAAAAAGTAAGATGTGTCAAGTGTATAGGACCAGAAGGACAAATAGGAAAATTAAAGCCATATGTGGTTAATATAGCCATGAATTTATGAGGACATGATTTGTTGCAGCAATGGAAAACACAGATTAACATTCCTCCAATTTTAGAAACAAACCATAAAATAATGTTTCTGAGAAAAATATTAAAAGGTATTATCAAGAACAGTCACAGACTATCCAGTCTGTCTATAAGTAGGACACAACAGCTGTTGGTCTTTCAAAAGTACTAATTGCCCCATCTTTAAAATAGTTAACTGATAAACCTGTGTGAGTGGAAAAATATCCTTTGACATCAGAAAAATTACAGGCTCTAGAACAGCTGGTATAGGAGCAGTTAAATGTTCAACACATTGAGGAATCTACCAGATCATGGAATTCCTGTGTGTGTGTGTGTGTGTGTGTGTGTGTGTTTAAGTAATCAGGAAAATGGAGGATGTTAACAGATTTAAGAGCCATAAATAAAATGATTCAGCCAATGGTCTCTTTACAGCCTGTAATCCCATTGTTTTCCTTATTAGCTAAGTCATAGCCTTTGATAGTAACTGATTAAAAAGATATCTTTTTCACAATCCCTTTGTATGAGTATGATAGGAAAAAGTTTGCTTCCTCACTGCCTACTTATGAAAATAGTCGTCCAATAAAGAGATATCATTGGAAAGTTTTACCACAAGAATTGTTAAACAGTCCTACCTTGGGCCAATATTGTGTACAATGGTCATTAGAAATAATCCATAAACAGTTTCCTCAATTTATAATTTACCATTATGTGGCTGATATCTTACTGACTGATTCAGATGCAGATGCTTGAGAAAAAAATGTTTGACAAAGTAAAGAGAAGTTTGCCTTCCTGGGGATTATAAATTGCTCCTGAAAAAAAAAAAGATACAAGGAGGAGATTCTATCAGTTGTCTAGAATATAAGATAGTAATTCAGAAAATCTGACCACAGTAAGTACAAATCAGGAGAGATTAATTATACACTCTTAATGATTTTCAAAAATTGCTGGGAGATATCAGCTGGCCACAGCCCACAATTAGATAAACTTACTCAAACCTAAGTAATATATTTCAAACCTTACAAGGTGATAAGGACTTTAAAAAGTTCAAGAAAATTATCCGCTGAGACTGAGAGAGAACTGACTCTGGTGGAAAAAAATTACAGGATGCCTATGTGGATCACTTGGGCCTAAAGCTAGATTAAACTTTCCTTATTTTGTCTTCCACTCATTCTCTCACAGAAATTCTTATGCAGAAAGAAGATAATATCTTAGGATGGATATTTAAAACACAAACACAGTAAAAAGTTAAATACCTATGTGGAAAAGGTTTCTGAATTGATTCTAAAAGAAAAAAAATGAGACTTCATCAATTAGGAGGAATAGACCCAACAGAAATGGTGGTACCTTTTACTTATGCTGAAATTGCCTCATTATTGGCAAAAAATGAGCATTGGCAAAGAGCTTGTTGTAATTTTTTTTGGGGGGGGGATTAACAACAAATATTACAAAAGCAAGAGACTTCAGTCTATAAAAAGAACTAATTGGATTCTCCCTCACATAGTAAAAGGGACACCAATTTCTGGTGCCATTACATTATACATTGATGCAAATATATCAGGAACGATAGATTGTAAGTCAGGAAAAATGAGCAAAATGGCTCAGAGCCCTTATGATTCAGTTCAGAAATCAGAGCCATATACCACTCTTATGGCATTATTAGATTTTCTTGAAAATCTTAATGTAATTACTGACTCTCAATACGCAGAAAGAGATGTTCTACATCTGTTGAATTTATTCCAGATGATTCAGAATTAACTTCATTATTTATTCAACTATAACAAGTAATCGGAAATAGAAATTATCCATTGTATATAACACATATCAGACCCCATACGGGTCTACCAGGCCCTCTAGCAAAAGGTAATGATGAAATTGATTAGCAATTAATAAGAAATGTGCTCAGAATTTCATAAGAAACACCATGTTAAAAACATTGTTTTTAACAAAGTTTCAACCATTCAATTTTACCATTAAAGACTTGGGAGCTGGATGCTAACTAATTCTAGATTCCTTCATCTAGATTCCTCTGTTTTCAGTTTTGAGTTTGAAGCAACTACCTAGAAACAAAGTTTGTGTACCTCACATGTACTCAGGAGATTGTGGTCCTCAAATCTTTGGGGGATCTGCTGAATATGGCATTTAAAAAGTTTACATTTTCTACAATAAACTGTGACCATTTCTAAGAGTAAACTTTGAGGTCCCCAAGAAGATGATGGGGCCCTGCAATGATGAATCCGCCTGGATTGTGGTACTGTGCTAACAACTGGACAAAACTGTCCCATGCCTCTTCTGCCACTAGGTTCTGTGCAAACAGTAGACACCTTTGAGTTGGCTGCTGAATTCTACATATCCAGGATTGCCACTAAGCTGACAAATACCATCCAAAGGTCAGCTTTGGACTACAAAGTGCTCAGGACATTCAAATGCAGAGTTCATATGAGACTGACACAAACATTTTACAGAAATTTGAACTGAAAAATACTTAATCCTGAAACTGCCAAACCCAACCAAGCTGGATATTTTGGAAAGCTTACAAGAAATAGCTTCATTACTGTAAATATTTTTTAATGTGTTATAGTTAAAATCTTTCCCTTTTATTTAGACAAAAGGGGTGAAATGTTGTAGGATATCTGATCACTTTGTGAATGCCGGGATTGTGCTATTTACTGGAAAAACCTAATTCTAGTTGTGGTGTGGCTCAGTCCTAGCACATACCTTTAATCCAAGAGCTTTCCCTTGAATATTGTAAATAGGTTTAAATAAAGTCAACCTCAGGTCAAGAGGTGAAGCAAACCACCAGTTGGCAGGGAGTGAACATAAGTAAAAAAACAGAGAGTAAGAGGAAGTAAAGAGAGTTGAGAGACAGGAAGTAGAAGGGAGGGACATTCAGTTTGAAGGTTTTTTTTGAGATGACATGAGTAAGGAGTATTCCCTCTTTTGAGACATCATCTGACAAGGAAGATCAACTGGGTGCTTTCTCTTCCTTGATGAGCTGAAAAGCTTTCATTCTAGCATCAGGCTCCTGGTTGATTCTTCATAGAATCAAATGATTGAGATTTAAAAAAAAATACACTAGGGCAATGTGTCTCATTATAGGAAACAAAGTCTATATTCCTGTTCCCCTTGGTGCATTGGTTGTAGTATAGTTATCCTATACTATATAGCTAAAATCCGATTATAAGTGAGTAGATGTCATGTGCATCCCTCTGAGTCTGGGACAGCTCACTCGGGATGAGCTTCTCTAGTTCCATCCATTTGGCTGCAAGTTGCATGATTTCGTTGTTTCTGATAGCTGAGTACTATTCCATTGTGTAGATGTACCACAGTTTTTTAATCCATTCTTCAGTTGAGGGACATCTGGGTTGTTTCCAGTTTCTAGATATTACAAATAAGGCTGCTATGAACATAGATGAGGAAACTTCCTTGTGATTTGGTGAGGAATCATTTGGGTATATACCCAGAAGTGGTATGGCGGGGTCTTGAGGTAAAGCTATTCCAAGTGTTCTAAGATATTGCCAGACTGATTTCCATAGTGGTTGTACAAGCCTGCACTCCCACCAGCAATAGAGGAGTGTTCCCCTTTCTCCACAACCTCGCCAGCATGTGCTGTCATTTGATCTTTTGATCTTAGCCATTCTGACAGGTGCCTTGTAGGCCCCCAGTGTATGAGGAGGATCTTGGCCCTCATATGACTGCTGAACTGGGGTGGGGGACTGTTATGTAGGGACACTCCACTCCAGAGGAGTGGGATGTAAGGAATAGGGGGTAGAGGGTGGGAGGGTGGGCCTGGGAGGTGTGGAAAGAGGACACTGAGATGGAGATGTAATCTAAAGTAATAAATAAATATTTTAAAAAACATACAACAAGGTTCTTTCCTGCAAGTCTCACAGAATATAGAGAAACAATAACAAATCTTCTTTAAATTAAGTAACTAAGCCATTTTAAGTGACTCTCCATTTTTTTCATGTTTGATTCAGGTTCCAAAGGCTTCACAGTCCCAGTACTTATTTCCCAAAATAGAAAATCAAATGGTAATTAAGATTACCTTTTTCTCAAAGCGTATGAAATCATTTTTCAAAAGCCTCATTAAGAATCACAAGGCAATATTTCATATTTCCTAAAGAAAAAAGAAAAAGGTTGAAAAGCGTAAATTGACCCCAACTACCATCATCCACCAAAATCTTCTAGTTCAATGTACATAGAGCTTAATTCAGTGACAGTGACTATCTCACACTTTTCTTCTAAAAGATAAAGTTTTTATAAGAAATTTAAATGCACTAAACAGTTAAGTTTTAAATAATACATTTAAATTAATTCTTTGAGGATTTCATACATGAATACATTATATTTTGATCATATTCCCCTTTCTCCCAAATTCTCCCTGATCTCACACACAACCACCAAAAATAGGTGTCTTTTAATGACTTGCTGTAGGGTAAAAGACCAAAGGGGGGGAAAACCAAACCCCAAGTTGACCCCAGGACAAGGACCAAGGAAAAAATGTCCTAACCCTGACTTGACCCCAAAGCCAAGACCAGGGCCAAGCAATAGAATTCCACCAATCCCTAAGTTTGCCCCAAAATCAGGCCACATAATCCCGCTAATCCCAGGACACCCTGGAAAGCTCTGTCCCCAAAGAAATCCTGTAGAAAACCTGCTTTCTGCTTAGTTCCTTGCTGCTTCTTGCCCAAGCAGAGGTAGTTACCCTCTTGGGTCTCACCAGCCTCCCAATAAATCTCTTGTGTGAGGTTTGAGTGGCTTTGTGGCATTCCTTGGCTTCTGACTTGGAGGATACCTCCCATCTGAACTGTATTGCTTTTGCTGGAGCAGAGCTGTTACACTGTTATTGAGGAAACCTCCCTCCCCCCAGCCAGAGCAGAGATGCCACACTTCTGCAGGGAAAGCCTTTCCCTACAGAGCTTACACTTACACTACCAAGGCCAATGTTTCGTACCCACGTTCTCATGGTGATGGGGCCATTTATTAAGTTGTGCTAAACCTACCTGGGACCAGCACCCAACAGAAAATGGACTCTTCCTCCACCGGAAACCATCAACTGTCAACAGCTTCTCAGTTAGGGGTTGGCCAGTGAACCGCCTTCCCTTCCATGCTAGAATATTGAACTATCTTGACCTCAGAGTTCCAAAGGGCAGCAGAACTGTCATGTCCAGGGTACACTGTTTTATTACAAGCTCCCTGACCTCTAGATATTAAAATCTTTATACATCTTCTTCTAGGATGGTCTCTGAGACTCAGAGGAATAAGGTGTAATATAAATCTCACATATATGCCTGTGAACGCCATAGGCACTTACTCTCTGCATTTTGATTGTTTTTAGTCTTGGGCATAGCTCCCTGCACTTAGAATATTCTCTGATGAGGTCTAATAGCTCACTCACCTATTAGTACAGAGATGTGAATTCACAAGACAGTTTGATATGACCATTTCACATAGGAATTGTGGTAGGTTCATCCTGAGGGCCTGTGAGTTTGCCAGCCACATGTTCTCCAGATTTACAGTAGGAAGCTTGTTTTTCCCTCTGTGGATTGGATCTAAATTGCAATCAGAAATGGCTGTTCACTCTGGTAGTTTCAATGAGAATGACTCCATAGGCTCTTGACATTGAATATTTGGGTCCTGGGTTGGGGCAACCTCTTGGGAAGTATTAGGAGACATGGCATTGTAGGAAGAAGTGTGTTACTAGAGGTGGACTTTGAGGGTTTCTCTTTGCTTCACACTTGATGTCTCAAATGTGAGTTCTCAACTACTCATGCAGCATCAGGCCTGCCAATTTGTTGCCATGATCCCTGTTATGATGGCCATAAACTCACATTCTGAAACTATAAGGTCCCATTAATTCTTCTACAAGTTTTCTTGGTCATGGTGTCTCTTCACAGCAATAGTAAAGTAACTAATCACATGACTCCCATAACATTCATGCCACTATTGTGCCCAGAGGTACATCTTGCCATACTGATTGTTGTTTATAGCTCATAAATATAGAGTTGGGGAAGACCGTTAGTCCACCAACTTCTACAGCATATTTTTGTCCTATAAAACCCACCCAGTATGGAGAAAACAACTGTTCACAGGACCCATTTGATTTCTCTGTGTCCTTTGACCCAAGTGTATAGTATTTTCAGCAATAGGGTCTTACTATAAAATTCTGCTGCACCACCAAGATCAATGCCAATAGTCTGTAACAATGAACTTGTTAAAGTCAATAACTACAGTACTAAACTTGTAAGCATGCAGTGTGTCAAAATATCAGCTTACCTAGAAAAAATGAAAACACTTCCACTTAGGAAAAAATTAGAGACCAAGGGGAAAACTATATTCTGGCCTTTACCCCATATCAAAATTTCAGAGAAAAATTATGAAATTATGTACTATTGAATATGTGTTTCAACACAGTATCACAGACTAAGAAATTGACCAGAAATAAAGGAGAGAGAAAGAGAGAGAGAGAGAGAGAGAGAGAGAGAGAGAGAGCATTTTCTCAGTTCTGAAAGTGTAAAGACAAGATGCCTGCATTTGAAATCTGGTTTCTCAGACACCTTGCTGCTGTTCTCTCACATGGTAAATGCTAGAACAGAAGTGAGTTATAACACCATGTTGTTACATGGCAGAAGGGGGAAAAATCACTCAAACAGGCTCTTAGTATAATGACACTAGTTCTCCATGAGGATTAAAACATGAACCTCACCCCAGATGTTCACCTCTCAATGCTACTAATGCTCTCCTAATGTTACTACGAACACTTAACTTGTCATGGATATATGTAGGCAGAGATCACACACTGAAACGTATACATGGATCAATAAGATACTTCAAGAACATGAAGGTTTGTCACCTGGCCTTCTGCCTCCTGAAATTACAGGCTCCTGATTTACAGTCCCTGAATGAGACTGAAGTACACTGTTATTCACCCCCCCCACACACACACACACACACAGCCCACGTCTGTTGGGGCACAGAGGCCTGGTTCTCTTTGCTTGGACAGGTGCTGCATCCCTGGAATTCACTAATTGTCTCTAGTGATCCTCATCCTGGGGACTATCAAGCTATGTGGGCTGCTATAACAAACTAACCAAGGCTAGTGACTTCTCATAAAAAAAGTTCTGAAGTCTGGAAATACAAATTCAAGATCCTGGCAGGTTACATGGTTGCTGTGGGCTTCATCCTGTCTCACAAATGGTATTGTCCTAAGGTTTCGCTTTATCAGAGCATTTATCCTGTTGATGAAAGTGCCACCCTCATGATGTCATTACCTCCCAAAGGCCCCACTTCATCGTCTCTGGAGTTATAAGATCACAGCCTGTGACTTTGGGGCCCACTAGTTTTCAAATAGAGGCCCATTGTCTTAGAAACCAGAAGTGCAGCTTTTGATTTTCTGCATAACTACTCTCTCCAGCATACCTCAAATGACCAGTAACAGAAAATTCTCCAACTTCTGGATGGAAGACAAAAATGGACATCCTCACAAGAGACATGAATGGAGCTACATCTACCACCACCTCCCATATTGTAGGGATAAAAAGGAGATACATACAACACTCCAAGCCTCCTCAAATTTGCCTCACTTTTATGTTATATCAACCCAGGAAACCATGAAGGAGCCCTGGGGTGGTTTTAAAATCCTCCCACATAAGTGCTCTCTGGGAAACATTTATGTGTGTAGAAGACACAGAAGTTTATCATCAGCCTACAGAGGATTCATTAAACTAGAAAAAAAAATCCCCCAAGTAACAAGAAAATTGCTGGACAAATAAACAGATAGCTGAAATTAGTCAAATGTCAAAGATTTATGCCTCAGAAGTAAGCTAGGCCAATAAAAATGGCCAGAGCTCCCATATTCTAGAACTGGGTACCTAACAGGTGTTCAATAGAGAGACCCAGGACCCACTACTACCCAAGACAAGATGACCATACAGTGTGGGAGAATTTAACACTTCAGTAGGGAAGGTCAGAGTTCTCACACTTGTTAAGACCCAAAACCTTAAATTTCACAAAGTGTGAGCAATGATCTGCTTACAAGTTGGGTAAACTTCAGAGCAGTCCCTGGAACCTGGCCTGTACTGAGCAGCACCTAGGGATGGGAAAGAAAGTGAAATGTGAAAGCAGGCTTCCGAGTCCTCGGGCCTCAGCTGGACTAGCTGTCACCCAGCCAGTTCTTCACCACAACATGTGCCAGTGGCTTCTGTCAGCCTCTGAAATATTATGCCCAGTTTACATGTAAAGTCTGTGGATGCAGAAACAACCACAGGGGAGTCAGTTGCACATAACAGTGGTAAGAATCTGAGCATGTCTCTATTTCAGTTTTCTTTTTTGCCTAAATTAATTGTTTAAAATTCATTTATCAATTATTTGGGGATTTCATACAATATATTTTGATATATTTACCCTGAACTCCTCCTCCTAATTCCTTCCAGATCCACCCTCACCTCCCTAGCCCCAGCTTTATGTCCTTTTTTTTTTTTTTTTTTAAGAAAAAAGAAAATGCTGGGTATGGTGGTGCACGCCTTTAATCCCAGCACTCAGAAAGCAGAGGCAGGCGGATCACTGTGAATTTGAGGCCAGCCTGGTCTACAGAGCAAGTCCAGGACAGCCAGAGCTGTTACACAGAGAGACCCTGTATCGAAAACAAAGAAAGTATCCCATTGACTCTGATTGGAGCTGCCCATATACTTCTGGATATGGGACCACCCTCAGGAGTATAGTAGACCTACCAGGAGACATGTCCTTAATGAAAACTGACTCCTTCAGCAGAGGAGATGCCGTTGACTATCCACAGCTCTTCAGCTATTGACTAAGGTGCATGAGGACCCCCTCCTCGCCTCCCCTCTATGCTGGAATGTTGACTGGCTTGATCTTGTACAAGTCTTAAACAGGCAGCCACAGATGCTGTGGGTTTTTGAGAGCAGCAGTCTGGTGTTGGAGGAAGGTCTAATACATTGCTTCTGATAGGCTGATTTCAAGGCTGAGATCTGGTTACTGTCCCTTCTGAGGCATTCTCCTGATTGGTTTAATACAAGTCACCAATGGCCAATTATCTGGGCAGAAAGAGTACAGGAAGGTGGGACTTCCTGAGATGAAAACAGGAACCTTGTGTTTTACACAGAGGAAGCTCTCTTTCTTCCAGAAGACATGGAAGCAGACAGATGTGTTTGAGAGCTCTGGAAGGTAAAAAAAAAAACAGGCCACATGGCTGTTTGGGATTAAATGGTCCAGGATAACTTAGATTAACTAGTTGAGAGTCTGCCCAGCTAAGGGCTAAGGTTGAAACATTAAAAGGTCTTGGTATATTTAGTTATGGGGAAAAGACCATGGAAGCCTATAAGCCACCAGTCCAAGTAATCCAGGCTCTCAGCCTCCCGCTGAACTTTGGTGACTGTCCCTCCAGGGCATCAGCAATTCTGCTGGTCTAATTTAATAGTTTATCATTATTAATAAGTATCCGGCAGGTACCCCAACCAGCTTTGCTGCCAGACAGCACCACCAGGGCATCCCTCCAGGCATACAGACCTCTAAGGCAATTCAAGCCAGTTGATCTCCCACCAAGATGTAGGCTGTTCCGCTGGTCTACTATAACAGTCTATAGTTATTAATGAAGATATTAGTTAATATAATTTAGGTTGCAGGTGGTGAAGGCCACCCTTGATACAGGGCTTTTCTCCTCAGGATGGGTCAGGACACCAGTGAAGGCAGGCCAGGCCTGCTGGCTTCCCACCAGCCCACTTACTGCTCTGCCACCCTATTCTTATACTTCATGCTTATTAATAAGTGCAATTGATAACTAAATTGCAGTTTCAGTATGGTCACATCAGAACATGCCGTTTCATTCTGCTCCTCTGTGACCTCTGGCTCTGAATATCACTGGTCTTCTTTCATACTGGTCCTAGAGCCCAGGGAAGGGGGTGGTGCAGGTGTCCACTGACACTTATTTTCTGTACCTTCACCTGCTCTCTATTAACCACTCTTACTGCTGAGGTTTGAGAGCTGCACTGATCTTCAGGTGTAAAGATAAGAATTTGGAAGCAGTTTGATACTCTGTCCATTTTGCATAGCAGTATTCACCCATGGGGCCTGTGAGCTCCCAGGCCGTGGGCTCATGAACAGATTCACAATACCTAGTTTTCAAAGTTAAATTAATTTTCACTGACAAATAAACTCAGCTACCTCAGCCTTCAGTTACACAATGAGATGCAGAGCTGGCTTTCAGCAACAACTGAGCATGGTCTATACATGAATAGCAGTACCTCGTGATTATATTGTGCTTCCTAATGATGTCTCTCTCATTCCTGTTAATATGTGCATCTACACCATTGCCCTTGAATTTATAATAAAGTAAGAAACATAAAAACTTTGATATTCCTGAAGAGTATAGACCCTTATGTTCTGGTTTTATAAAAACCACTCCTCCCATATAAATTACTAAAAGAATATCTCTTTTATAGATCTTTGACCCTACTGAATGTCACAGAAAACAAATTATACATGTTCACATGAAATGTTTTAAACTTCCTATGTGCTGAAGGTTCCCAAGATTACCCAGGTTCAAAGCAGAATTTTTAATGACTTATAGTAGAAAATATCTCCTGGTGATATCTTTGTGGGCTTTGAAATGAGTTCTGCATTTGTGTCTTTAAGGGAAATGGGAAACTGTAGGGAAAAAGCAGGGTGAGAGGGTAAGGAATATGGTAGGAGGGGGAAGAAAAATGAGCTATGAAAAGATAATAAAGCAAAAAGTTACCAAGAAGAAGCATCCCGTAGAATGGATGAAGACTTCCCACATAGCCCAGGGACAGCACCTTTGCTAACAGTATTACCATACCTGGCCAGACTCTGGAGCCAGACACATAGATAATTAAGATAAGGGTTCTAAAATAAAACATTAAAGGAAGAGATGTCCAAGTAAATAAGGCTTTAAATAAATCAGCTTGAATTTAAAGATACTCTAACCCTCAGCAAACTGCAGTGTATGGGAATGTGGTTTAATGAAGACTGAAAACTTAATTCTATTTTTTTAAAAAAATTTAACAGAAAATTAGACTGTGTGTTTGGAAATTGTAAGAATTACTACCTGCAGAAGAGCTGCCTCTCGATTCTTGGGATTAGTGGTCAGCCGCTATGAAGTCATGTCATAGAAGGGTGTTTCATTTCTACAGGTATGTACACACTAAACCCAACTATTCATTTAGATTCTGCTTATAGACCAAAACTGTTTGATCATCGCAGTGATAGTACAGTTTTCTCCTAGTTCTGGGCGTGTGTGAGAGAGTATGCATGTAAGCACAGGTACTTACTGGGGCCAGAGTTCTCAGATCCACCTGGAAGCTGGCGTTACCAGCGATGATGAGCTGCTGGCCTGGGTGCTGAGGAGCAAACTCGGGCCCTCTGGAAGGGCAGTGTCTGCTCCACCTCCCCAGCCTCTGCTCTGTTCTGTTCGTTTGTTTGCTTATTTGTTTGAAAGCCTGACCACTAAATCTAAATCTGGGGTGTAGCTAAATGTGGAGACAAAGTTTGGCCTTGTTTTTAGTGGTATGCAAATATTTTGTATTCATGTTGTAAGTCAAACTGCACAGGAAAGAGAAAACCATCTACATGGTTTGGATGTGCTCTGTCTCTTTTCTGTGGACTTAGTATGCTACCGTATACAATAGCCCTTCTCTGTTTTATTTGAAGTTAGTCCATTTGATTGGAGTAAACTTTTCCTATATTTTGTCCCTCCAAAGTTCCATAACATGGAACTATATGTGTAAACTACTCTTAAAATGTTTGTAGGTTAATGTTGTAACAGCACTGAAGAGACAGCTGTATAAAAATGAAGGCTGTAGAGCAATCATTTAGTTTGTGCATAAATTGCTTTTTATTAATTGGATTGATTTTTAACTAGGACAAGTTCTTCTTATAGATACTAATCTTTCTTGTTTCTACTTTCCTAAAGAAGCCTAGATAAAAATTCACAGCTACTTGCCACTGTGTGTGACTCTCACCGCCACCAAACCTAGCTCTCTGTATGCTGAGAAAGAAAGTAAAAGACTTTGGAAATGTTTAGATCCATTAGTATTTCTATTGTTCAAAAGATTTTCTCACTCAAGTTTTTCATGCATGAAGAGGTGGAAATTTTGTTTCATCTCTATTGCTTTATTGGATTGTATTTCTCTCTCTGTTGGGAAAATTCTACACACAAAGGTTATTTTGTGCAGACGGGAAGATGGCTCCATGGTTAAAAGCACTGGCTGGTCTTGCAGAGGGCTCAAGTTCAGTTCCTAGCACCCACATCAGGTGACCCACAATCCCCTGTAACTATAGCTACAAGGGATCCAGTGTCTTCTTCAGGGCCATATGGGTACCTGCACACATGAGGTGCACGTTCACACAAAATTATAAATTATAAATAGAGTCCAGAAAGTGAGTACCCTAGGACTTTTATTTTCCATCAATGCTGCTGTATTCCATATCTGGACCCTTGACTAGACATCTAGATGGCTAGGGTATCTTCTCTGTTGGGGAACAGGCAGTGTGGAGCTCCTGCCAATGACAAAGCCACACAAGCCACTGTGTAGATTGTGGCATGCACTTGAGACAATGATCTTGCATCCATAGACCGCTGAAGCCCAATTTCCAAAAATGATTGGCCTTGCAGGATTTCCACAAGACTTTGTTGGCTGTGAATTGGAGAATCATGTCTAAGTAACTTGGGATAAGGGATGTAAAAAAAAAATGGCTATTTAAACTATTTAACCAGCATTTATTATCAGTAATTGGTTCGGCGGTTGTTAATCTTTAAACAGCCATTATAAATGAGCACACAGAGACCGCAGGGATTTTAACAAGCCTTGGCCTGAGTTGTGCAATCTTAGCCAATCTAAACTAGCTCGTAATTCTATTACCTAAATATGACCCCATATATACATACGTCTCCTTGGACTGCCATTCTCCACAATATGCCAATGTTCTTGGCCATGTGGAATGAGGTTCTTTTCTCTAACCCATGGTGTGTGCCTCCTTCCTGCTGCTCCTGGCTGTAATTCCTTCTTCCTGCTGCTTGGCTGGAATGCCTTAATCCTCTGTCTAAAGCATAGACTTCCTGTTAGGAAGTCCCACCTTTCTCTGTCTTTGCCCAATCTCAGGCCTCGGCATTTTATTTAACCAATCAGAGTCAATGTAAGTAACAGACAGCAAGCAGAACCAATTAACATTTAGAATACTTAACATTATGCCAACAAAGGGATGAAAAACAGAATGTTATTGGTAAGTGCCAATTCTTTATGTATACAGCAAGCTTCTTTTAAAGTCCCATGCTTACCTAATGTGAAGTATTACTATTTCAAATTTATGCTCTGGCTAAAAAGGAAAAACAACAATCTTGTCAGGGGAGACAAATAAATAGCCTTTCGAAGGACAAAGTACTTCATAAACTGCAAATAAAAGGAAGATCCCAAGAGTCTGGGACTAGGAAACTATTTTGTTTCATGCCCTGGAATTAAACAGATAAAAAATTCTGTAAGTGGTAAGGACTAGGCTTGTCAGTGTAGGATAAAGAAATCACAAATAAGGAAAGCGAGAGGACTGAAAATATCCCGTGGTGCTGAACGCAAAGAAAAAAGTAAGCATCCACACGTGCACACTTACAGACACAGATGCCTGAACAGGAAACTCAAGGACAGAGGTGTAGGTCTTCCCTGTAGAGTAATTACAATGAAATTTTAAAAATGCATTCAACCTTAAAACAGCATAGATGGTGCATCGAGGGCATGGGAAATGGTGAGACAGGAGTCAGAGCAGAAAGGAGAGTGACCCTTATAGTCAGTCAGTTCCAAAGCATCTTCTCCCCAATGGATAAAGGGGCAAATTAGCAGCGGAGAAGCAGAGCAGGCATTACTTTGGCTTGGAAATTGGCTTCAGAACAATACCAGATAGAAGCCATCTCTCCAATGTCTTCAGAGGCTGGGAAGATGGTTCAATAGGTAAAGTGATGAGTACCAAGTTAAACCATCAGTGTCCTGTAGAAGGCTAGTGACAGGAATGCAGCTGTAACCCCAAAGTGTACATGGGGTGCACCCAGGCAGATCCTAAGTCCAGACTGCGTCTCAAAACTAAAGTGAAGAGTAACTGAGGATTCCCAACATAGTACCTCCAGCCTCCCCTGGAACACATATACAACACATGCATTCATACATAAACATCTTCACATCTTCATGGAGGAAATAGGAAAGAGGCTATGTCATGAACTTGACACCCTCCATATACTTAATGGCTCTTCTTGTACTTGGCCCATCCTTTGTATCTTTTCATACATGTGACTCTGTTGTCTATTCTTCATTCTTGACTCTGGCTCCATGAAGGAGGAATCACACTCCATGACAAAGCCTTTCTTTTTCAATTATCTCCAAAAGAGCAGAAATCAGAACATGATCTGTTCTGACAGAATTTTATGATCTTAATTATAACATGGGCTAAGCCAATCTCAATGATTCTCTGTGTTGTCTACTGACAACAGATGGTGAGGGACTTCTCTGGACACTGAAATGATGGAGGAAAAGGAAGACATTGTCCCCCAAGCCCAGGAAATAGCTGTGACCTGCTGTTGGCCAGTCTCCTATGTGATTCTGGGACAAATACTAGCATTGCTTCCTTACTCTGTGAACACATGCTCTAGAACTCTCTAGAGAGACTAACAGGGAAGTGGCAACTTTAATTCTGTGTAGAAATAGAGGGCACTGAGGAGAGACAGAAGGCTCATGGAAGTGCCTCACTGTGTGCAATCCCAGGCATATGTGAACACATTTGCTTCTTCCTGTCTCATATTTAGATTTTCTAAGCATCTTATTCCTGTCTTCTGACTGCAGCCCACAACAACACAACATCTGTAACTGGTTATATATGAAGAAACTTACACTGGGAACTACACAACTCAGTTATCTTGTTTTGCACTAATTCCCATGGTGGGCACTGGGAACATGTATATTAGTGAGTAGACTAAATGTGACTTCTTCCCTCATGATGACCAGTGTGTGGTAGATACAGATTACATACTTATTCTTATGGTCTATAAAACTCACTTTTGTATCTCTTACAAACTCATTACCCTTGGTAATGTGCAATGATAGACAAGAAAGTCTTGTAGTGTCAGGGATGTCTGTACAGGGAAGGAAATGTCCAGAAGGAATGAGTGGG
>CAJQZJ010000606.1:1026449-1058565 GCA_907164525.1 Lophiomys imhausi | reverse complement strand
AGAAGAAGAAGAAGAAGAAGAAGAAGAAGAAGAAGAAGAAGAAGAAGAAGAAGAAGAAGAAGAAACATCTGTTATGTTCAGAATAAAAGCCCTCCAAGACGTTCAGATTCTGAACCAGTAAGTATTGACCTCCCTTTGCAGATTTGGTTCAAGTTCCTATGGTATGGAGATTATCCTGAACTGTCCGAGAGAGACTTGACTGGGCATTCAGACATTCAGAAATGAAGTCTGTCTCTGCTGCAGTAGGATGGTTTTTGCCCTGAAGGTCAGAGGAAGACCACACTGATCACTTGAGAGACAAAGACTTGAGAGGCTAAGGGATGTGGGCAACCTCAAGAAACTGGAAGTTTCAGGGAGAGGGTTCTCCCTAGACTCCCCCAGAGGAACCAGCCCAGCCACACCTAGGCTCTAGGGCAGCTGCTCATTGTGGGGCTTCCAAGCTCCAGAACTATAAGGTAATAATGTTGAGCTGTTCTAGTTACTCAGTCTGAGACAACCTCTGGCAACACTCACAGAGGACAGTGTCTCCTAAGCTGACTAAGACAGGGCAAAGCATGTGCATGGAGGTCCTGGCTGAAAGCTGGAAGCATAAAGCTCCAGGTAAAGCCGGCCAGTGCTTTGCTCTGCCAGGGAGGTTATTTCTCCTTGATGTCTGGTTCTCTGACACCAGGACAGAAGTGGTTTTTCCATGGTGCACAGTCATTTTCCATACTACATATTCCAGGAGGAATAAAATGTTCCTTGTGGTTCATGAAAGGAACAGTGTTGTAGATTGTTGAGGGAAATAAACATCATTGATACTTGTCCCTTTGGGGTGAGGGACTCAGGCCCCTGTTCATGTTCCTTCTTTTTTCAATTCCAACAGTTGCGATCTCTGTAGAGATTCTACGCCCGGCCCTCAAATAAATCTCTCCTACTTACTGGCCTTGACTTTTTAAGTTGCAAATCTGGCCTTTCCCTGTACTCAGTTCTAGAAACTCACAATTATCCCTTAGCAAACAAGATTACTATAGTACAAGATAGTCACTCAACATTCACACTAATTATCTGCTATTACTTAACAAATTATCCCTTCACTTATGCCTAAAGAAATAATCACTTATTGCTTTTGCAATTACTGGGTATCAGAAATGTATGGGGGCATTCAGCAGGAGAGGGTTTCCATGAGGTACCTAAGGACTGGAAGACTCCTTCCTAGATGAGGTTCCCAGGGTCCTGGTGAGAGAGCATCTTGCAGGTGGCTTTGGTTAGTCAACATGCAGGTCTGCCCTTGGAACTTCAAAAGTGTCTTCAGAATGCTATGACTGGTTCCCAGAGTAGAGCCAAGAGAGAGCAGAGAAGAAACCACAGACCTTTAATGACCTGACCTTGGAAACCATATACTTCTGTTGTTGACTGTCCCATCCAGACTCTCCTTTTCATTGTACAGGGTACTGTCCGAAGGAATGCACACCAATCACTGGGGAATCCCTGGAGTTCATTCTGAAGCTTCACTACTTCTTCTGTAACTTGGAGGGAAAAAATAATAAATCCATGATAATTCAGTGCTTTTAATGCTTTTTTTTTCAACTCTCCATATTGTGTTGACTTATCCCAAGGCATCATTATCAATCAACAACCTGCGATAAACCAGCCACTCAGACACTTCTCTCTGTTCAAATGGGTAGAGATAATAATCCCTTGATAGGAAGCTGATCTTAATTGGCAGAATGTGAGAGAAGGTAAGTAACGGAAGGACACATAGACAAGGAATGTGAGTCACTAAAGAAACTGCTCCTAGCTCCAGATGTCTTCCAAAGCTGCAGGCAACAGTAGCCCCTTCAGACTTTGTCAGATCACAAGAATTCATAAGATGTTCATAGAGAGCAAAAGTCAGTGCTGCAGTCAAATCAAAGGCCTCTGTAAATTTGATGGATGAGTCATTGTGACTACATAGTTGAGTTCACTCATTTTTTTTTGAGAGTGGAATAGATCAGTGGTTCTTGAACTTGGCTGATTGTCTCATTCTTCTGTGTTAAAAGCAAATTACCAAGCCTTATCTGTGAACAGCACAGGTCAGCAGGCATATTTTCAGAATCTATCTGCAGCTGCCTGGGATGAGATGATGGCTTGGACGTCACTGAGCCAGCTCCCGTTGTTTGGACGGGAAATGGCAGAGCCTCTTACTTTGGGGAAGAATAGACAGTGAAGGTGCTTTTTCTCTTTAAGTCAACTTTGGCCTTATTCAGAATGTACTCAATAAGATGGAAAATGTCCTTCCAACCACATTTCTAAAACTCTATGTATCTAGTTATATTAAAAAATATTTGCCAAACACACACCAACAAAAACCCAGTTGACAATGCTTGTTAAGGGCAACACATACAGATTATATCTTATCCCTGGTTCTTCTGAATAGCTAGGTTGTTTTGTACACACAAGTTCTGAGAACCTCGATTCACAGCTGTTAGACTCTTCCTTGTGCCCACCGCCTTGAGTGGGGAAGTGTCAGTCAAAAAGCGTTTTTTTTTTGTTGTTGTTGTTGTTTTTGTTTTGTTTTTGTTTTTTTTTTTTTTTTTGGTGAGCAGCCAAACTATTTCCTGAACAGACGAACTGCTTTAAACATTTTGTAGACACTGACAAAATGCCACTCTCACTGTCAAGACTCTAGCTGCTGTGGAAGCCATGAATTCTGCCTCAGGGAGCTTCCTTCTAGTCACAACTGTTCCAGGCGTCTTATACCAACTCCAACAGATTTTACTTTGGCTATAAACTCAGGGACCTCTACATGACCTCACCTCCAGCAGTTCCAGGTGGTTCTCTGTATCTTCTATCATTCCTCACTCAGACTCCCGAGGAAATACCTCCCCTGTCACTCAGGAAGAAGCCTGTGATTGGTGGGCTGGAGGTTGTACATATACAACGTTGTGATTGGTAGAACTGGAGTTGGGGCACAAGCAAACCACACCTATTTTCTGACCATAAAAGCAGCTTGTATCTCAGCTTCCTGAGATCATTCTGGAAGCCTCCCCTGGATGACCTTCTATTCTCTATCATGGTCTTTATCTCAGGTAGAACAAGCTGAGGGGGTGGAAGAAGAGAAAGCCCTGGAGCATCCAGTGTTAGATGCTGAGCAAAAGCAGCTGGAAGGCAGCTGCAGCATGGCGCTCACATCTAGACGGCCCAAATCACTCAGCACCTACAAGGCAGTGGAAGAGACCAAAGACTCAGGAAAGTACACAGGACTGAAAGATCTAAGAAAATAAAACAGGGGGGCAGAGACCACAGAAAACAAGAAACTCCAAAGAGCCCAGGAGGAGGGAAACTGTGAACAGAGGGTCTCCAACACTGAGAGCTGAGGCCTTGAATGGCCACTCAAAATCTAGAGCAATAAGCCTGTGACTTAGGTACCTAGCCATCATACAGATTCTAGAGCTGTAAGCTCTAGTCTTCATACTTTGAGCCATAAGCCCCTGGGTTTGGAAGTCCAGCCCATGAGCCTCTGAAACAGCTCTGAGGACTTCTTTACCTGTTAGTGGTTTCCCTGTAAATATAGCAGAAAGATTTTCAGCCTTCTGCATCAATGACCAATTTTTTGGTTTTATTTGTTTTTGTTTTGTTTTTTTTTTCACCTTCCAGTATCACATGGTAGATTGAGCCTCCGTCTTTCTTTGAAGAGATGGCCCTTCTGGAGTCCATACTCTTCGAATTCCAGTTTCCTCAGAGGGTCTCCCTATCCTCCCAGCTCCCCATCGATGTTGAACACTCAGCCCCTGGAAGTTTGGTGGGCCCCACCCATGCCACGTGGCAGGCTATACACAGGATTTATCTGTGTGTTCTTCACTTTGACTTTCAGTTTTGGCACTATTCCTATCACATATTTTTCATTAACAAAAATTCTACTATGGGGCCTTGGGAGATGGTTCAGTAGGTAAAGTGCTTGCCTTGCAAATGTGAGGACTGTAGTTCATCCAGATCCCAGCAGCCACATAAATTCTGGGTGTGCATAATGGGCCAACACCAATCCTAAAATGTGGGAGCCAAAAACAGAGGACCCCCGGAGCAAGCTGGCTAAGCTAGGCAAACCATCTAGGTTGAAGTAAGAGACCCTGCCTCAGTACACTGGGCAGAATGTGTTAAAAACACCTACACACACACCTCACATTTCTGTCAGCCTTTACACACACATACATGCACTGCTCTATACTTACCAGCACACCCATGCATCCCCCACACAAGCTCACATGCATGTATACAGACAAGCACACCACAGATACATTCACACGCAAAAACTTCAATTATGGTTTTATAAAATGCTTGATTATTTGTAATCATCCTATCTAGGTGGCAGACTAAGTTGTTCATGTTAATGATGAATACTCACTTTAACCTGGACTCTGAACCCAGGTCACGATCAGTTATAAATCAGCAGCTACATCCTTAACAACAGGTCTCTTAAGTAGCATTCCTAATTCGATTAATGATAATCAGGAAGTGGATTACCAGTTCTGTTTTTCCACTTTTACTGAAGAAAGAAAGCCTTACTCATCTTTGTTTTTTAAATTTAAATGTATGGTCAGGACATGTTCAAAACTAATACCGTGATGGCAGACTATTCATCAATGTTAACAGTAAGAAACTAAGGCTTCCATGTTGTATTGACCCCAGAATAGTAGAGAAGGCACAGAAGGCTAAGTAATCAGGACTGAATCTGTTGTTGCTGAAGATTTGAGGATTGGTCCTTTAGAACCCTCAAAATCCTCTGACCACCCTCAGCACTACACTGTCCCCAAGTCAATCAAGTGGAAGATGAAAGACAGAAAGCCACCCTCTGAATTCTAAGGCCACATTGGTTCACTCTATCAACTACATTGAAACTTTTTAACTGACAGGAAATGCTGACTGGGCATTGGGCCTTCAGTCACTCAGTGGACCTTGAGTGCTTTAGGTTCCTCACTGCCTGTGCCAGCCACACACTTTACTGCTCTGCAGCGGAAGTGCTTAACAGATCCTGCTTGAGCCAGTTTCCATGTGCCCTTCATCCTTTGAGACTTCCATTTCCAGGTTCTTCTGTGCAAAGGACTCAAAGAACACCACAATATTCATAGTGTCTGTCCTATGTCCTTTCCCATGGTGGTACACACACACACACACACACACACACATATAAACACACTCATACACAAAAATATATAAATACACACATTCAAACCTACATGCACATATATAAATACACATGTATACATGCACAAACATAAACTCACACTACTGAAAACCCATCTATAATCAAATTTATAGAGACAAAAGGTTTTCTAGGTGACTTGATGCTTGCATCAATATTTTAGTCAAAATAAGGAGGATCAAGGAATTGGCTGGTTGTTTCTGGCTGCCCTCAAAACTGTGGTGAAGGATGAATTCAGGTATTTGAATTTCCAGAGGAAACATCACATGAAATAACCCCAAATCAGAATTTTTATTTCTTAGGGAAAGAAAAGAACACTGATCAGGCATGGGAACACTTGGTCTCTAGCCTGTAGTGCTGTTTGAGGAGGTTAACATGCTCCAACCTTGCTAGAGAAAGTCTGTCACTGGGGTTGGCGTTTGACAATTCACAGCTTTGCAATACTTCTAGATCATTATCTCTACTTTGTGCTAGTATTTGAAAATGTGAGCTCTCAGTACACACACACACACACACACACACACACACACACACACACACACACTGCAAGGCTTAGGAAACATCACAAAAGTGGGCCTGGAAGATTGTGAGAGGAAGAAGTTGAGGAGGAATGCTGCAAGACAGTGTCTTCCAGACATGACAGTGGCATTGTACTCATGACCTCACAGCAGCTGTGGCTGCCTGCACAAGATCTGTATGAGATCCATCCAGTTGACAGTCCAACATGGGTTGGGGAGGGATGACAGAGCTCCAACTCTCACTGAAGAGCTATGGGCAGTTGATGACTGCAGAGGAAGTTTTCTTCATGGGTGTGGACCCTGACTGGTTTATCGTGCCTTGGTGGATAGTCCCAAACCCATATGATACAGGCAGCACTATCTGGACTCAGTGGATTATTTAAAAAAAAAAAGAGGGCATAAAAGTAGGAGGTGGACATTGGGGGAATCCCAGAGGAGTTGAAGGAAATAATGGGGGGGGATATGACCAAGATCCATTGTAGACATGTATAAAATTCAAAAATAACAAATTATAGATAATACTACTCAATGAACACTGGGTCAGGGAACAAATAAAGGAAGTCAAAGACTTCCTAAAATCCAATGAAAATGAAGGCACAACATACCCAAACCTATGGTAAACAATGAAAGCTGTGCTATGAGGAAAATTCATAAGCACTAAGTGCCTTCAAAAAGAAAATGGTGACATCTCATGTTAGCAACTTAACAGTAGAACTGGAAGCACTAGAAAAAAAAAGAAACAAACACTCCCAAGAGGAGCAGAAGGCAGGATATCATCAAACTCAGGGCTGAAATCAGTAACTTAGAAACAAGAAGAACAATACAAAGAATAAATGAAACTAAGAGTTTGTTCTTTGAGAAAATCAACAAAAGAGACAAACCCTTAGTCAAACTAACTAAAAAACAGAGGTAAAATACCCAAATCAACCGAATCAGAAATGAAAAGGGAGAAATAACAACAGACATCAAGAAAATCCAAAGAATCTTTAAGTCTTACTTTAAAAATCTGTACTCCACAAAATTTGAAAACCTAAGTGAAATAGACAATATTCTTAATAGATTCCACCTACCAATGTTAAATCAAGATCGGGTTAACAAATTAAACATTCCTATAACCCCTAAGGAAATAGAAGCAGCCATTAAAAATCTCCCAACCAAAAAAAGCCCAGGGTCAGATGGTTTCAGCACAGAATTCTACAAGGCCTTCAAAGAAGAGCTACTACCAATGGTTTTCAAACTCCTCCACAAAATAGAAACAGAAGGAACACTGCCAAACTCATTCTAAGAGGCCACAGTTACCCTGATACCTAAACCACATAAAGACCCAACAAAAAAAGTGAATTTCAGACCAATTTCCCTCATGAACATAGACACAAAAATACTCAATAAAATACTTGCAAATCAAATCCAGGAACACATCAAAAATATCAAACAACATGATCAAGGAGGTTTCATCCCAGGAGTGGTTCAACATATGAAAACCCATCAACATAATCCATCATATAAACAAGTTGAAAGAAAAAAAACTACATGATCATCTTGTTAGATGCTGAAAAAGCATTTGACAAAATGCAACACCCCTTCATGCTAAAAGTCCTGGAGAGAACAGGCATAAAAAGACCATACCTAGAAATAATAAAGGCAATATACAACAAGTCAGTAGCCAACACCAAATTAAACAGAGAAACTTAAAGCATTTCCTTTAAAATCAGAGACAAGGCAAGGATGCCCACTCTCCCCATATCTCTTCAGCATAGTACTTGAAGTTCTAGCTAGAGCAATAAGACAACCAAAGGAGATCAAGGGGATAAAAATGGAAAAGAAGAAGTCAATGTATCCCTATTCACAGATGATATGATAATATACATAAGTGACCCCAAAAATTCCACCAGAGAACTACTACAACTGATAAACACCTTCAGCAAGGTGACTGGATACAAAATTAATTCAAAAAATCAGTAGTCCTTCTTTATACAAAAGATAAATGGGCTGAGAAGAAATCACGGAAACAACACTCTTGACAATAGCCAAAAACAACATAAAATTCCTGGGTGTAACTTTAACCAAGCAAGTGAAAGACCTGTACAACAAGAACTTCAAGTCCTTGAAGAAAGAAATTGAAGAGGACATCAGAAGATGGAAAGATCTTCCATGCTCATGGATATGTAGGGATCAACATAAAAAATGGTCATTCTACCAAAAGCAATATACAGATTCAATGCAATTCCTATCAAAATACCAACACAATTCTTTACAGACCTTGAAAGAATAATTCTCAACTTCATATGGAATAACAAAAAACCAAGAATAGCTAAATCAATCCTGTACAATAAAAAACATCTGGAGGTATCACCATCCCATATTTCAAGATATGCTACAGAGCAATAGTAATAAAAACAGCATGTTACTGGTATAGAAACAGACCAGTAGATCAATGGAATTGAATCAAATACCCAGAAATAAATCCACACACCTATGGTCACTTAATGTTTGACAAAGAATCCAAAACCATACAATGGAAAAAGGACAAATGGTGGTAGTCCAACTGGATGTCAACATGTAAAAGAATGCAAATAGACCCATACTTATAACTCTGCACAAAACTTAAATCCAAGAAGATCAAAGACTTCAACATAAAGCCAGACACACTAAATCTAATAGAAGAGAAAGTGGGGAAAAGCCTCAAACTCATTGGCACAGGAGACAACTTCCTGAACAGAACACCAACATCTCAGGACCTGAGATCAACAATCAATAAATGGGACCTCATGAAACTGAAAAGCTTCTGTAAGGCAAAGGACACCGTCATTAGAATAAAATGGCAACCTACAGATTGGGAAAAGATCTTTACCAACCCTACACTTCACATAGGGCTAATGTAACAAAATATCTTTATTTATATACACATATTTATTAGTATATGAGAAACCCTATAAAATACCTAAATCCTATAACCTAAAACCTATAATCTAAAATCTATAACCTAAGAGCACCCTAATACCTAAGAACACTCAAAAACCTATCTAAAACACTTAACTAACACTATTTTAACTTTCTTAAAAGGATATTAATATTCTTAGCATAGGTCCATGTAGGGTAACTTGGTTTATGGCAGTCCTATCAGGTAGTCTCTCTCAAACTTAAAATCCATTGGACCTTACTTTGCCAATTCGCAAGGCCAATTTATTTCAACCACCAAATTGTGGCCGGTTTATAAAGTCAGTCTGTTCTAACTGCCAAACTGTGGCCAGCTTTTTCCATGGGCTTCACAGCCTAAAGCTACTCTGAGCGGCTTCCAAACTCTGCCTGCTTTGCCACCAGCCTTAATTGGCTGAATTCTGACAAAGGGTCTTTCTGGGGCTAACTTACAATGAAAAGTTTTTCTCTCTTGAACTCCGCCTTTCAGTTTATAACCATTACATCATAGCTTGCTGTGCACTTCTCCAGCGAAACATCTCAGTTGGTGAGGGCAGGAGGAAGAGAAAGAGAGAGACTGCATTCTCTGGATTATACAATGCATTATCTCATTCTCTGGCATGTCCATCAGTCCCATGGTTTTTCACAGCAACTGATGTCATCTGCATGGCCGTTCATCTTAGCAATGCCCTTTCAACAGGGCATATCACATTTCTCACTTTCAAGGGACGCCTGGGTCCTCCTTATGTGCTGCCCAATGCTAATCTGAACTGCCTACTAATTCACTATATAGTCCGAACATCTACCATAGGCTAATATACAAAATTTATAAAGAACTCAAGAAATTAAACACCAAGAAACTAAATAATCCAATCTAAAAATGGGGTACAGAGCTAAACCAAGAATTCACAAAGGAACAATCTCTAATGACCAAGAGACATTTGAAGTAAGGCTCAACATCCTTAATTAACAGAGAAATGTAACTCAAGATGACTCTGAGATTCCATCTCACACCTGTCAAAATGGCTAAGATCAAAAACTCAAATAACAGTACACTTGTAAAAGAATGAAGTTAGACCCATACTTATCACCTTGTATAAAACTTAAGTCCAAGTGGATCAAAGACCTTAACATAAGGCCGGTCACACTAAATCTACTAGAAGAAAACGTGGGAAAAACCCTCGAACTCATTGGCACAGGTGACAACTTCCTGAACAGAACACCAACAGCTCAGGACCTAAGACCAACAATCAATAAATGGGACCTCATGAAACTGAAAAGCTTCTTTAAGGCAAAAGACACTGTCATTCGAACAAAATGGCAGCCTACAGACTGGGAGAAAATCTTCACCAACCCCACATCTGACAGAGAGCTAATATCCAAAATCTACAAAGAACTCAAGAAATTAAATGCCAAGAAACCAAATAATCCAATCAAAAAATGAGGGACAGAGCTAAATAGAGAATTCACAAAGGAGGAATCCCTAATGGCTGAGAGACACTTGAAGAAATGCTCAACATCCTTAATCATCAGAATAATGCAACTCAAGACGACTCTGAGATTCCATCTCACACCTGTCACAATGGCTAAGATCAAAAGCTCAAATGACAGCACATGCTGGTGAGGGTGTGGAGAAAGGGGAACACTACACCATTGCTGGTGGGAGTGCAAACTTGTACAACCACTGTGGAAATCAGTCTGGCAATATCTTAGAAAACTTGGAATAGCTCTACCTCAAGACCCAAACGTACCTCTCCTGGGCATACATCCAAAAGATTCCTTACCAAACCACAAAGACATCTCCTCATCTATGTTCATAGAAGAATTTATTTGTAATAGCTAGGAACTGGAAACAACCCAGATGTCCCTTAACCAAAGAATGGATTAAAAAAAAATACTGTGGTTCATTTACACAATGCAATACTACTCAGCTATCAGAAACAAGGAAATCAGGCAATTTGCTGCCAAATGGATGGAACTATAAAAACTCATCCTGAGTAAGTTAACTCAGACCCAGAATGATGAACATACAGGTATTCACTTATAACTGGATTTCAGCCATATAGTGTAGAATAACTATCCTACAACCAACAGACCAAAAGGAACAGGAACATGGACTTTGTTAGTGAGACACTTTGCCCTAGTGGAGAACTATGTAGGCTTCCAGTGCAAAAGGAAGCTCTTAGCCCTCATATGACTGATGAAATTAGGGGAGCTGTTATGTGGGGGCACCCCACACCAGAGGAATAGGATAGGTGGGAGAAGGGGTAGGGGACATAGAAGCTGTATCATGGTGGAAAGAATTTATATCTTTGTCATTATCTCTAGTTAGTAATTGCATTAAGGTTTTAAGTTTGGTGACATGTTTATAAGAGGTAGTTCGTGATGGCCTGTTGATTTCACTTAACTTGGGTACAGTCCCGGTTACTTAATAAACAACAGTCTAGCTGTCCTCAAGAGGAATTTGGCTGCATAGTTTTAGTTGGTATCTATAGCTACGTTTTCCTATTGCAAAAAAAAAAAAAAAAGACCTAGACAACATGAGCTACCAAATAAAAAGGCCAGCTGTTGATGAATGAAAGCCCATCGGTCCCCAGATGCTACAGCCCATTGCATTGCTCTTGATTACCCTCCAGAATTTGAAGGTTGGGGGACAATAACACTGAAGACACCACATATTTGAGTCATAGGACATGAGGAAATTAATCTGGTAACCACGTGGCCATGCAATCCCCACTGGTTAGCTTTTGTGGTACCTGAAGATTCTGTCTATGCTACTATAGGAGAAAAGTAGTCAATAAACTTATCCAGCTAGGAATCCTCTGAGCTACAATTACAACTGCCTGAAAGATGTGCTCACTGGTACAGCAATGCATTAAAGTGGGAGCAACCAACCACCTTATGACTGGATTTAAGGCCCATTCAACAAGAAGGAACCTGTATCTGGTACCAAAGCAGGGCCAAGAACTCAAGACTGAACAGATCATAGGCTCTAGGAGAAAGCCTTCTACTATTATTCTACTAAGTAGGAATAATATTTTTTTTGAATTTTTTTCCTTTATTTTTTATTTCTTCAAGTTACATCTCAATCGCAGTCCCCTCCCTATTCCCCCTCCAGTCCCACCCTCCCACCCTCAACCCCCCATCCTCTTTCCTTTTTTTTTTCTTTTAAGTTTAAGGTATATCTTATTTCCCCCTACAGTTTCCCCTTTCAGTCCAACAAATGAATCTTTCTCTTATAATAATAAATACAATACAGTGCAACAGAGCTAATTAGGCCACAGTTATGAGGGTTATATGGCTTAATGTACATTCCCAATGACCAGTCCATATGTATTTGGTACCTGACTTTAACATTCTACTAACTAACCATCTCCATGAGTTTAAAGTTCTATATCTGACTCAACATTCATACTAATTGCAACACAATTTTAAAAGTATCTTCTTAGATCTATAATACTCTCTTGACTCCTAAACAACTCAAAATTTAATTATGAGACTCTATCTGTTCTTCAATCACCTCAGAGACCTGAGAGGGATAAATATATCTGATTTTATAGGAAGTACAGGGCCTGCAGCTTCACAAACTAAGAAATGACATACCAGTGGCTGCCTGGACAGTTCCCATTTTCTCTCCATACATTACAGCATCACTCTTCAGTCATTTGGCTCCGCTTCTCTGACAGACATTGATTGTAGAGCAGGGGTTATGAAGGACTTACCTACCCTGTCTTGGCAGAGCTAGGCTGTCGACTTACCTGCTTCCAGGTTTTGTCCTTTTTGGACAGCATTCTGTCTACAGTTGGAGCAAGGGGCTTTTCCTACCAAGAGATAGGCTTGAGACTAATTCAATCATCTCCCACTGTAGATTCTTCGATGCTCATCTTCTACTTAGAGGAGAATAGGGGGTGCTGTCAGGAGTTGATGTCTTGATATAAAAAAAATCTAAAGTTACAAAAACATCTTTGAATGCCATATTCTGCAGATCTCTTGAGGTTTTTGAAAAGGCCCTATCTATCTCTTATATTAGGGTAAGCAGATGTTGCTTGTCTCTTAGCAGGTTTATTTCTGATTAGCTTAGCAAGTATCTATAATAGGCTGTCATAGTACCTAACAGAATGACCGGCTTGCATAACCATTAGTTTGCATTTCTTAATTATCCTAAACAGTTCATGACAGTTAGTAGTAAAAGGCCGAAACATCACATTTCATTTTTTTCTTTACCTCCTAACCCTTCCATCCCATTTCTCTGGGGTGGGGTGTCCTTGTATAACAATCCCTCATCTCAGTTGAGAGGTCATATGAGGGCCAAAGCCTCTTCATTCATTGGGGATCTATGAAGCAGTACCATCAGTGAAAAGTGTCTCGTTGCCCGGGAGAGAGAACTACTAAACAAACAAATCAATAAGCATACAATAGATAAAAAAGACTAAAAATTAGAAAAAATATAACTAATATATAAAAAATAAATAAAAATTAAAAATAAAAAGTCTATGTCCAAGTTCCCTTTGGTGTGTTAGTTGTAGTATCGATACCTTCTACTATATAGCTAAAATCCCACTATAAGTGAATAGATGCCATATGTGTCCTTCTGAGTCTGGGTTAGTTCACTCAGGATGAGCTTTTCTAGTTCCATCCATTTGGCTGCAAATTGCATAATTTCATTGTTCCTGATAGCTGAATAATATTCCATTGTGTAGATGTACCACAGTTTTTTAACCCATTCTTCAGTTGAGAGACATCTGGGTTGTTTCCAGTTTCTAGCTATTACAAATAAGGCTGCTATAAACATAGATGAGGAAACTTCCTTATGATTCTGTGAAAAGGCATTTGGGTGTATACCCAGAAGTGGTATGGCTGGGTCCTGAGGCAGAGCTATTCTAAGTTTATAATATTAAACTGAATTCTAAAGACTTACTCTCATACTCATAGAAAAGTGCATCTGTCTATCCTCATCAGAGAAGTTTCTTTTTGCAGCAGATCACAACTAAACACAGAGGCCACAACTAACCAAGGTACAGAGGATAAAAGACTGTGGAGTGCCCATCCCAAAATGGTATATCTGTATCACACCTGTTCCCCCTGGGGCCCAGGGGTCATCACAGAAGAAGGGACAGAAAGATGTGTAAATGTCAAGGCAGTGGGTGACTACAAGGCTACATTTTTTCCCAGACACAATAGGGTAGTTGTACATATGAATCCACAGTGGTTGTGACTGTGTGCACAAGACCTGGATAAGATCAAGGTAGATAAAACCTCAGGCTGGGTAGATGGGTGGCTACAATATTCCACCTCTAGCAGAGGAGCTATTGGCAACAGGTAGAGGCTGAGAAAGAAGAGTTGGTTTTCTTTAAGGATATGGCTTTGAGAGGCTACCATGCACCAGTAGATGGGCCTATACCCATGCACATGATGGCAGCACTAGAGGGAGTCAGGGATTAAAAAATAGAGAAAACGTGAGATTTGGAGGGAATAATGGGTGTGGGGAATAAAGGAGGAATTGGAGGGGAGGGAGTGGGGTTACTCCATCTAATCACACATTAGATACATTCTCAAATTCTCAAACAATAAAAAAGAAAATATGGGGCTGGAGAGAAGACTCAGTAGTAACAAGAGTACTGCCTGCTCTTCCAGAGGACCCAGGTTCAATTCCCGGAACCCACATGATGACTCATAACCACATGTAAGTTCAGCTTCAGGTAATCTAATGTCCTCTTCTGATCTCTGTAGGTACTGAGTGTATTCAGTACACAAACATACATGCAGGCCAAATGCCCATACACCTGCAATAAAAATAAGGAAAAAAGTTAAGAGAAATTTAAGATTATTTTAAGTTGTGTTTAGGGTACCTGAATATTGATCACCCTTACATCCCACTGACACAGATAAAGCTGAGCTTTTGAGCTTAGAGTAGGTGAGTAAACCGGAACTGTGTCCTCAGTCCCACATCATCTTAAAGGCAAGAGTTTTACTTCACTGACCTCAGCTGAACTTAAGGAAAGCATAGTGGCCCTTTCTAAGTTTCCACTCCCCTCAGTCACAGCCTGACAGCTTTGCCACAACAGCAGGCTTGCTTTGACAATGATTACCTTGAGGGGAAACTTTTTTTTATAATTAATAACCTTTGCTACTTACTGCTGTTCCCTACAAAATCAAGTGGCTGTCATTCTTAGCATTTAATCTCATCAATTATGACATTCTCCAGGGGCTTCTTTCTGCAAATGCCTGGTGACACAATGATATCAGACAGAGAAAATTTATGTGACAAGAGAGTTGTGCCTGGGATCAGGTTAAAGTGGAACATTCTGAGAATGAATCTGTAAATCCATGTACGGATTAAAAAGTAGAACTAAAAAGACAGCCAACAAGATATAACAAAGAGCAGAGGACTGGTGTTTCCTGAGAGAAACAAAGTCAACTAGTGTCATTTCCAGGAATGGATGGTCAGCTTCACAGAACCTACACTGAGGAGATAACCCTCTAGCCATGCCTGTCAGGAGTTGTCTTGATTGTGTTAATTGAACTGAGATGTACCTTAAATGAGGGTGGAGCTACTTCTGGTGCTGGGGTCCTGGACTGAATGGAAGCTGAGCACCAGCATTCATTCTCAATCCATTGTCACCAGCTGTCTCCAGATCTAGCTGCCAATGACCTTCTCAATATGAGGAACTGTGTCCATGAACTGTGAGCCAAAAAAAGCCCTCTCTACCTTCAGGCTTTCATTAGGGTGTTTCCTCACATCTATAGGAAAATAACTAGACAGATACACAAATAAATATGTTCCATGATGCTTCTGTCATACAGAGAGATGGTGCTTTCTAGTCCTTGGTACCCATCACTTCCCCAGCACAAATAATAGAGACTGTGGAATGATACCCAAAACACCCTTCATTTGAAGCCAACTCTTTCAGCTCAGAGATCTTTCTCAAACAGTAGTCTAAATGCTTTGTAGACATCCTCAAGAAAAGACCCTTCAACACTGTGCTGTGTTGTTCCACCTAGAGCAGAAATCAGGAGCCCTAGAGAGGGAAGTGGACTGGAGGAAAGGTATCTGGCATCTTACCTGCATCCCAAGAGATGAATCACCAAGGATGCTGTATGCCCATCTACACACCAGCCAGTACCACTCATTGTGTGACCCAAGGACCATCTAGACTGACTCCATGCTCCCATGAGTCTACCTAGAGTAGCCAGCAGTCTACCTAGGTCTGCTCAGATGAATGCCCTGCCTGCTATGGATTGCGTATTTAGTAGAGTGAGCAATCACACAGCCTCAGCTGTTGTCTGAGGTATTGCACGGTGGAGTTCTGACTATTCTAGGAGAGGACAGGTTGATTAGATGGAGAAGCAAAAGAAATAGAAGCAATATTAGTAAGGAGAACTCAAGAAGCCGTCTCTCAGCAGTGAATCCCAGGCTCTGAGCGACTCAGCACACCTGTCAGGGTTGCTGAAAACTAAGTATCAAAAATACTATGCCTCCGCCTCAAGGACACAGCTACGTCCAAAGGGATTCTAAGTCACAGTCTAGGGGCATTTGTGCACAGTGTACACAATAAAACACATAGCACAAGAAACTAATGTATGCAATATTTACACAAAGTGACAAATATGTACTTATCACACACACAACAAGCAAATGCCACACACATACATACACAGACACAGTGAACACATGACATGAACACTCATATATAGGTAAATGCACTAAACACATGGTACACACACATTCATATAAAAATACAGTTAACATGTCAAAAACATTGAAAAATGCAGAAATGGCAAGCACGTGCTTACTAGATTCACTGAAGTCCCCCAAGTGGCAAGAGACACACGTAGCTCTACAGCAGTTCAGAAACTCAGTCAGGGTGCCATTCAATATTAATTGAGTACTTTGATAGATACAGAAATATACAAATGCAAAGAAGCCTTACTAAACCCTGCTCTCACGATAGCTGGGATATTTTCCAGGCTGCGCAGAAGCTCAGATGATGAACCCCAAAGCAAACAGAAGGGGCTTCTGCTTCGTGCGTTTGCACAACATTGGAAAACAGTGTCTGTGATACAGCACAAAGCTGCAGGCACCGTGATGACAAAGAAGGGCAGCCAACAGCTCCTGGGGAGGCGTGGCAGCCTGTGTGCTGGTGGAGGTGAAGCTCAGTGAGGGGCTCCTTGGAGGCGAAAGTAAACTGAAAAGAAAGGTAGTGGGGCTGGATAAGGAGAGAGACAGGCAAGGAGCAGGGACGGGAGGGGTGATATGGTGTGCTACTGGGGAAAGAGAACACAGTGCTTCACCGTGGATAGCTTGTCAGCCTGAACAGTGGCCTCCAGATTGTGTGGGCAGCTGCCTCACCCAATAAACCCCATGAAGTCCATCCCCAGGGAAAATGAGTCAGCCAAAGCTATTTTAACTGTTTAAATGAAAAATGTTGAAAAATCACCAAAGCCATTGTCACCCACCACCCTCTCTCTATTCTCTATTGTGACACTGTTACTGAAGTTGAATGTTGAGCTGAATATCCAACAAACAGGTACAGCAGACAGGAAACTGAAAATGTCAGCAGCAGCAGGGATTAGGTGGGGATGGTGCTGCTCCCTGAAACAGCCTGCAGCAAATGCTTCGTCTTTTGGGAGACTATGGAATGGTGCCACTCACATTTAGTGTATGTCTTCTTACCTCAGATAACGCAATCTAGAAACTTCCTCACAGAAGTTTGCCTTTTAGGGGATCTTAGAGGTGACTGTCAAGTGGACAGCCAAGGTTAAGCACCACAGAGTGGATCTCCCAGTGTCGGCAGCATTGGGATTCATCGTTCTGGACCAAGGAACCAATCACTAAATGCAAAACACGTTGTGCCTGTCTCTCCTTGGAAAGAGTCTCCAGATGGGTTTAGTCGAAAGATTCTAAACCCCTGACTGTATTTTAATAACACAGCTAATTTCAGCAGCATAGTAGATACCCAATTCACCTTGCTGTGAAAACACATAGAGAAGCTTAGGATAATCCCCACACCCTTCCCACTGAATGTAATTTGAACTCAGTTCTGCAGGGAGTAGGCAGATCCTTGTCTGGGGTCCATCCTATATCCTCACATCCAATCTGAGGACCTTGTCCTTCTGGGGCCTTGGCTGCTGTGTCAGCATCGTGGGAACACTCTGGACACATCAGCTTCCTGCCACCTCTCCCCACATTTGGGTGTGGGTTTCTCCCCTTCCCTTTCCTGTCCTGCTAAGTACAACCCTAAGACTCACATATGCAAACTTCCCAGGCTGCCCAGGGTGGTTCTGAGTATTGGTCTCTTTACTTGTTGTTGTAACAAAACAGCTGACAAAAAGCAATTTAAAAGGGGATGCTTCACTCTGATTGCTATGGCTAAGCTTTGAGAGTAAGTCCAACTAGCTAGGATGGTAGTGTGAACCTGAGGTCGCTGATCACATCCACAGTCAGGAAGCAGAGAGTGATGAATGACTGTGATCTGCTAGCTTTCTTCTCTGTCTGTTTACTCAATCTGGGGCTCCTCCCCATGGGATGACACCACCTACACTCAGGATAAAACTAACTCTAGATACACCTTCATAGACATGCCTAGGGATGTGTCTCCTTGGCAATGAGGATGAGCCAGCACCCCCTCGGTCTATTTTGCAATTCAGTCCAGCTTTCATAAACCGACACTCTCTTTGGCGATAAGCATTCAGAGATTTCTAGTTATTAGCACTTTTTCATTCAGTGGTGGCATTTCGGAGGGAATAAAGCCAGAGATTGAGAATATTGAAAACAAGGGTAATGCTATTTAATTACTCTATGTTTCTTTTTTAAAAATGGAAAAACTTGGATGTAATTTAAATATATAACAATGATGTAGATATTTAATCAACCACTATTCATCAATTCTATGGGACTAATATGCAGCCATAAAATGATGGTTATAACAGTGGCCATTCTTTATCTCTTACAATTTTATCATATTTTCTCCCTATTATTCCTTCTGGCTTTTTAAAGTGAATATAAAACTGTTGGTAATTAACAGCAGCTACTTTGCTGACCTTTCTGTATTTTCCTAATTTTTATGATCAGTATGAATTTCTACAATGAGGAAATAAACATGGTTTTCCAAAGGACTTAGGACCCAACAAGAGCATCTTCCTAATGTAATGCAGTATCCAGGCAGAAGAATGAGGTTGGCTGGGCCTTAGCCCAGTGGAGACATGGAGTCATTTTGTGTTCTTGCTGTTTTCTCTTTCAAATATTCCATTCCAGCTCAAGTACATATATACATGCCCACCCACCCTTGTGGGCATATTGGTTTCCTACGTCTGGTTTCTGTGCCCAAGTCAATGGACAGCCTATTGTATGTACTGGGGGGAGAGAGGAGGGTAGCTAAAGCTGCTCAAACTTTAGGGACAAAATGGGGGAAGAGAGAGAACTGGTGTCCAGTGGGAGAGAAGGTAAGCATGGAGTCTGGGGAAGGTTCCACAGTGGAAAAGACTGAGTCAGGACCTTGCTTACAAACCCTCTGGGTGCCTTGCTCTTTTTGTTGTTGTTGTTGTTAACGTATTTATTTATTCACTTTACAGCCTGGTGACAGCCCTCCTCCCTCCTCTCCTCCCAGTCCCACCCTCACACCTCTTACCCCCATTCCCTTCTCCTCAGAGAAGGGTAGCCTGCCCATCAGTACCCACCCTGGTACATCAAGTGACAACAAGAATAAGCACATCCTCTCCCACTGAGGCCAGACAAGGCAACCCAGCTATGAGAAAGGGATCAAGAGACAGGAAACAAAGTCAGAGACAGCCTCTGCTCCAGTTGTTAGGGGACCCACATGAAGAAAAAGCTGCACAACTGCTGCATATGTGTAGGAGGCCTAGGTCCAGTCCATGCATGCTTTGGTTGGTGGTTCAGTCTCTGTGAGCCCCCATGGGCCCAGGTTAGTTTACTCTGTGGTGTCTTTGACCATTCTGACCCTCCCATTCCTCTCCCCCACCCACCCTCACCATGGCCACTCTTCCACAAGACTCCCAGAGGCTCCACCTATTGTTTGCTTGGGGTCTCTGCCTGTTCCTATCAACTGCTAGATAAAGCCTCTCAGAAGACTGTTATGCTAGGTTCCTGTCTGCAAGCATAGCTGAGCATCATTAATGGTGTCAGAGGTTGGTTCTGTCCCATGGGGGTGGGTCTCAAGATGGGCCAGTCATTGGTTGGCCATTTGCTTGATCTCTGCTCTATCTTTATTCCTGTACTTCTTGTAGCCAGGAAAAATTTTGGGTCAAAGGTTTTGTTGGTGGATTGGTGTCCATCTTGCTCTATTGGAAGTCCCACCTGGCGACAGGAAGTGGCCACTTCAGTCTTCATTTCCCCATTGCTAAGAGTCTCAGCAAGGGTCACCACCAAAGACACCCAGAAGTCTCTCCCATCCCAGAGCTGCCCCCCAACTGATTTCCACTCTCTCTCCCAGCCCTTTCCCCTCTCCCTTGGACTGATCTCCACCTTGTCCCCCTCCCTACCCCATCTCCCACCCAGATCCCTCCCTCCATCTACTTAAGGTGTCTATTTTATTTCCACTTCTGAGTGAGATTCAAGCATCCTCCCTTGGGCCCTCCTTGTTACTTAGATTCTTTGGGTTTGTGTATTGTAGCATGGCTATCCTGTACTTCATGGCTTATATGGCTAATATCCACTTAAAAGTGAGTACATACCATGTGTATCTTTCTGGGTTTGGGTTGAAATCCTCAGTAAAGATGATATTTTCTAGTTCCATCTAATTGCCTGAAAATTTCATTATGTCCTTGTTTTAATAGCTGAGTAGTATTCATTCCATCGTGTAAATGTACCACAGTTTCTTTATCCATTCTTCTATTGAAGGACATCTAGGTTGGTTCCAGTTTCTAGCTATTACAAATAATGTTGCTATGAACATAGTTGAGCAAGTGTTCTTGTAATATGGTAGAGCATCTTTTGGGTATATGCCCAGGAGTGGTACAGCTGATTCTTGAGGTAGAACTATTCCCAATTTTCTGAGAAACTGTCAGAGTGATTTTCAAAGTGGTTCTACCAGTTTGCACTCCCACTAGCAATGGAAGAGTGTTCCTCTTGCTCCATATCCTCACCAGCACATGCTGTCATTTGAGTTTTTGATCTTAGTCATTCTTATGGGGGTGTCAAATGGAATCTGAGTCATTTTGATTTGCATTTTCTTGATGACTAAGGATGTTGAACATGTCTTTAAGCGCTTCTCAGCCATTAGAGATTCCTCTGATGAGAATTCTCTGTTTAGCTCTGTACCCCATTTTTAATTGGATTATTTGGTTTGTTGATGTTTAATTTCTTGAGTTATTTATATATTTTGGATATTAGTCCTCTGTTGGATGTAGGGTTGGTGAAAATCTTTGCCCATTCTATAGGCTGCTGTTTTGTCCTATTGAGAGTGTCCGTTGTCTTACATGAAGTTTTTCAGTTTTGTGAGGTCCCATTTGTTAATTGTTGATCTTAGTGCCTGAGCTGTTGGTGTTCTGTTCGGGAATCTGTCTCCTGTACCAATGTATTCAAGGCTATTCCTCACTTTCTCTTCTATTAGATTTAGTGTGTCTGGTTTTATGTTGAGTTCTTTTATCTATTTGGACTTGAGTTTTGTGCAGGGTGACAAATATGAATCTATTTGCATTCTTTTACATGTAGCCATCAATTAGACAAGCACCATTTGTTGAAGATGCTTCCTTTTTCTCATTATATGGTTTTTGGCTTCTTGGTCAAAATCAAATATCTGTAGGTGTGTGGGTTTATTTCTGGGTCTTCAATTTGATTCCCTTGATCAATTTGTCTGTTTTTATGTCACTATCATGTGATTCTTATTACTATTGCTCTGTAGTACAGCTTGAAATCAGGGTTTTTGTACAGGATTGTTTTAGCTATCCTGTGTTTTTCTTTTTCCATATGAAGTTTAGAATTGCTCTTTCAAGGTCTATAAAGAATTGTGTTGGAATTTTGATGGGAATTGCACTGAATATGTAGATTTCTTTTAGTAAGATGGTCATTTTTATTATGTTGAACCTACTGAATCATGAACATGGGAGATCTTTTTATCTTCTAATATCTTCTTCAAGTTCTTTCTTCAGAGAATTGAAGTTCTTGTCATACAGGTCTTACACTTGCTTGGTTAGAGTTATACCAAGATATTTTATCTTTTATGACTACTGTGAAGGTTGTTGTTTCCCTATCATCTCATTAGATGCTGAAAAAACCCTTGACAAAATCCAATACCTCCTCATGATAAAAGTCTTGGAGAAATTAGGGATACAAAGTACATATCTAAACACAATAAAAGCAATATACAGCAAGTAAATATACAAGACCAAATTAAATGAAGAGAAACTTAATGCAATTCCACAAAAATCAGGGACAAGACAAGGCTGTCCAGTCTCTCCATATCTATTCAATATCTTCAATATCGTACTTGAAGTTCTAGCTTGAGCAATAAGACAACTAAAGGAGATCAAGGGGATACAAATTGGAAAGGAAGAAGTCAAAGTATTGCTATTGGCAGATGATATGATAGTACACATCAGTGACCCCAAAAGTTCTATCATAGAACACCTACAGCTGACAAACACCTTCAGCAAAGTGGCTCGACACAAAATTAACTAAAAAACATTAGTAGCCCTCCTATATACAAAGGATAGTGGTTGCCTCACTCTTGACCTCTGCTGCCTCCTGCCCACTGACAACTCTGGCCAGCAGTAGATGGTCTGAGCAGGGGAGAGTCTGTGCAGGCAGCACACTATTCAGGGTGGCAGGAATGCCAAACATCATCTCCTAACCTGCAAATCCCTTGCCTGGCCCCAGCTGCTCAAGTCCTCCCTCTCTCCACAGCCTAGTAACTCAGCCCTTCCCTCCATTTTCCCCAGGGTCCTGCCCATCACTGGATCTAATTGCCACTGAGTTTCTGGATCAAAGGTCTCAACAAATGACCAGCCTTTCTAAACTCTCCTGGGAAAATCATCACCCACTCTTCATATTGTATCCCCATATTAAATTTTATTCAGAGGTCACTGCTACCTGACACTGCAAGACTCATTTATCTAGAAGCCTCTCACCAAAGGATAAGTTCCCTGAGGAAGTTCCAGTCATGCTCACATGCCCTTCATGCAGACTAGAACACAGTGGACATGGATTGTAGTGTGGGAGTGACATTCATCAGAGCACACCAAGGCCTCACTGGGGTCAACAGCCCATCCATCCCTTCCTCTAGCTTCAGCCTGGAGCTTCCGGGAAAAGACAGGAAAATGTTCCTACCGTACTCACATTACCCAGGCAGACTAAACACTGGGGCACTGAAACTAATATGACCTTGGACATTTCTCTTTCTATCACATAACATTCCTGCCCCGGTTTCTACCTTCGTTCAGAATCAGTGTCACTTGGGACCCATGCATGGGTTGATCCAAGGTCAGAAAGTGAGCACCCAAAGTTTCCTGTCAGTATTTGCAGCCTGGATGCTTTCCCTGTCTGGGTACTTTTCACCAGACCACAAAGGGCGTCTATTTTTGGGTGTTTCCTGACAATGGAAGCAGGATTATTTTCCACCTTAGTCACTCAGTTTGAGCTTCAGGTCCCATCGACCACTCCATTGATGGCAGCCAGGGTCAGCAGGAGCACACCTCCCACACAGGCTCCTCACAGGCTCCTCTGTCACACGGGAGTCCAGGAAGAATCTTTAGGGGGGACGAGAAGCCACAGGACCTTGGGCTAACTCCTTCCCTTGTCTGGGATTCAGAATCTATCAGCTGGGAACAATGGCATTAGGGGTGCTGCTGTGGGGACAGAAAGCACAGTTCACAAAGCCTCACTGCCACCCCCTCCTGGGTCTAGCCCAGCGTTGGATGGCTCCCAGATAAGCAGTGTGAGTCCTGGTGCATTAGAACATGTCATCAGGCTTGCCTTAGATTCTTATTCTGATATCTGACAGGCACGTGGCATCAGGAGAGCACGTGACTAGCTTCAGCCCCCCCCCCCCCCGTTCTGTGAAATGGACTCATGTATAATTCACGGCTGTTAGGAGAGCTAAAATTCATATCAGCTTTGGGGATGATTCCAGGAGCGGCAAAGGTGTCCTCGATTCCCTAGCATCTGCTGAGCCAGGGTCCGGAACTCACGGTCATCAACCTCTCACCCTGTTGGGCTCAGTCAGGCATCAGAGTCCAGCCTGGGTTGTTCCCTACCCCTCTCCTCTTCCCCCTCATTCTCAAAACCATGAATGTGGACAAAGTCTAACACATCCCACCCCCAATTGCTAGCATTAGCCCAGACTCCAGGGACAGGAGGATCTCAGGAAAGACAGCATGGAGGCCACAGAGGATAGGAATGGGAGGGGTACCAGAGGAAGCTTGGGCTTGGCTAAAACTACTAGATGTGAAATTAAAATCACACTGTTCCCCCAAACAGCTTCCCAGTTGTCTTACACACCTCTGTCTTTTCAACTTCTCTCTCTGCCTCCCTTTCTCTCCCCATCTCTCAATGAACCATGGCTCCAGTTTGCATACAGCTAGTGCCCGTGCACCTTCCTTCCCACGATTCCTTTTCCATTTCCAGGGCTCAAGGTTTGCTGAGGGTAGACTGAGGATGCCAAGAACAGACACTGGGCTGGAAGCATTTCCATTCCTGGAACCCCTATGAGAGAGATGCCTAAGTGATCATGGGACGAGAAGGGCAGGAGAGGTGGGAGAGAGGAAGTAGAGGGAAAGCAAGGCAGGGAAAGATGAAACGCTGAGGCAGGGCTAGAAGCAAGGACAGACTGTGTGAACCACCCATCACCTTCAAGATTACCTAACTCTGTTCCCACCTCAGGAAACAGAGGAAGTATTAGAACCCACACACAAGATCAAGTAACAAACCCTGAGGTTGACAGTTGATATAAATATCAATACTGGAATGTTCCTTTAGCATTTAGGAACAACTGAAAGTAACAAGCAGTCAAAACAAGAAATTTCACCTTAGTTTTTATCTTTAGTTGTTTTTTTTTCTTTTCTCTTTCTTTTCTTTTTTTTTTTTTTTTTTTAGAAAGTAAAAATTACTTCCTTCTGGTTAGGGAGCAATTATTATTTGGTCTTAATAATGGGCTTTCACAGGGGCAAGGAGTAGCCTTCCTCCTCTTCTCCAAAAGAGGGAGAATCAGAATTGCACTCAGGAAGTGAACAAGAAGCATTTGGGAAAATCACTTTAATAGCAGGTTGTGGTGACAAGAGGAGTCCTCTGCTTCCCTGGGCTGTCTGGTGTCCTTCCTGCCCTCCTGGCTCCAGTTTCACCTTCCCATGCATCTCCTGCTCCTGTAGGACTTTCCTAGCCTTGCAGAAGGTCAAGGTCTTGGCAAGTAGAAGGTAAATGTTGGTTCTCAGCCTGGTCGGTGCCTTCCTCAAGAGCTTTCACCATGCCCACTATGGCAGCACAGGTGCCTTCCAGCCACCGACAGCAAGCTCTCTGCTCCTCTCCCAGCACTCCTGGGACATGGAGAGACATCTATCTCACTTGCATACTATATTCTCACACCCTTGTTATAACAACACATCTAACAACACACTGGCAATCTATGACTCCAAGTCAAGCAGCGCACACACCCCGTTACAAATGACACACTAAGTTTCTCTTCTCCATGGTAGCCATCGCAAACTCCCTTCTATGGACAGTTTTGATTCTTATATATTTTTAACATATCTGGGTATGGAAGGCAGTGGCCAATCCAGTCTAGACCAGCTTTGAGTGCGTGAACAACTATCTTAGCTACTTTTCTATTGCTGCACTCAACCACCGAGACCAATGCAATGTATTTTTTAAGCATTTAATTTGGGACTTGTGGTTTCAGAGAGTTAGAGTCTGTGATGGTGGAGCAAAGGCATGGTGGCAGAACAGTTAGAGAGCTTGTATCTTGAGCCACAAGCAGGAGCAAGAGAGAGCATCACTTGGAATGATGTGGGCTTGCAAAACTTCAAAGCCTGCCCCCAATGTCACACCTCCGCCAACAAGGTCACAGCTCCTAATCATTCCTCAAACAGTTCCACCAACCAGGAACCAACTATTCAAACATATGAGTCTATGGAGGCTATTCTCATTCAAACCACCACAAGCCGTAAGCAAAATATTTACTCTGAAAGAACTTTTAGAGAAAAAGCCCTATTAACCAATTTATGCCTATATATATATATATATCCCTATTGCACTAACATATGACTAGAATAAGATGCATAGAGGGGAGGGACACATGCAGGGAGAAAAAGCTTGCAGATCCAAGCCTATCAATCAAAACAGAGAACCATGCCCACTATGCTCCTTAGTATAAAAATTCCTCCTCCCAAATCCCATAAAGTGAAGCCCCGAGACATAACCGAACCCTTGAGTGCCTTCACTCATGTAGCCTGATGTACTTGCAACAATGTGCTGTACAGAAGTTGGGCCCTTGCCGAACTTCTGACTGTCCAGCAGGGCTGAAGATGTGGTGGGTTGGATCACTGCCAGGAGCAGGAATGAAGGTAGGAACAAGAATCACGAGTGGCTAAGATCTGCCTCAATGAGCAAATACTTATCAATCATTCCTTCTCTCACCTTCCTCACTCAGTCAACTGGTCTAACCTCAGAGGGTAAGAAAACATGGTGAAAGGGGTGTGTAACTGAGCTCCACTGCATACACATGCAACACACACACACACGAGAGAGAGAGAGAGAGAGAGAGAAAGAGAGAGAGAGAGAGAGAAGGGGGAAGGCAGGAGAGTGAATGAGGATGGCAGGGATGAAAATAGTCAGATAAAACTTTAAGTTAGGACTGATAGGAAAACCTGTCTGTCAGTCTTTCATGTTTCTGAAAACCTAGCTGTCCAGGCTAAGAAAAATCACATGCATCCATTTGACTTAGTGGGAGGTAGTACCTGTACAGAGAAGAGAGAGAAGCAAGCACTGACTGAGCATGGGAAAGAGAGGATGAGGAGACAGGAGGGTGGGTGATGATGGGTGGATGGGTGGATGGATACATAGAGAGATTGTAGGTGTGAAATGGAGGAAGAGAGGAGTATATAGCAAAAATGATAAAACCAACAGCATTTCATGTCTGGATTCTATTTACCTTCACTTGTTAAAGTCCCAAGCTAGGACCAGATTTTAACATCCCCCAGCAGAGAAAACAAGCCAACTAAAACTTCTTGGGAACCATGCTGCAATCAACACAGGAGTGCAAGCCTGTCTTCCACACACTGGTTTCCTTCCTTTTGTGTGCATATGTAATGAGTCTGTCTGTTAATGTTACTGCAAACTGTTCTCCCACAAACGTGACTTTACCTCACCATCAGACCCAAGGCCCACAGAGAGAGAGAGAGTTAACAGACCCAGGCAGCCTATGGGGTGTGTGGGAGTGCTCTGTGAGGCTCTCCCACTACTAGACTGGGAATGGATACAAGCTCTTGCTGTCTCTATGCACACAGCTCAGATACAATCAAGCCAGTGCTGCTAACATTTGAGTGAGAAGAAACAGCTCCTATGCACTGGATACCAGCATACCAGTCTTCTTCTAGCCTTGACTGAGAAAAGCACTGGGTTAAAATTCATCCTAATAAAGTACTGGACCGAGCACTATATAGAGACTAGACGGGTGAGCAGAAAGGTTTTTGCAAGTTCTAATCTGTAGCCCACACATGCACCAAGCAAGCAGATTCCTACCATTCCTCTCTCCTGTTTTGATGTTATATTTCACTTCAATATAACAATAAGAAAATAACAACACATTCCAATGAACTCCTGTGCAAATATAATTACCGCAGGCATGTCAACACCAAGTCAATGCACAGCTTGTTTTCAAAATGGTTTTTTCCTCCTTTTTCTGCCCTGAGCAGAAATAAATACTGAGTGTGCCAGAAAGCTGCTCAATTATTCATGTACTAAACTTTTTAAGTGTAGATGGGAAAGACAATCTACTCGAGTTTATTTACTCCCCCAAAGTGGTGTGCCATTTATCAGTAGGGACATGGTACCTCCGCGTTCACTTCATTAACTTCCACACTTTGTTTTCTGGTGAAGAATCTCATTTGCTTTTCCTGGTAGCTTCCTTTTCCTGGTAGCACCTGTTCCTTAAGTTCCTTAAGCCCATATTCAAATGATTACTCCCCATTGGCTGGAGGAGCGGTCATAGAGCCACATCCTAAGTACCCAGGCAGATGAATCCATCAATCACTCACTCAACAAGGCATGAAGCATGGGGTTCACTAGAAGAAGGCAGCTGGTCCAAGCTGAGAGACATCAACATCTTGTCAGGCACAAGCACGCATCAGCCACGTGACCTCAGCCATCTTAACCACTCTAAGGCTCAACTCAATCTTGCAACTAAGACCTTAGAATCAGCCACGTGACCTCGGCCATCTTAACCACTCTGAGGCTCAACTCATTCTTGCAACTAAGACCTTAGAAAAGCAGTATTTGTTGTGTAAACTCAAGTTGCAATTTCATGTGAGTGTGCCTCGTGTTAGTATTTCTCCTAGAGAACACAGCAAAAAGTTTCCTTGGCAAAGCCTCATCCTCAGTAGCAGAACTGTCTTGGACAATTCCCTGTCTAAGCATTTCACACACACTTACTGGGTTGCTCGGCCTGGCCACACAGTGAAGGATGCTGAGGGTAATGGCATTTCACCAAGCCCACAGAGCTTCAGAGAAGCTAGGCAGCTCTTACGGGAGCAGGTGATCAAACCCACAAGCTGTGCTGACATTCCAAACCCAAAAAGGGCACATGAGCTCATCAAGGTAGGCACAATGGAACAGAAGGGGAGGTGGTGTGTGACAGAACTATCCTGGGAAGACACAACACAACCAAATACAACACATACACACACACACCCTACTCACCTCAGAAAATGAGCCCACAGATGGAAGTCACAATTGCACCAATGTCCAAATTGGTGAACTCTCTTAGTCAGTGTTCTATTGTTGTGAAGAGAGACCATGACCACAGAAATTCTTATAAAGAAAAACATTTAATTGGGTCTGGTTTAGTTCCAGAGGTTCAGTTCATAATCGTCATACATAGTGGCACACATGCAGACGTGGTGCTAGAGTAGTAGCTGAGAGCTCTATATCCAAATTGGGCAGCAGCAGGAAGAACAAGACACTGGGTCTGGCTTGAGCATTTGAAACCCCAAAGCGCCCCCCCCCCAGTGACACGCTTCTTCCAACAAGGCCACACCTACTCCAACAAGGCCACACCTACTCCAACAAGGCCACGCCTACTCCAACAAGGCCACACCTACTCCAACAAGGCCACACCTCCTCATCCCTCTCAAGTAGCACCACTCACTAATGACCAAGTATTCAAACATATGAGCTTATGGGGGCCATTGCTATATAAACCACCATATAAACCAATGAGTCTTCATTGGCTTCCTAACAGGACAATAGTTAAGGGGTTACTTACAGGAATCAGAGAGCACTGAAGAGCAGCTACATCCCGGAAAGCCCACCTCAACATGAGAGAGGACTCCTGAACACACACTGGAGCTGTGCATGCGGCTTGGCTCATCTCTTTCAACAGTTTAGCGGGTCAGACTCTCGCCCCCAGCAATTGTCCATCCCTTCGTACTATGGGTAGGAGCCCCCAAGAACTCCCAAGCCTCTGTTCTTCCCGGATAGGTGACCTTTTGTTTAACACCCGAGGCAGGTGTGCCTCGCCCTCCTTCCTGGGGCAATGTTTCAGTTTGAGGAGAATGCTGAGATTCAGAGGAGCACAGCTTATAACAGGTGAGAAAATAAGAATCCTGGCAACCTGGCATAGATGGGTGACTAAGTGGTGGCATGGAAGACAAGGAACAGACTGACATCAAAGAAAAATATTCACTCGATTTATGTTTAGTGGTACAAATGGGTGAGTTTTCCTGAGCATGGAGAGGCTGCTGTGGAGTCCTTACCAGAGGGCACATCTCTGGAGAATTAGACCTAACAGGGTAGATGGGGCAAGAATTACTGATGATGGAATAAAGTTCTGAACCCAGGAATCTTACAGGCTAGCCCTGAAAAAGGTACAGGCTCCTCAGGGAGAATCAGGGCGTTTCAACAGCCAAAACATTACTACAGTTTTTCTTCGTCAACCCTGAAGTCAGCTGCCCAGGACACAAATCAAGGGGCGCCCTCTCCAGCGGTTCGTGCCCTTAGCTCACATTAGCTTGGTACTATTGCTACATTCCAAGACATTCATTAGGCAAATATCTCATAGTACTCACTTGACTAAACTATGGAAGTCCAGCTTTCTCTGGTAAGACATTGGCCCTGGAGGTGGGCTTCCTTCCAAATTTCTGAAATTCTGATGAAGATGGGAATTCATGGAGGGAAGTAGGGTTTGTGTGTCAAGAAGCCTGTTTTCTTGAAGCAGGATTCCCTCTGACACCACACCCACCACGTTTCCCCTGAGCGCTCACTTCAGACCCCAGCTCTGTCTCTTTTGCTCTTTTCCAGACCCAGGCTGTCCTGAAATCTTCTCACCACACAAGGCTAAGTGCTAGACCCAGAGGTTAACAGCACTGCCTCCTGGTGGCCAATGTGGAGCTCGGCAGAAGGTTGAGGTTATCAGCAGTAACTCCTTGTCTGCAACTGAACTTCTTAAAAGTTTTAAAATATTTTACCCACTTTTCACCAGAGACAATTTTGTGTGACTCCCCCCCCAAGAATATAGGTATATAAAATTGGTATACACACTAATCATTTTAATGATAATAAACCGTAAATTTCTTTTTAGCTAGGTATGGTAGCGCAAGGTCACACTCCCAGCACTTGGGAGGTTTGCTGTGAGGTTTGGACATGTTGATCTACACAGTTAAGGTCCAGGGCATCCTGGACTAGAGTGAGACCCTGCCCCAAAGGAAAAAGGGAAATGAATTATTATCTTCAAACAGTTTCTTTTCATACATATGATTTTGCTGTTTGATAATAAAGCGAATCTTCACACTAACTAAACGGGTGTGCTTGCTTATTCTTACATAAAGAGTTGAATCTTAGCCCATTGGTAGATGTTGAAGGAGACAGGGCATCATTAACATTTTCGAGTTGGTTAGATATTTACAGTTTATAACTGTCAGTGTGAAGAATGCTGCGATACATGAATATGTAGCATATAATGACAGGACCAAGCTTTGGGACACTTCAGAAATTGCTGCAGAAAGCTTTGTCAAATACAGTCAAAGCGTAAGGCAGGCTGACGTATGAGCTGAGGTGTCCTAGGCTGTGTCACTGTGGTGGGTCCACAGTTTGTGTTAGGGCCAAGGCTGCAATGACATCCTGTGATACAGCGTGGACTGCCTAGACACCTCAGGTTCATTACACACTTGATTTTAAACTAAATTTTGGTCACCAAGCAGTCACCATTCTTTCACTGATGAAAGCATTTTCCTAGCCCCTTCCTATTCAGTTTTCTGATCCCACTCAGGTTCATGACTCAAAGTTTGATTTTTAAATACAATTTATTTATTTTATGTGCATTGGTGTTTTGCCTGCATGTATGTCTCTGTGAGGGTGCCAGATCCCCTGGAGCTGGAGGTACAGGCGGTTGTGAACTGAACTGCCTTGGGTGCTGGGAACCAAACCCTGCTCCTCTGGAAGAACAACCAGGGCTCTTAACCACTGAGCCATCTCTCCAGCCCCATGACTCACAGTTTTAAAAGCCATGATTGGCATCCACTGGGGTGAGAACTGGCATTCCCTCTGCTCTCTGCAAATGAAGGTGAAGGGAGGGGAATCCAGGAGTCTCTCATTATAGCCCACAAAAATCCCGCTTCTCTTTCTCTCCTATCTCTCTATCACATACCTGCCCATCATAGTGGCTCCCATCTGCCCACACTGAATGGCAGTACACAGGCCTCTGGGTGTCTTCTGCCTCACCCAAGCCACCACTTAGTGTCAAGTGGAGGTCTGACAAAGAGATATCTTAACCTGCATAGTTGGTCTCATCTAACCTGAATGGGAACTCTAACCAAGTGACCTGTAATAAAATAAATGTGCTTAAGGTTGCTCTTCCAGTATTAACCAGTCAAGGTTCAGAGTAAAAGCAGCGGCTCAGAGACATACAGCAAGCAGGTCAGGACAATGTGAACCTACATGAAAGATGATTGGGTCCCACTCTGTCCAACGCTTAGAGAGAGGCATTGATCCCCCTCCACTGGGTAATAATGCTGAAAATATCTAACGATTACCATGAGGACAAAATAAAAGCCTAAGTGCACCGGCCCTTAATGAAGCACCCACAGTAATTATTAGCAAGCAATATGCCAGGCGTGGTGGCACACCCCTTTAATCCCAGCACTCAGAAGGTAGGGGCAGGCGGATCTCTGTGAGTTCAAGGCCAGCCTGGTCTACAAAGTGAGCTGAGGACAGCCAGGTCTACACAGAGAAACCCTGTCTCGAAAAACCAAAAAGAAAGGAAGGAAGGAAGGAAGGAAGGAAGGAAGGAAGGAAGGAAGGAAGGAAGAAAGAAAGAAAGAAAGAAAGAAAGAAAGAAAGAAAGAAAGAAAGAAAGAAAGA
>CAJQZJ010000606.1:971999-1005255 GCA_907164525.1 Lophiomys imhausi | reverse complement strand
TCACCTGACTTCATCCATAAGCTGATAAGCTAATTGCTCACAGCAGTTGATCTTCATGCCCCGAATTAAGAGTCTGTATCAGAAACTTAGATATTCACTAAATCTAACTTATATTAATCTACCAGCCCCTTCAGAAAGGTGATAAAGTTTAAACTATAGTCAGTATTCATTCAATCACATCAACAATTACAATGATGAGTATAATCTAAATACCCAAATAAACAGAGAAAGGTGGTAAGAGTGAAAGCAGAAACAACTATATGTTGTCTGCAAAAAACCTCTATCAAGAACTGCACCTCAGACTAAAGAAGAAAAGTGTCAGTGTTCACCACAAAAAGCAAGGAAGGCTACCTCCTCTAGAAAAACAGAGACTTCAAAACAGGGGGGTCATCAAGGTCAATGAAAAGCATTACCCAATAACAAAGGGTTAACTTTGCAGGGAACCATTAACAGTCCTCCACACATGTGTCCCAACAACATGGCATCAGGTATACCACCCAGAAAAGCTGATAGAACCAAGAGGGAAATGGATAAAACCTACTGTTGAGGTTGGAAACACTGTACATCCATCAATAGTTTATAGATCAAGCAGACAAAAATGAATAAGGATAAGCTGGACTCACTATCAATAACCTAATCTAATGGTTGTTTACAGACTCATTCATCTAATAGCAATATTTTTGTTTGGGTGTCTTGTGTCACATGAGGCATTGACCAAGATGGACCACAGGCTGAGTCAGTAAAACAGCTCAACACACTTTACAGAACCATTCAAGACCATAGTGGGGTTTTTTAAAAGCATATCTGGAAAGCTTCAAATACTAGTAAGTTAAACAATATACTTGCAAAGACAAAATAAGCTTCAAGAGAAATTAAAATGTTATTTGAACTAAGTAAAAATGAAAATTACTAAAAATTTAGGGAAGTGTTATATAAAGGACTTGGGGAAAACTTATAGCATTGAATGTATATATTATCAAAGAAAGAAACTAAAACAGACAACCCAAGCTTCCACCCTAAGAAATAAAAAAAGTACCTGCTAATTCTATGAATCTTCACATTTTTTAATACCAGCAAGAGTATACCTTTCTCAGTACCCTCACCATTTGTCATCAGCATCTCTCTGACAGCAGCCCATCTAGCAGGCATGACACCATATGCTATGGTTTTCCTTGACGGGAGACATGAGGGTTTTTCTATGAAATCAGTACATTTAAGAGATAGCTGCATTCCCTGCTCACCAGAGCCCTATTCGCCACAGCCAAGTTGTGGAGTCACTCCTGGTTTCCATCAGTTCAAAAACCTCTTTTTAAAATGTGGCATATGTACACAATGCAACACTACCTAGTCCTTAAGAAGAGTGCTTGCAACAGTAGAAGAGGAAAGAGACGTTACGTGAAGTGAATGAAGTCAGGCACCAAAAGATAACACCAAACTACTTTACTTGCTAGGCAGTTTTTTTTTTTAATAATTTATTTTTTATTTCTTCAAGTTACTAGGCAGTTTTTAAAGGTCACAGTCACAGAAGGACATACGGTGGTGATTAGTGGTCTGAGGGTGTAATATATAGAGGAAGGGGAACCAAAGCTACAGTTAAGTCAAATAAATTCTAGTGCCCTGTTGTGCGGCGAGATGAATACAGTTCTCGTTGGTGTGCTATATACTTAAAATTAGCAAAAAGAAAAGGTGTTTAAATATTCTAGCAGCACAGAAGTTATAAATAATGGTACTGATGAATATGTTGATTACTCTCCGTTTCTCAGTCTATAGGGAAGATATGTATCAGAATATAAATATCATTTTGTATTCCATAAATATGTATAATGTTGGTCAATTTAGAAGTAAAACAAAAATTTAAAAATAAAATTTAAAAGATTAAGTAAAGTCTGAACTAACCTGATTTAAAAAATTAGTAAAAATCTTCTGTTTTCAAGAAGATCAAATTAACACACTTTCCCTCAGAGTTCAAATCTAGAGTTCAACTATGTAGAGCAAAGGCAGGAAGACTGCAAAGGGGGAATAAGGCAGATCATCCAAGAGCATGACACCTGAGGGGTGATGTGGGGTCAAGACCCGTGTTTACCTTTGACCTCACATAGTTCAGATTGAAGGTTGAAGAAGGTAGTGAGCCAGAAACCACAAAGGGCACATTCTTCCTGGTCAAGGGACCAGACAGAGGTAGCCTATGACAGAAAGCCTTCAGCACCACCTGTTCTATACCCACCAGACACCACAGAAAAATCATGTCCACAGTCACACAGTGCTACAAAGCCCAGCACAGAGCCCATCCCTCTTCCCCTGCAAAACCATGACAAGACACACAACATTCCCAATGGGGTGATGTCAGAGAACATCAAATTGGCTTCCAGAACCTTCCATGTCACCCTCCACAAGTGAGTGTTCCACTTCACCATTTTAAGTAGAGGCGGAGAATCAGGGCTCCCAGCCACACGTAACAGCAGGGCAGAGGCCTTCCATTCTTGCTGGCATGGTGTCCAGTAGGCCTACCAGAAATCCCCTATGGTAGCTCAGCCATCCCATGGTGGTGTCCCTGAAATGACTTGAAAAGGTGTCACACCCTGCACCCCACACTCCATCTGAGCTGTGGCGGAGGCTTAGGTGAGACCCAAGAACTCAGAACACAACACCAAAATGTCTGTTTCAATTGACATTTGCAGTGAATCACTGTGAAGAACCATTGTCGCTGCAGACTGCAGGTAAAAGGAAGATGAGGAGCACCGACCAGCATTGACAGGCAGTGAGAGGATGGGTCAAAGATCTTAAAGCTCTGAGGTTTAAAGAGCCTCCAAACAACAAGCGCGAGCATATGGGTGAAACGAACATTCGCACAGGAAACAGATGTTTAATGTATTAATTATATTTGTTATGCTCATCAAAAAATTAGAAGACACGTCAGCCCTTCGCTTCTTCTCCCCTCTTCCTGTTTTGTGTTGTGTTGACTTCTCCTGTAGCTACTAGTTTACTCCTTTGCTCTTCTTCATTTTATTTTTGCTGCTGCCAGGGTTGAACCCAGGACCAAACAATTAGAAGACACAAGTATGGATGAAATAAAAATTTGAGAACTAAAAATGATAGCAATGGGACAGAAGTTCAGTAGACACACCCACCAAGGTCACAAGGAGCAAAGCAAATGGTGAGCCAGAGAACCAAACAAGGGGAATCCAACAACCTTATCAGACAAAGCAAACTGAACTATCAGAGCCTCGGGACAATCTGCAGCTGCAGCAGACCATATTTGTGCTACTAGGATCTGGAAAGACGGAGAAAAGGATGATACCTAAAAACAAAACAAACAAAAAATCCAAGAAATGGTGGCTGAAATTTCCCATGTAAAGTTGCAGCCTTGGGGAACCAAATAAACTACAGAAGAACCAGCTGACACATTAAACTTCTAGAAACCAAATACAGCAGGATCCAGGCAACCCGAAAAACCACACAGCACCTAACAACAGACTACATGTGCATAGAAATCACCAACATAGACTATAAGCTGGGACACAGAATAAACTTCAGCAACGTTAGAAAAATTCAAACAGAACGTGTTTCTAACCAAAATGGGACAAGCTAAAAGAAATAAATAAATATTAGAAAGATGACAAGAAAGCACCCCCAAATACTTCAAAACTGCATTATACAACTCCAAATAATCTCTGGGTAAAAAATAAAGTCTCAAGAAACAAAAACTGTTCTAACTTTTTAAAAAAAAACGATCATTGAACAGATCAGGAGCTAAAGAATACATCTGAGACAAAGCTAAAAGGAAAAATTTGATGGCATAAACGTTGTAAAATGAGGGAAAGTCTTTAATGGATCCCACAGTTTTCTGAATAAAGAACTTTAAACAAAGATAGTCTACTGAGGTGTGCAGCTTGGTGGCCAGGAGCGACCAGCACCATGAGGTCCTGGGTTCAACCCTGGCAGCAGCAAAAATAAAGAAGAGCAAAGGAGTAAATTAATAGCTACAGGAGAAGTCAACACAATACAAAACAATAAGATAGGAAAATAAGCAAAAAGCTTTTTCACTTATCCACTGACAGAGCAAAGTACCAAGTCACACTGTCTCTGACAAAGCTAGGCACATCCTTCCACTAAACCCACCAGGGAGTCTGCCAGGTACCCATTCAAATGATGGACCTACCCGAAACCTGCATAAGGATCTTCCAACTAATGTTTGTTCACATTCACCATAGACTAAGAGTTGTCAAGTGACCCTTCAACAGGCAAATCATCAAATAGCACATCCACACTGTGGAAACCATTTATTGATCAAAACCCATGAGGCATTGAGCTGGGGGAAAAATAAGAATTAATCTTGAATGCACCACCAAAAAATAAATACTTCTGAAGATGGGGGAGGAAGACAGGAGATTCCTCAGAAGCTTGTGAGCCAGCTAGCCTGGTGTACACAGGAGCAAACACAAGACACCCCATCTCAATCAAGGTGGGAAGTTGTCTTCTAAGCTCTATGCACATGCTGTGGCACACACACACACACACACACACACACACATACACATCAGCATCATACATGTAGCATACACATACAAGATTTTTTTTTCAAAAGACTCTAACTACATTACAGATGTATAAATCTACCTCACTGGAGAGGTGGGAGGAACATGTGGATTGAAGGAATGTCTGTTAACCTAAAGGCAAGGGCAGCCAGCACAGGAGCACTGTGTCCCAACTCTTGACCCTGGGCCATCCTGAGGATGCATCTGAGTGGTTCTTTCCCCAGTGAGTTGATTCTGCTGTGCAGCCTTGAATTCCAGGTTATCCCCAGAAGCAAATATCATTGTGTTGTTCATCTGCATTTAAAATGGACATCAACTACAAAGACAAAATGTCCAGGGAAATTTTCCCCTCATGTCTTGTCTTGTCATTTTGAACCATTCTAATATTCTATTCTCCTTACTTAGCTAAGATATCCTTCTTTAAATCAGCAAAAACTGATCTTGTTTCACTTTTGTCTTTTATAGAGACATGTATGTGACCTGAATGCATGTGTTCATGTATGTACGTGTGTGTTTGCATGTGTGTGGAGGTCATAGGACAACTTCAGCTATTATTTCCCAGGCACCCCTCCACCATGTTACTTCATAGCAGAGTCTCTGTCACTGGTCTGGAACTCCTGAAGCAGGCTAGGCTGGCGAGCCAGTGAGCCACAGGGATCTGCCTGCCTCCATGTCCCCGCAACATCATTAGAAGCACGCACCGTGGCACCCAGTTTTGTTTTATTTATACTGGTTCTGGACTTTGAACATGGTGACTGTGCTTACAAGTCAAACACTTCATCAAACGGGCTGTCTCCTCAGCCCAGAGATGTCTCGTTTTAAGAGACCCAGTTTCTTCATTTCAAAGCAGAAGCCTAGCAGGTCTTGGTATTGTAGGATTTTGGAGGTGCTGACATCAGGAAATGCAGAGGAAACTAGGGATCCCTAAATGTATGACTCAATGTACCCCCTGAGCCTGGCCAAAAGGAAACTCGGCAGGGGTTGCTGGCCAGAAAACTGTTTTGTGTTGGATGGGGAGCTAAATACCAAAGGAAGATTGGGAGGCTGTAACAGAAAATTTTTATTTATTATGCCTATATTTATTAGTACTTAACAAACACCTATAAAACACCTATAACCTGTAACCTAATACCTATAAACACTTAATATCTGAGAACACCAAACCAACCCTATTTTAATTTTCTTAAAATGGTATTAATATTGTTAGTATAGGTCCACGCAGGATAACTTGATTTTAGTAGTCTGGTTACAGCAGTCACTGTAGACAGTCCTTTGAAAACTTAGCATCCATTGGGCCTCACTTTGACAGTTCGTATGGCCAGTTTATTTCAACTGCTAGATTGTGACCAGCTTATAAGGTCAGTTAACCTCTAACTTGAGGTCAGGTTCTTCCATCAGCTAAGACTTATTTCTATAGTCTCCATACTTCACGGCCTGAGGCCTCTGAGCCTCACTCACTCTCCCAGCATGCTTGAGCTCCTGGACAGATGATGTTAATGTCCAGTTCTTAAAGAACTTTCTCAGGCTCTATAGCATGCCTTTTCTGTCAGCCTTCTTAGACCAACTTATGGGATGTACCTCAGGCTATTGCGGCCTAAATGCTGATGAATGCAATACCTTGCTGTATACTTCTCCAGCATGCATTGTCTTCTCAGTCCATAAGGGCAAGAGGAAGAGAGAGTCACATGGAACTGTCTGGTATATATATAAATAGCATCATCTTTCAATCCTTGGTGAACTCAAGGGCCCACAAGATCTCTCGCAGTCCCGTAGCTTCTGGCAGCAACCAATATCATCTGCAGCTTGTGTGGTTTCTTAGCTATGCCCCTTCTCACTGTGGCCTCAATGGGGCTCTGACCATCTCGGCACCAAGTTCAAGGGGTGCCAAGAACCTTCTTTATGTGCTGCCAGATGCCAGACTGACCTGCATACTAATATACTAAAGAGACCTAACTTCTACCACAGAAGGCTCTTTAGATCCTACATATTGTGATGCCAACTGGAGAAGATAAGAGTACAGGACACACCACCACAACCCCCATTGGCTCTACTGAACTCATCTTGATGGGGGAGGGGCAAAGAAGGAATATCTGATGCTTTTTGTTTTAACAAGATAGTCCAATGCGGATCTCTCATGATTTGGCAGGTGAAGCACGGACCCATGGTGTTTCACCTATGGATGGCACACACAAAATCTTTGAGAATGTCACTTCTTGCCTCACCTACTCTAATGAATGTCCAGACTTTGTGAAGGCCAGGTATGTATGATTGGGAAAGCGCAAGACTCAGAGCTAGAGGACAGTGCAGACAAGACTGAGCACACTGCCTGGAGCAGAACATCTCAATCCTGCTGATGCCAAGAGCATGGGAAGGAAGTCTCTCAAGGCAAGCACTGCCTCACCAATCTGAATAGAACTGAAGAAGCTCCAATAGACCACATGAGTGTTGAATGTGAACCAGCAGGCACACATTTCTTAAAGAACAAATTTGTGTTACAGAAGCTCTAAGCTAAATCAAGGAGTCACGTTTAGAATTGAGGTGCTCCCCTTATAGCTATATTCCTGAACCCTGTTTTGTCACTGACCTGCTATAAACATTTTGTCTGTAGGACATCTGAGTTTAACTTTTGACTCAATGCAGTGGGGTGTCATCAAACCACTGAGTCGATACACTATATTTCTGAGCACAAACCCTAAATTATGCTTCCTTAATATTTTGTCACACAGCAGAAATATCGCATGTCCACTTGTCTGCATATGTACCTTGCAACCAGAGGACAAACTCAAGTTGTCATTCCTCAGAAGCCATCCACTACGATTCTAGAGACTGTCTCTCCAGGGAACTCTGGGAATCTGTGTCTGTCTTCATTAGCATCAGAAGTACTCAGCACCATGGCCGGCTTTCTACATGGTCAAGCATTTTACTCTGCCTTCCCAGTCCCGAGCAACAAAAATTTTAGCAATAACATGCCTGCTGTTTACAAGTTATAAGAACCCTCTCGTGTAGACCAAGTAGACAATGAAAGGGATGCCAACAGAAGTCAGTACTTTGGGTTTGCCTCCATTTTCACCATTAGACTCCGGACATTTGAAAGTTTGCAGGATGTAAGTGGCATTCGCAGTAACAAAGGCAATTTGTCAACACAGCTTCAGTTAAGTTTCTTCAGTGTAAACCATAAACCTGCCTCTCTTCCCAGGGCAGTCAATCCCCTGCAATGCCTTTCCAACATGGATTACACCATTCCTAAGTGTCACAGGCAGAATTCTGTTCCCACCCACAAACTGTTCATACCTTAAAGCTTAATTCAAAGATGTGAATCAGCATGACTGCGTTCAAAGACCAGACAGCTGTGTTGAACGTGGTTTTTTTTTTTTTTTAAATACGTTTTAACATGCGTTTAACAACATGTTGATGTGGCCTGTGATTCAATCTGACCCAGGCATGTCCTTATAAGGAGAGGAAGCATGGGGCTGAGGATATACCTGGGGAGTAGAACACTTGCATAGGAGATATGAGGTGCAAAGCTTGAGTCTCAACACCAATTTTTAAAATGGAAATATAAACATATCCTGGTAGCCTTTGGGCAGAAGCCTTTTCCCAGGGTGGGGAGCCCAATACAATGTTGTGACATCAAATGCCTTGCTCCCCAAATATTGAGCAAGATACAAGCTGTGAAAAGAGGGAAAGAACAGCCAGCTCTGGTGAACTCGGCCAGCCCTTGGGGCCAAGCAGAGAGAGGAAGACTCTGTGAAGAGACCGGGAGAAAAACTGTCTACCAGCCATGTAAAACAATCTCAGTGGAACCTCAGGCTTTTTCCACCTGTGCCCCTGTTCCCAGAAATAATGACTCTGAGACTTTATTATTTATGAATAAATGATTAGACCATAAGCTTTGGCTTGTTCCCTGACTAGCTCATAACTTATATATCCCATTTATTCCATTTTATGTCTGCCACATGGCTAGTTACCTATCCTAAGCTTCATGTGTCCAACTTCCTCAGAGCTCAGGGTGAATCTCTTCCTACCCTTGACTCTATCCCAGAATTCTATTCTTTCTGCTGGATGTCCCACCTTCTATTTCCAGCCTTGGCTAATAGGTCATTGTAATTTTATTGAGAGGTGATACTTCCACACAGTGCACAAGAGAGTTTCTCTACACCTCAGAGGAAAAATACCTGCCTATGATCTCAGACTTCAAGCCTCCACATTCACACAAATTCACAGACATAGCACATGTACACACATGTACACTGCTGTAGAAGCCAGCCAGCTTGTGGTCTTCACTCTGGCAGCCCCCACAGACTCAAAACCGGGGTCTCAGCTTAACCTGCTCATTACAATCACCCTAACAATCAGCAAGCCTAGTCTTTTTCCCCTCAAATAATTTCAAGAATAAATTCTAGTTCACAGGTGCCCCACAATGCTCACCCCCAATTTTACCTCCAAGAACTAAGTGCTTGGATTCTAGCTATCCAGCCTCCTCCTGTGCCTCTTACTAAACTTGTCTAAAATCATTGCAGGGTGTTTTCCCACATTGCACACCTCACTGTTTTCCTAATGGCTATTTTCCTGTGGGTTACAAATTTCATTACCTGGTTTTATTTGTGGCTTTTGGTTTCCCTGCCCAAATTTATCAACATAAATGTGTTAAGGTCTGCTGTTCCAAAGGATGATGATACTGTGAGGGCAAGTCTTTCTTCTCCAGGATGAAAATGGCCCCTGGATACCGGCCTGAGCCATCTGAATAAACCAGCCTACCAGCAGAGCCTGCCCACTCCTCCCATAGCCCTCTGCTTCTTGGGACAAGCCATTCTACCTCCCCTTCCACACCCAGAGTTCCCACTCATACTCATGTGTTTGCTTCCCACCTCAATCATGGGACATCTCAGGTTCAATAGGAAGAAGCCCAACAAGGCTGCCACTCTCCCAACTTCACATGTAGGAGCATGTGGACCCGGGAAGGACCTCTCCGCTCATTTTGATTCCCTCACTTTCCACTAATGATAAGTCCTGACTGCTCAAGAGCTAATGAATTTTTCATGACTGAAGAGAAGCCATCACCTTCCTTCTAAAATCAAATACAATCTTTCCTCTCCCATTGAGAAGGCTAAATACAGATGGCTTGCTTTTGAAACTTGCTGAAAATACAGGAACCTAGGCAGGTGTAAGAAGGTAAAAATGCTCTTTGAGATCCATTTTCTTTCTGACAATCGTGTTTCATGTCAGGGGCAGGGAAATAGAACCCTCCTAGCTGAGGTCTGTATGAGAAAGCCAACGTGCTCTCTCTTCCCATAACACTTTGAATAGTCAAGTTGTTAATATTTTCCAGCTTCTAGGAACCAGTCATGATAGACACAGGCCACTTTTGAGCTCCTCAAAGGATCTCGAAATTTGAAAAAAAAATATTCCTTAGAATAATTCCTTTAGAGCAGATATGCTGTTTAGCTTCACACAGATGTTGATTATGAATGTGGTAGTCTGCCTGAAGCTAGAATATTCCATCAGACTTTGGGACGAAGACTGGAAGCCATAAGGAGCATCCTGTGACATGGGGGAGTGAGGAACTACAGTACACGGGCTTCAGGGTCTCACCTGCTCCTCCTCTTATCAGGAACAGCTACTTACATGCACTGCCACCCAGAGAAGGCTCTCAGTCTTCCTCAGTTTCCTCCCCTATGATGATTTTGTGGTGCTAATGTTTGTTGGTATGATGCCGAGCTCAGATTTTAATAAGCTAAAATAATAAAATAAAAACATGGAAATTAAGTTTCACTGTTTTAGGAAAGTCATGCAGGGATGCCTCCTGGATAATATTACTCATTATAATACCTTCTAGGTTTATTCATGCTCTAGCAAATGGTAGAACCTTTTGTTGTTGTTGTTTATTTTTTCTTGTTTTGTTTTTTTAATGTTTATTTATTACTTCAGCTTACATCTCCATCACAGTGCCCTCTTTCTACTCTTCCCAGTCCTACCCTCCTACCCTCTACCCCCCATCCCTTCCATCCCACTCCTCTGGAGTGAAGTGTCCCTACATATCAGTCCCCCGCCCCAGTTCAGCAGTCATATGAGGGCCAAGAGCCTCCTCATACACTGGGGGCCTACAAGGCAGCACCACTAGGGCAAAGTGTCTCATTGACAGAAACAAAGTCTATGTTGCTGTTCCCTTTGGTGCATTGGCTGTAGTATAGTTATTCTGTACTATATGGCTAAAATCTGATTATAAGTGAATAGATGCCATGTGCATCCTTCTGAGTCTGGGTTAGCTCACTCAGGATGAACTTCTCTAGTTCCATCCATTTGGCTGCAAATTGCATGATTTCATTGTTTCTAATGTCTGAGTAGTATTCCATTGTGTAGATGTACCACAGGTTTTTTTTTTTGTTTTGTTTTGTTTTTTGTTTTTTTATCCATTTGTCAGTTGAGGGACATCTGGGTTGTTTCCAGTTTCTAGCTGTTACAAATAAGGCTGCTATGAACATAGATGAGGATATGTCCTTGTGGTTTGGTGAGGAATCATTTGGATGTGGTATGGCTGGATCCTGAGGTAGAACTATTCCAAGTTTTCTAAGATATCACCAGACTGATTTCCACAGTGGTTGTATAAGCTTGCACTCCCCCAAGCCATGGATGAGTGTTCCCCTTTCTCCATACCCTCGCCAGCATGTGCTGTCATTTGAGTTTTTGATCTTAGCCATTCTGACAGGTGTGAGATGGAATCTCAGAGTTGTCTTGAGTTGCATTTCTCAGGTGATTAAGGATGCTGAGCATTTCTTCAAGTGTTTTGTTTTTGAGACAGAGTCTTATGTAGCCCAGGCTAAACTAGACTTGCCCCATATCTAAGGTCAGCTTTGACCTCCCAATCTACCTGCCAGAGTGCTGGGACCAGAGGTGTCCATCACAATGCCCAGATGGATTCTTCCTTTAAAAGCTAATATTCCATTGTATGTAGGTATATGTATATATGTATATATGTACATATATATATACTGTATTTCCCACAGCCTTTAAAATCATCAAACTCATAAGGAAGAGTTTGAATGGAATGATGATGCTAGATGCTGAGAAGGGAGGCAATGGGGAGTTGATGATTGATGGGTGCAAGTTCCAGGAATGCTGTGCAATGAATTCCGGGGAGCTGCCTCACAAACTACATATAATTGGCAAGATATTATGTGCACTTATGAATGATGAAAGGACAGGTTTTGCATGAGGTATTCTTAACACACTCATAAGCATATACAGACACATACACATATACATACACACAAGCATATGCACACATAACACAATGCATACACATATTGATATGAACATACACACACATATGCATGTATGCTCACACACACACACACACACACACACACACAGTACCCCACAACTACCACCAAAGAATACAGGACATTTCAGAGGTGATGGCCATGTTTGGTGCCTATGTACCAGGAAGGTTTACATTATGTCCAGATGCACCCAGCATGCACGTTAGGTATATGCACTTTTATGTATCAACAATGCCTCAGTAAAGCTTCAGAAGTGAGCAATAATGATGCCCAGTACACACACGCAAAGAAACTCGCAGTCAGATATGGAGCATGGACCATCTTCCCTTCTTATCAGTACTGACAGGACCGTAGGTAGAGCTGCATAAAGCATGCTACACTTTCTCATCCAGGAAATGAAGAACTCAGCCAGGAACTCTGACAGTCTCTCACGCTTGTCAAAAGAGGCAAACCCAATGACTGCAATTGACAATGTTCCAAGAGCTCTCAAGTAGCAGTCTAAAAGACTGCAGGAGGCTCATCAGCTCACACACCTTCCAGTATGTTAGAAATTTGAACCAAGAACTTAAAACTAATAAGATGCAGGAAGATAGAAAGGACATTAGGCATGATGTAGCTGCTCCATTTTCCTGGCCTTCTGCAGAAAGTTCATGAATAAAAACAGCAACCCAGTCACCTTATGGAGACCCAAATGCCATGTCATCAATCACAGATTGATGACAGGACGGGCTGCATGGGGTCTGATGGGTTAAGTCTCCCTGGGAGCAATCTCAGCTTTTTGGAGAAAGAGCAAATCCTGTCTACTTTCATGTGTCATGCTCAATTAGAGCCCACAGCTCATTTAAGCATACCAGATGCCTGCCTCTCATGAGATAAGGGGCAGAGTGAGGAGGATTTAACTGGCTGCATGGACTTCAGACTTTCCAGAGGGAACAGAGAGACAGCATAGATTGGACTCCTTCAGCATGTCATAGGTGTTGACTTAGAGGAGCACCTGTCCTCAGCTTCCCCAGTTCCCACCATTGTTGTCAGCCCAGAGGAACAGGGGGAATAGCATGGCCCCACCCCAGCACTGAGATCACAATGGAGAAATATGTATTAGAAATGGATCTAATGCCTCAAGAAAATACATGATCCAACATATTTCAGCAAACAAACAAAAACAAAACAAAGCAAAAAGTTTAACCTCTGCATAAGGGTACATAACTGGAGACCAAGCAATGATCATAGATTCCTGGCCAGGGACCTGATAGATTTTTATTCCTAATGCAAAGTGGTCCGTTGACACACTGAGTGAATGGAGACCAGCCTCCTTGCCCACACAACCAGTTGATATACTTAACCAGGACGGTTGATATCAAAGCGAAACTTTTGAGGGCAAGAGGCAGCCTTGAGTGTGCTCTGATCCAGCCAGCACCGTCACAGACCTCTTTAAAGATGGAACTTTCTCTGTTTTGCTTAACCCTCCAACAAAAGAGACAGTGCATTCCATCTACGTTCCCCAGTCGTTCGATCCTGGATTAGGCTGAGATTTCATGAGCTGTAGCAATCATCAGTTCTCTGAACTGAAGATCTGATCTTACAACATGAAGACACACTGACCTTGTTTTCTAGGACTATCCAAACTCCACCAGTAAGCACATATAGTGAAGGTCCAACTAGACATTGGCTAGCACCCAGCAGGGGAATCCTCTCTGGCCCTGTGTGAAAGGTGTCATTGTTTTGCTTCCTGTTCTCATCCCTGGCAAGGCCTCTGTGCAGCAGGAAGACACTTTTTCTACAGACAAGCAGCAGGAAGGGCAACTTGGCGTCCACAGCATGGGAGCTGAGCACCTGCTTGTTCTAGCTTTTCACAATGTCGACCCATGTTTTGTCTTCTTGAAAGAAGGGCTGGGTGCAGGCTACTTTTGTTTGTCTTTTTGTTGGTTTACATGACTGGGGTTTCCAACTCAGTGAAACCATTCTGTCATCACTGAAAGGAAAGGAGGCTACAACTGCTCTAAGGGAAAACTCACATGAGTGAGTGAAAGCCCAAAAGGCCATCCATGGTTCCAGGATGAGATGGAGCTGCAGAATGAGTCAGTGAGAGGTCAGCAGTGGGCAGGGCCTGGAAGAGATGGAACACAGGAGAGGTTTAGAACACAGAAAATATTCTGCACAATAACGTGGAGACTAACAGCCAGATGCACTAATGTCATTGTACATTTACTTAAACCCACTGAAGATGCAACACTGCACAAGGAGCCCTGTGAGGACTGGACAGAGAGTAGTAACAAGCAGATTTTGGGTCCTTAGTTGGAGGACCTTAGCACGTGACCCAGTCCAGTAGGAAGGTGGGCAGTGGGCGATTCTGGGGGACGGAAGTTATGTGGGAACCCTTGTCGCGTCCCTCTCGACCAGCAAGAACGACGCAACTCGCAAAAGCTCTTCTCAAGCAGTTTATTCAGGTCCCTTGAAAACAGTCTTCCGAATGCCCGGGCAGACCCAACCCACAGGCTAAATACTAAATGAACAGCCAATCAAGTAAAGCCACGTAGTGCAATCTTAGAGGCCCACGTATGCGGAAGCAAGCCAGATCAGCGGTCTTTGCCAAATATGGACTTGTTTACCACCGAGAGCGCTCACCGTCGGGCTGGTGGAAGGCGGAGACCAGCGCCATCTTTAAGGCGCGGCACGTCGCAGCTCTCTACAAACCCTGTACTGTGTGCTCAACTTTACTATAAATCTAAAAACTTTCCAAAACGTAGATTCATTAAGTAACTATAGGTTAACACCATACCACTTAACTCCAGTTTCTATATCACAGGGCAAAATATTGACCTGTGAAACGTAGATTGATGCTAGTCTAGTCTTAATTGGGATACTTGAAAATTCTCCATTTTGTATTTGTGCATAATTCCTTCTTGAAGATATCATTACATTAAAAATCTGGCCCTGTGAGCTGCTTCAGTGGGTAAAGGTGCTTGCCCCCAAGCCTGACAACCTAAGTTTGATCCCTGGAACCCACAGAGAGGAAGGCCAGAAGTCCTGCAAGTTGCCCTCTGACCTCCACATACATGCATGCTGTGGCACATACATGCACACACAACATTTTTTAAAATATTTGTTGTTTTCTTATTAAAATCTGTTCCCTTAAAACATTGCTCTGATTTATTACCAGTTGAAAAAAATGCATTGCATAGAGGGTACAGAAGTGACAAAAGAAATAAATTCCCTATGGGGCAGGATGTGTGAGTGAATCTGTCACCATTGGCAAAGGTGGGTCTGCCTGCTAATAAGAGGTCATGAACCTAAAGAAAGATGTGTTCCAAACACATTCATAGACCATTTGCTCTGGCAGCCTCTGAACGACTGCTACGTGAAAGCAGCAGAGATTTTATTCTGGAGGTGCTTAATGACTAGCCCATTTGGGGACCATGGAGCAGAGCCAATCACTACATAGACACCCACTCCAGTGGTTATGTGGGCTTCTTGAGTTGTTTCCTTTTAAATCAGAAGTTCTCAAACAACTTCAAGCCTCAAGTCCAACTGCAATTAAACCTACTGAAGAGCAAAAGAAAGTAAGCTTTCAAGGTCCTCTGTTTGGCTCATAAAATCCAATACCACAAACCAGGAAATATTCAATTATTCCTAGGATGCCATAAACATTTTATGACTGGGTCCTGTTATTCCTCTGAAGTCCCTGAGGCAGAATGTTTAGTCTACAGCAACACCCCCTACACGCATACACACAGACAGATACATCCCCCCCCCCGACAGATACACCTCCAGGGCCCCCAATATTCCCCCTACACAGATACATCCCCCAACCCCCCCCCCACACACACACACACTTAATCTTTTCTAAGGATGTGAGAGGGGGGTTTACTTTTCTGTTTTCACTGTCTCCCTTCATCCTAGTGTTCCCAGGAGATGAGATCTCAGAAAATCTGTCCTCAGTCATCTAGGGAGCCTCTGAGACCTGCTCCATGATACAGGAATTCCTGCCTGCTGGACAGAGACCAAGTGGTGCCCAGTGAACCAAAAATGGCTCCACTGGTGGAAATGCCTAGCCCATGATTGTTCCAAGACAAAAGCCATTCTCTGTGCCCCTCTGCTTGCCACATTGCTGTCCTGTCAGCTACTCATTAAAGCCTGGGGCTCATTTCACATACAATCCATGAGAAAGTACACCAATGAAGTTCAAACAACAAGGACAGCTCAATTTTGTTCCCAGCTGGCCTATCTTGAACCTCCAAGTAATGAATTTCTACTTCCTTCTGAACCAAATAATAGCAAATAATGGCTACAGGCCATTTAATGTCTGCCACCAAACAGAATAACTCCCATGAGTCGTCCTCAGAATCTCCACTTCACAAAGGAGAGTGCTGAGTCACAGAGAGGCAAGACTCATTCCCTACCTCAGAGAGCTAGCACCTTCCCAAGATGACAGCCAAGCCAGGATTCAAGGGGTAGAGGGCACAGAGCTCACCTCTGCCTGCCTTGTTGCTAGGCTACCCCTCTGCAGCATGTCACCAACTTCCCTAGGTCCTCATTTCATTCCCATTCCCCATTTCAGTCCCTCCCTCTATGGTCCCAATATCTCTACCTCTCTAAGGTCCCTGGTTCCTTGGGGCATTTTGGGAGAAAGTGTCAGAAACAAGTCAGGGACCAGATGCTAAGGGTAAGGAAGAGTGACAGGCATTGCAGTGCTAGGCTCCTGGAGCCAAGAAGAGAACTTCCTACCTTTGAACCCAGGAGCAAAGGACCAGGGACCACATGGAAAGAGATGCTGCATGACAGGGGGACAGAGGAGTCTGACATTCTATTCTGAGGAAGGGGGAAAAAATCAACAAAGGTAAAATGTGGAACAGAAAACCTCTGCATATGGTGCACAGACTTGGAGGAAGTCACTCTCAATTCATTATTTACACAGTGCCTCTGAATCAGAGCCAATAAAAATATGGTTATAAGCTTGTTAGAGATGGCAAGAAAGGGAGGAAAAAGAGGGAGGAGGGAAGGGAAAAAAGAGAGAGGGAAGAGAGAAAGAATAAAATAAAGAGAGGGAGGGAGGGAAAAAGGAAGAGAGAGGTGAGAGGTGATAGGGAGAGAGACAGAGAGATGGGAAGAGAAAGACAGAGAGAAGAAAGAGACCATAAACAGAGAAAGTGAGTTAGAGAACAGAAGAGGGGAAGAACAGATCCCCCGTGTCAGTGAGCACACTGACTATCAAGGTCTTGGCTTCTGATCATCACCCTCCACTATGAAAAGCACTTTGGAGACAAGACAGACTATAGATTTGGGGTAGAAACATGCAAAATGACATTTTATTGTGCCAGAAATGAAGGAAGTGACCAGAAAACAAACAAGTGAAAAAAAAAAAAAAAACAATGATGATACATATCCAAAGCTTGGAAGGACTAAAATCATCAAGTCTGGAATGATGTGAGCAAAAAATTAAGTTACATGAGTAGATTCTCACTCATGGAGTCCATGAGCCACATAAATGTAATTAGCAGCTTGAAACTGTGACAGGAAACACGGCATTTTCAGGTTCAAAAGCCTCTCTGCACAAAGCATGAGTTACTAATAAGAGAAAATGAGCAGTTTACAATGGGAAATCTGGGGTGCATCCTTTAATTGAGAGGCCAGCATGCACATTGTTCACAAGGGGACAGTTAAAGAGTGAATCCTCTCATAGGACAATGAAAGGAACACATAGCATTTTTGTAACACCATCAGATTTAGGGGATGGATCTTTGACCAGAAGAGGGAAAACACTAGAGCTCACAAACTAATGGTATGAGTCTTATTTCACTTCAGAAATAAGTGGCCCATAACTCAAAAGGGTCATGGCAATTGCAGCACTCTTCTGGGTTGAGGAAAGTTAAAGCAGTATGGGGCTCTGTAAATACTCCAGGTTGGCCCCGTGCACAAACTCCTGGAGCCCCTGGGCATGAGAGCATGCCTGCAGTGGGGGCTGTAGGACACCACTTTCTAGGTTTGTCAGCTACACTGTGGCTCTGTGTGGCACATCTTTGTTCGTAGGAAACACATTAAAGTCTTAGAGATGCTGTACCATAACCTTTGCACTCAAATCCCAACTTTTCTATATGTCTGAGGTTGTCTCATCGTCTTAAAAATTTACCAATAACTCTCCTCACCTTAGCTAAGGTTCAGGGAACATCAGTCGAGAGGGCGAGGAGAATTAAGAGCTCAAGAATGGAGAGAACTTCTGTGAAGTGCTGTCTTGTGGGCATGACAGGGCCACTGCACTAATGAGCCCACAGCAGCTGTGCCTGCATATGACCTGTACAAGATCCAGTCAGCCAACACCCCAGCACAGGACAGAAAAGGGACTCACAACCCCAGACTTGGGGGCTGTTGACAGTTGGCCGTGGCTGGAAGAGGGATAGAATCTTCTTTGGGGGTGTGGCCACTAGTAGATTGCCCATGTGAATAGCTCCACATGCACGCACATACAAGCAGCACTAATTGGACCCAGCCAGCTATAAAATAAAATTATATAGGTAAAATTGAAAATAAATTTAAAAATTATAAAATTGAACTCAGAAGCTAAAAAGAACAGAAATGAAATCTATAACCTCTGAAATAGTATGGGCTAGACACAGCTTTAAACAGAATGAATTAGGATTGAAAGAGGAACACGGAAAATGTAGCACACACCGTCATTTGTGTATTCCAATAGCTAACCAAGGTAATTAAGATCTTGAGCAAGGAAATTGCAAGCTTGGTCCAAAGAACATGGGAGAAGTCTGTGCCTAGTTTTTTTTTTTTTTCAGGTTTGCACAGGGTTGTTTAAAAACTGAGACATGAAGAAACAAATTTTTTAAAATGCCAAAGAATCGATAGTACACAGAAAACAAGTGCTGGACTCAGTCATGTGTTGGCTTGCCCTCCAATGGAGCCTGCAGCCAGAAGAACAGGACCCTCAAGTCATGGAGGAGAAACCTGGTGCTACCAAGCACATCACACATTCATCTCCCCATATCTGCTTTTTTAGAGCCTCGAGGACTATACCCTAAGGATGTATATACCCACCTCCATCCTCTGAATCCCCTGAGCCACCCAGGTCCTCAGGGACTTGCCAGACAACCAAGGCTCTGCCTGACGCCTCTCCAAGTTAGATTTATTCATTGCTTACGGTAACAAATAGCCTTCGAAAATACAGCATGAATGACAGGAAAACATTTGACTGACACTTTCTTCATCACCAAGGTGTCAGCTTTAAGAGAAAAAGAAACGATGACTGGGAATTCTGGAGTTTGGAACACAGCGAGAATGGATGGGTAGGTGAAGAGAGAGCGAGCATGCAGATGTGTATGAGAGCAAATGTGTCTAGATGTCTGAGTGTGTCAGAGTACACATAAAAGTGTAACTATCTACGACTGTGCCTGAGTGTGTAAGGACATGTGTGTAAGAATATTTGTGTGAGGATGTGTGTAAGAGCATTGTGAGTGCTCCTTAAAGTGCAAGAGGACATACGTCATCTGACTGTGTGTACAATGTAAGTATGTGAGTGAATTAGGGTATATGAGTGTTCACACATAACTGTCAGCATAGTATTCATGGGACTAAATGCATGAAAGAATTAACTCACAAAAGAAGGGATTTATTATTTGGGGCTCAGGATTCTGTAGACCCCAGTACAAGATCAGCTTCTCCATGGCTCTGGCCTTTGACAAGAGTGGCATACTCTAATAGGGGCATATGGCAAAGCTTGGGCATGAGACAGGGAACCAAGAGAGGATCATCAGGGTCTTATAATCCCATTCGAGGGCACACCTCCAGGACTTACCTCCCTAACAGACTCACCCTACCAACTAAGCTAATCTAATTTAACACAAGCCTTGGAGAGACATCCAACCTCCAAACTATAACAACATCTGTGTGTATGTGTGTGCATGCACACACAAGCACACATAACACTGTATATGTGAGTATGCACACAAAAATGAGCACATGGGAGTGTGCAGCTGTGGGAAATCCATAGAGCTCAGGGTGTGCTGGCTACCAGTGGGAGGGGGAGATCTGCGCTGTGGATACTTGGGGTGGAAGGTTCAGTAAATGTAAAAGAAAACACACAAAAATAAAGATGAGCTAAAGAGCCATATACATCTGCAATTCTCCTCACAGGGTGATGAAGAAGCTGCAGTGAGGTTTTCAACTCTGGGCTGCGTTCTGATGTATGAAGCTGAGAGATAGGGATTAGGGGCCGGGGGATGGGGGAGGAATGGTTGGCAGTGGTCACCTCAGTAGCCGTTGTGCCAGAACTGCACCAAGGCAAAGCAGTTTTCAGAAGGTAAGATTTTAGTGCCCAGACATTCAGCTTGAAGCCACTCCCCTGGGCCTGTGTGATTCCCCAGGAGCATGGCAGCAAAGGACAGAAACTCCTGAGCTACCTATCTCCAGCTCCAACTTCTCAGTAGCCGCCATTCCCTCACAGCCCCAGAAATCTCTAGGTCAGCCATGTTTGGAAGTCCCTCAGATTGAGAGCTTAGAACTATGGGCATTTTCTTGCTCAGAAACCCAGGTCTGCAAGGCTCTAGAAGATTCTGCTGCCCCTGGTCTGTGGGCTGGGCCACCCCCTCTGTATCCCATGAGCTCCGTTGGTGAAACACAGCATGAGCACCTGTTCAGAACTAGTGGCAACTTGTTGGCACTATTTTTAAAAGAATTGCCAGCTAGCTGCTTCTCAGAGACAGGGATGCCTTCTGATACACGTTGCCATGCTAAACAAGAGTTCCCCATAGAACAACCCAGCATATCACACTGAATAGAAGAAGAATGGACTTACTGATTTATCTCCCAAGTACACAGAAGGTAACAATTTGACATTTTCAAGGCAATACAAGTCATTGCTCCTTTAATTTGCTCTGGGCTTTGGGAGGCAGATCAATATGATTAATAAATAGATTGAACATGGATGTGATTGGTATTTGGTTGAATACTGGGAGCATCACCTGGCTTTTTTTGTCCCCATCATCAATGGACCTCAGCAAGAAGTCACTGAAACTCAGGGAAGTTCATGGTACTCAGAGATGAAGGCCAGGATTTCCCTGTAATTAAGGACAACATTTTATTTAAGAAATGCCAGGCCCAGTTTTCAATACATGAATGAACTTTAAATAGAAATGTTTCCATTTTAACTGGCTAATTTTCCTTCTTCACACGTCAGTGGTTCTCAGCCTTTGTATCTGTCTGAACACGATAGCAACCGGAATTCACTATGATGACAATTCTGGAGCTTATGAATTGAAAGAGAGGGAGATCACTGATAATAAGTGGCCAGTAGACTCTGGCATGCCTCCTAATGCACCTTTTTGAGTCCCTCAGGGATGCCTCCATTAAAGGAGAGAGAACTGTAATGGGGACAATGATCTTAACACACAGGTCACCATCATTCTTAAAGACTATTCCTTTTAAATATCTATCATCTTTAGTTTTTCTTTCTGGACCCTTAGTGTCATCCTCTAACAGAGAATAAGACACATTATCTATCTCTCCACCTTATGGAGAGTGTTAAGAATTAAAAATGGCAATACCTGAAGTGCATGAGTATATGGCATGTTTGAGTGTTACATGCCACATTCCTGGTTAATCTTCATCTCCTTCAGTTCTGTTGTCCCTGATCTGTGGGCTTGGGAAGACAGCCCTGGCAGCTAGCAGCATGTGTGTGCCATGAACTCTGGGTCTTCATAGTTTGATTGGTGAAATGCAACAAGAGCACATGTTCAGAGATGGTGGCAACTCATACCAGCCCTGGAAGCTCAGCTCTGTTCATGTTGTTAGTGCATAAGGACTGGGAAACCGAGGCTTTTGGTAACAAAGAGAAGGTTGTGTCAGAAGTGGCAGATCCAGAGAGCCAGGTGTTCCTCTTCCATAAATTGAGCTCCTTACAGCTCTCTGACTCTCCCTTCCAAGCTAAGTGATCAGACTAAAGAGGGATCAAGCCAGCACCATGCCTGGGATCAGAGCTGGCTCCTGCCAGTCCAGAAGTTTGCACATCAAATTCTGTATAGAAGAAAATGCAGACATGACTGATGGTCAGCCTTCCTGGCACACTATGCTTCTAAATAAGAAGCATGGCGCTCTCTTCCTGCCAGGTCTCAGGAGCAGCATGATGTGTGAATGTGATCTCTGTGAGCCCTGAAGGAGACACAGAAGGAGACAGATGTGTCTGTGGGCTCTAAAGCTTTTGATCATTAAGGATGAAGTAGTCAGACTCAGCAAGATGGTGGGGATAAGCTTAGACACATTCTGATCATCAGGAAGACTGACTAGACTACCATAGAGATATACTCCAGTAAAACAACAGTTTGAAAGCTGCAAACCTATCTGGACTTGCCCAGCAAAGACAGGGACAATAAAGAACTCTGTACTGGACATATAGACACTAGAAGAACAGAGATGCCAAACACGGGAGACAGAGCACTTCCTGCCGTAGTGGAAGAGCCTTCAAAAAGAAAATTGTGACAGCTCATATAAGCAACTTAACAACAGAAATGGAAGTACTAGAAAAAAAAAAGAAACAAATACTCTCAATAGGAGCAGATGGCAGGAAATCATCACTCAAGGCTGAAATCAATGCCTTAGAAACAAAAAGAACAATACAAAGAATCAATGAAACCAAGAGTTGGTTCTTTAAGAAAATCAACAAAATAGACAAACCCTTAGCCAAAGTAACTAAAAGGCAGAGGGAAAATACCAAAATCAAAAAAATCAGAAATGAAAAGGGAGAAATAAAAACAGACATCAAGAAAATCCAAAGAATCTTTAAGTCTTACTTCAAAAACCTGTACTCCACAAAATTTGAAAACCTAAGTGAAATAGATAATCTTCTTGATAGATTCCACCTACCAATGTTAAATCAAGATCGGGTTAACAAAGTAAACATTCCTATAACCCCTAAGGAAATAGAAGCAGCCATTAAAAGTCTCCCAACCAAAAAAAAAAAGTCCAGGGCCAGATGGTTTCAGCACAGAATTCTAGCAGACCTTCAAAGAAGAGTTAATATCAATACTCTTCAAATTCTTCCACAAAATAGAAACAGAAAGAACACTATGAGGACCCAGTCACCGTAATACCTAAACCACACAAAGACCCAACAAAGAAAGAGAATTTCAGACCAATTTCCCTCATGAACGTAGACGCTAAAATATTAAATAACATATTTGCAAACCAAATCCAAGAACACATCAAAACTATCATACACCATGATCAAGTAGGATTCATCCCAGGAATGCAGGGATGATTGAACATAAGAAAATCCATCAACGTAATCCACCATATAAACAAACTGAAAGAAAAAAAACCACATGAACATCTCACTAGATGCTGAAAAATCATTTGATAAAATCCAACACCCCTTCATGCTAAAAGTCCTGGAGAGAGCTGGCATACAAAGACCATACCTAGAAATAATGAACGCAATATACTACAAGCCAGTAGCAAACACCAAACTTAAAGCATTTCCTCTAAAATCAGAGACAAGGCAAGGATACCAACTCTCCCCATATCTCTTCAACATAGTACTTGAAGTTCTAACTAGAGCAATAAGACAACTAAAGGAGATCAAAGGGATACAAATCAGAAAGGAAGAAGTCAAATTATCACTATTTGCAGATGATATGATAGTATACATAAGCGACCCCAAAAATTCCACCAGAGAACTCCTACAACTGATAAACACCTTCAGCAATGTGGCTGCATACAAAATTAATTCAAAAAAATCAGCAGCCCTTCTTTATACAAGTGATAAATGGGCCAAGAAAGAAACCATGGAAACAACACCTTTCACAACAGCCACAAACAATATAAAATACCTGGTAATAACTTTAACCAAGCAAGTGAAAGACCTGTACAACAAGAACTTCAAGTCCTTGAAGAAAGAAATTGAAGAAGACATCAGAAGATGGAAAGATCTCCCATGCTCATGAATAGGTAGGATCAACATAATAAAAATGGCTATTCTGCCAAAAGCAATATACAGATTTAATGCAATTCCTTTCAAAGTACCAACACAATTCAGACCTTGAAAGCATAATTCTTAACTTCATATGGAAAAACAAAAAACCCAGAATAGCTAAATCAATCCTATATAATAAAACAACATCTGGAGGTATCACCATCCCAGATTTCAAGCTGTACTACAGAGCAATAGTAATGAAAACAGCATGGTACTGGTATAGAAACAGACCAGTTGATCAATGGAATCTAATCAAAGACACAGAAATAAACTCACACACTTATGGTCATTTAATTTTTGACAAAGAAGCCAAAACTGTACAATGGAAAAAGGACAGCATCTTCAACAAATGGTGCTGGTCTAACTGGATGTCAACATGTAAAAGGATGCAAATAGGCCCATACTTACCACCTTGCACAAAACTTAACTCCAAGTGGATCAAATACCTTAACATAAAGCCCAACACACTAAATCTAATAGAAGAGAAAGTTGGCAAAAGCCTCAAACTCACTGGCACAGGTGACAATTTCCTGAACATAATACCAACAGCTCAGTCCCTAAGACCAACGTTCAATAAATGGGACCTCATGAAACTGAAAAGCTTCTGTAAGGCAAAGGACACTGTCATCAGAACAAAGCAACAACCTACAGATTGGGAAAAAATCTTTACCAACCCCACATCTGATAGAGGGCTATTATCCAAAATTTATAAAGAACTCAAGAAATTAAATGCCAAGAAGTCAAACAATCCAATCAAAAATTGGAGTACAGAGCTAAACTGATAATTCACAAAAGCTGAATCTCTAATTGCCAAAAGACACTTGAAGAAATGCTCAACATCCTTAACCATCAGAGAAATACAACTCAAGATGACTCTGAGATTGCATCTCACACCTCTCAGAATGGCTAGGATCAAAAACTCAAATGACAGCACATGCTGGCAAGGTTGTAGAGAAAAGGGAACATTCCTCCATTGCTGGCGGGAGTGTAAACTTGTACAACCACTGTGGAAATCAGTCTGGTGATATCTTAGAAAACTTGGAATAGCTCTACCTCAAGACTCAGCCATACCACTCCTGGGTATACATCCAAACAATTCCTCACCAAACCACAAGGACCTCTCAACTATGTTCATAGCAGCTTTATTTGTAATAGCTAGAAACTAGAAATAACCCAAATGTCCCTCAACTGACGAATGGATTAAAAAAAAAAAACTGTGGTACATTTACACAATGGAATACTACTCAGCTATCAGAAACAAGGAAATCATGCAATTTGCTGCCAAATGGATAGAACTAGAAAAGCTCATCCTGAGTGAGCTAACCCAGACCCAGAAAGATGTACATGGTATGTATTCACTTATAACTGGATTTTAGCCATATAGTACAGGATAACTATCCTACAACCAACACACCAAAAGGAACAGGGACATGAACTTTGATACCTGTTAGTGGGACACTTTGCCCTAGTGATGCTGCCAATGTAGGCCCCCAGTGCAAGAGGAAGCTCTTAGCCCTCATCTGACTGCTGAACTGAAGGGGGCTAATATATAGGGCATCCCACACCGGAGGAGTAGGATAGGAGGGAGAAGAGAGAAGGTGGAGAGGGTGGGAGGGTATGCCCAGGAGAGGTGGAGGGAGGGGTCTGTGATAGCAATTTAACTTGAAGTAACATATAAATAAACAAACAAAAAGAATCATGGAACGCCATGCTCTTGAGTAGTCCCAGAAATAGAATGCTGAATTTGGAAGTAGCTTGAGTGGCCTATTCCTGGTGTGTTGATGAGTCTGCCCTCTCCATGCCTCCCTGAATGTGTTTCTTCCTCATGGAGACCCTGGTGGTATGAGCGCTCATTGTCCAATCCAAGGTAATGTGCTAATCAATCACAGTCAAAAGACTTCTACTATAAAAGTAGTTGTTCACATGGAATAGAGCAGACTCTGTTCCCTGAAACTGTCTCTGGGGTGGTTCATAGCTACACCCTTTACTGACCCACAGACATTCACAGTCTTGTCAGGGGATGCCCTAGTTACAGTGACATTCTGTTTCATTACTCTTCCAACAAAATATCTAGTAGAGACAAAAACTAAAATTACCTAAAACCAAATCCCAACATATCTTCAAGGGTGCTGGAAAGAGAAGACATACTACAGGTATTTGGGTGTGTACTCCATCCTCTCGCTCAGCACATCCCCTGACAGTGGATATTCAGGTGTGTTTTCTGCCCTTCACATCCTTGAGCCCCTCCAGAGCTTCATGGCTTTATGGCAGCAGCAGAACTGGCAGGTGCATCTTCTGACAATACTTGGCAAGGAAGAGGGAGTGTCGCTCATTCTCTGAACAGTGCCTGCATAAAAAGCTCAAGCAAGCTGGCTGAGTCTGTGAGAGGAAACACTTAAAACTCCCTAAACTTCTAACTATGTATACCAAGACAAGACACTCCATATACACTGCCAGTGCTTTCTTACGCATTGACTCTCATGGCCAACATCCACCCTTCCCAGGTAGACAACCTACTCTTTCGGATCAGAAGCAATTCTCACTAAGCTTGCAGGTGATTCTGCTAGTACAGTACTTACTGTGTAAGCAAGAGGACCTGAGTTCCAGCCCCAGAGTCATGAAGACCCCACATTTAAAGGGGGGCATAGTCTCTTGCTTGTAATCCCAGTGCTAGAGGGGCCAAGATAGGTAGCAATCATTGACTAGACAGGTTGTGATTCTCAATACCCAAAATGGGTGGACTTAGTCTTTCCACAAACTATCTTAATTTTCTAGAAGATTTGATAATTATTCATTTCATGGACTCAGAATTATCACTGGGATTCAATTTCCATTTTATCAGCCAAGCAAAGGGCTCATCACAGGGTAAGGGACAGAAACCAACAGAGTCAACTTAGACAAGTCATTCAGAGACTTTAGGCCTCTATTTCTTTCACTTGTAAAAGGAAACAATTGAACACCTGCGGAGAAAGTTTTCATTAAATTTTAATTAAATATTTAAAATTGTCTCTCACTGATTTCTATCTCGCTCCTCTTTCAGTGCACAAAACTAAGCAACTGAAATACATTTTCCATTAACAGCTGGCCACTCTCTTCTCTGGGTTTTAAAGCTCAACACTTAGAAGTCTGAGAAAACATGTAGGTCAAACAAGATGTCTCCTGCCTTCTACCAGCAGCAGGGCAACAGAAGCCTACACTGAGCAAGACACCTGGACCACTCACCATGAGTATCATAGGTCCTTATAGCCTCCTCAACACTCATGAGAAAGATATACACTTGTTTGGGGGATCAAAGACAAAATATGCACATAGAAACAAGACACTTCAAGTATGATTGTAGCCTTGCCTGGTGGCTTAGGCCTCAAACCCTAGATACTGGGGAGGGGGAGGCAGGAGGATTACAAATTCCAGGCCAGCCTGAGCAATTTGGGCATGTCTTGTCTCAATGTAAAGAGTAAACCATATGGCTGTACTACAGCTCCTTGGTAACATGCTTCCTTTGCCTGTGTGAGATCCAGCGTTCAACCTCCAGTTTTTAAAAGAAAGAGCAGTTATGAAGAATTAGCAAATACAGGAGTGACCTAGGGCTAAGCCAGTGGTCTTGAGGCTGGAAGGGTCAGCATGGAACTGGAATACTGACATGGAAAGATTGTTGCAGTGGCACTTCTGAGTGGGGAATACTCGTCCAATGATGGTGTCTGAGTGGGTCACAGGAACTCATATCATGGAAAGATTGTTGCAGTGGCACTTCTGAGTGGGGAATACTCATCCAATGATGGTGTCTGAGTGGGTCACAGGAACTCATATCCTTCGTGAGTGTGTAGTCAAAGTATCCCTGGGAGCATTCCAAAAAATCCTTCCAGAGAAACATCAGGTTAGTTACAACACGTCTATTCTTGAGCATGTGTTGCTCCTTTTACAGTATCTACTAGGGCTTTAAAGTGGAATAAAAAATAAGAAGGCAAGAGGAGACTTTTCAGTGAGGTCCAACAATGACAGGGGCTGACAATGAAAAACCTCCTGAGGTGGAAGGTTCCAGAAGGTCATTTAGCCCTGAGAGAAAAATTAAAAACTCTGGTCAAGAGTTTGAGATGGAAGTTGGAAAGGTGGCTTGGAGTTTAACAGTACTTGGTGCTCTTGGAGAGGACCAAAGTTTTTTTCCCAGTGTTGAACCCGAGAGGGGCTCACCGAATCCTGATGCCCAAAGACCACCAACGCCCCCGATTCGCTGTAATAGACATGAGGTTTATTAAACTGACGCGCCAGGGTTCAATTCCCCCGAAGAGGAATGAAACCCATAAAACAGTTCTCTGACCCTTTAAATACACAAGTGGCTACAAAAAAGGTGGGGGCACCAAGGAGTAGCCTTTTTTAGCAGGCAAGGCAACAGCCACAGGTGGTGATAAAGGAACAAAGAGTATGTTAAGTTAGGTGGTGACGCAAGTGGGGAGTGTAGAGGAGTGAACCGGAGGGGAGTCTGAACAAACCTGTCAGCTATGTAAGCTTTGATGTTTTCAAGGACTGAGTTCTGTGGAAGGTTTCCAGAAGGAGTGAGGTCAGGGTCATGTATTCATTAATTTTTACAGCCTTACACCAGCACCAATATTGGATGACTTACGATCACCTATAACTTCAGTTTCAGGAGCTCAGAGGCTTCTGTCCTCTTCAGGCCCCCTCACACGTGTGCACATACACAAACATTTACATAAATTAGAATTTTTAGAAAGCGATTGAGATGCCCCAGAATTTAGGCTGGGAGTCTTGAATCATATGGGGGACTTTCCCTAGAGACATCCCTTTGATGTAGGAACCCTCCATGGCCCAGCTATGATTTGTGTGGGTCTTTTCAGAGATCCAGCTCTCTCTCCTCCCTCCACACTGGTCACAGGTGACCTTTGTTGTTCCCTGAAGTTTGGTGTGTTGGTCTCATCTTCTAATTGAATTGTACCTCATGGAAACAGATCTGTCTTTGTTTTGTGGCAATTAGCTATACTCAGTACTTTGAGACTTGCCCTGTGTGACACAAACATGTCCTTGGCCATCTCTGCAACACACAGAGGTAGACTAGAAGTCTCCTTTGGCCAGGAGCTGAGAATTAGAGGGGACTCAAACCACCAACTTAAAGAGCAAGTTCCCTTTATTCTGACCTTGGAAACTTAATGACAAACTTTTCATCTTTTCACTTCTCCACACTGACAGGGGAGAGGAAAGGAGGGAGGCAGACAAAAGACAGAGGATATTCTTTTTTCCTATTCTCACTATGCTCTGTCTCAGTATATCAGGGTGTTCTGATTTCCATTCTGTTACTCTGATTAAAAAGGAAACAAACAAACAAAACAGAAACCCACCGACCAAAAGCAACTAAGGGAAGGAAAGGCCTTGTTCTGTTTACACTCCCAAGTCATGATCAGTCCTTGAGGGATGTCAGGGAAGGGACAAGAAGCAGAAACCACAGAATAACACTGTTGTTGGCTCACTGACAGGCTCCTGCTTAGCTAGCTTTCCTATATGGGCCAGGAACACCTGCCCAGGGAGTGGTGCTGCCCGCATTGAGCTGGTCCCTCCCACTTTGATTAACAATCAGGATAATTCCCCATGGGCATGCCCACAAGCCTGATCTAAAAGAATTTCTCCATCAAAGACCTCCTATCAAATGACTCCAGGCTGTGTCAAGTTGACAAAGCTGACTAAGAATCAGGAAGAAGAGCCAAATACTACTCTATGAAACACAGAAAAATGAGATTTATTGCCTCATAATTATACTCCTATTATACCTCATTCCCTGTGTGTTTGTCTTGCTGAAGTGAAGCAGGAGAAGGACTTGAAAGCCCCACAGGATATACAGCAAATTGTCAGGAATGACACTGTGAATTAAGAATGCACAATTTACCAACTCTAATAAAATCTCTTTTATTTATATGTGAGAGCTAATGTGTTCTGGCATGCTCCTAATTCCTGTTTTGTTATTTATGAAATGGAAACCTGACAATTCGTTAAATCACCATGAGTCATTCCTTTTACAATCTGCTTAGTTTTCTGGACACAGATTATTGTTATTATTTCTATTCAGGAATCATACTGGTTCTCAATGATTCAAATTTTGCAATGAGGAGAAAGCTACTTTGGCAATTTTGAATGACAGAAATGCATTAGTCTTCACAAAAAAATCTACTACCACGTCTTCTTTGGTGTGGAAACACCCATCTCTGTTGCTCCTTTAGGTTCGAGAATATAAGGAGATTCTAATAGTCAGAGTTCTCATCAAAACCAGAAAAGGATTTTGAGAAACTTGAGGACAGTAATCTGCAAAATCACTAATTATATAAGGCAAGAGTGGTTAGAAGGCTCATGCTCCCAAGGCAACTGTGGTCTGTACCTACCTTGAGCCTGGGGATGGGGGCAAGTGAAGAGTGTAGATTACCAGCTTCTACAAGGCAAGACATGTTGACAGACAGCTCACTCTGAAGAATGGCTTTTAGTTGGTGGCCACAATTAGATCCACAGGAGATGACCAATGGGATAAATGTTCTGCCCTCATCCTCCCCCCTACCTCCAATCCCTTTCCAGATGGCCTTCATTCTTAGGACTAAAAGCAGAAACACTTGGTCCAGGCCACTGGACACAGAAGCCCCACAGGAAAAAGGGCAGGGCAGGTCCACAGGGACATCAGGCTCCAATGGAGAGTTAGATATCAGCAACAGCAATGAGTAACGGAAAGGGAAGGCTCAGGATGCAGTTTAGCTGGTAGGGTGCTTGCCAAGCATGTGCAAAGTCCCGCACAAACCAGGCATGGTGCTGTGTCCCTGTAACCCCAGCCCTCAGAAGCTGAGTGAGATAGGAGGATCAGAAGATGATCAGATGCATCGGGATGGTAGCCTGAGATACACGAACAATGAAAGATGAACCCTATGGACTGTCAGAGGAGCGAGTTTCATTAAAATGAAACATAAAATGTGTAAACTCTTCCTAGAACACAGTGTTGCTGCCTTTTATAGCAGAGACTAAGGGGACCTGCTCCTAAGGGAACTGTGACTTACGGGTTTCTCTGCCTGCTTTTTTAAAGAGATAAGAATTTGAGAAAAAAATGCATAGAATTCTTTTATGTTTAAGAGGCTATTTCTTAAAAACTCAATATGCTCAATAATTTCAATTATTAGGTAGACAAACAGTCTACTTGTGGTCATAATTTCCACAGTTGACGGATAGATTGCATATGTTTGTACAGACAAATGCAGGCCAGTAGTTAACCTTGAATGTCGTTCCTAGGTGTTGTATACTTCTCTTAAGACAGGGTCTCTCACTTGCCTTGGATTTGCCAACTAGGGTAAGCTGATTGGCCAACAAACTGCAGGGTATTGCCTGTCTCTGCTTCTCAGTGCTGGGATCATGAGCATGTGACAGCTCACTCAGCTTTTTTCTGTGAATACAGGGGTGGAATGCTGGGTCTTATGCTTATCCGCCAACCACTTTTCTGACGGGGTGCTCTCTTCAGAATTCAATTTAAGCATGAATTGAATGATTTATGGCCCCTTCTTCAGAGGGAACAGAGGTAAGCCTCAGCCTGGCTCTTAGTCTGTTATCAATGAATTTCTGAAGCAAGAAGCAGCTTACTACAGGCATGCTCTGGTGTTCCCTGCATGAGAGGGGTCTTCTAGGACGCTTTAGGATATAGAATATTCCCACCCTTGAGTTTCTAATATAAAATGCCAAAGAGGAACTAGAAGGATGCTTTGGTGGTCAAAGCATTTTCTGCTCTCCCAGAGGACCTGAGTTTGGTTCACAGCACCCACATTGGATAGCTCCCAATTACCTGTTATCCCAGCTCCAGGGCATCAGATTCCCTCTCAAGGTCTCCATGGGCACCTGCGCTCACATGCACAGAGCCACACACAGACAAATACATACATATAAATAGAAACGAATAATAGCAATAATAATGTAACAAAATGGCTAGGCATTTACATGAAGCCTGCACAGCCTCCCTGTACTTTGAAGCATCTCCACATCACTTACATCCTCTCCTACTTTATAAACAATTGCTCTGCTGTAGCTTTAACAAATGGCAACAAGGAAAGTGCCCATGTTCAGAACAGATGCACTTCCCCCAATGCATTCAATCTGAAGTTGGCAAAATGCACAGATGCAGAACTGAGACATAGAGTCCACCTGCTACATTTGATTACAAAGGGGTTTTACAGTAACTGGTCTGAGGTGATAAGATTTTTCTGTAATCTTTAATAAATAGAATTAAACAAAGGTGAAGAATAAAGTTTCCAGAATCAGCTTTACTCCAGAAAGATACTAAGCAGATGAGAATTGTGGGTGAAATAGAAGTCAGAATTTAGCACAATGAGGGAGATGTGACAATCAGCAATGCAGGCAGCGTTCGGTATCTGAAGGGTCTAAACCCTGCTACATTCCCAGACTCACCAAGAGCCCCGAGAGCATCTCTTTCCCTTTATGTGTGCGTTACCATGGCTGCACAGACAGTCTCTGCTAATTATTTATCTCAACTCAATCATCATACTTTGTCATAGAGTAAGAAAGTTTTCCAAACTGTCTCCCAGCTTTCTATCACCGCTTTCTTCCTGGACTGCTGGAGTGAATAGAACACAGGGCGATTTATTTCTGTCTCCTCTGGATGTGCAGGTTATAAAGCAAGCCCATTAAAAAGCAGCTGTGTGGCACCTTTGTTAGAGGAGCAAAAGTCTCCTCTAAAAGTCTAGATAGAAATATGGAAAGTTAGTGGTTACAAGGAACTTTGGAAACCACCTCATTAAGCTACACACCAGAAGCAAAAAACAGCAATTCGAAGCCTTCAAAATCCCACTGTCAATCTCTCCTCATTCTCTTTCCAGCTTCCTCTCCTGTCATGACTTACTGGTCCCAGGAGCTACAGCTGTGCTTCCTTTCTGGTCCTACTTTGCCTAGACTTGAGTCATATGACATGGCCTTCAGATTGTACGTTTTCTCTTAGTGTGATCCAAACCCAATCATATTCCAGATGTTCCTGGTAGTTAAAGCAATAGATTCTTGCCACAGACCACAGAAGTGTGTGATGGACTGAGCTGACTCCGAACATGACAAGGCATTTCATGCCTCCTCAGGAGCATTCGACTCCTTCCTCTGCTTTCATACTGGTCATTTGAGTCTTCAAATGTCTATCAGGATCTCCCAGCTCCACCTCCTGTTATAGGGAAACAAGATGGGGTAAAGTCTCTAAATAACTGGGATCCCAGTTTGGACATTGGGCTTTGAGGAAAATGGAGGTAGCAAAATTCTGTTGACACACCCTCCCAGTGGTGAGAGAACCAATGAGGTTTTAGCAAAGAACTCATCCTAGGAAAATTGTGAAATCCTCAAACTGAGTCCCCAGAGAATGGGCATCGCCAGGGACTGGCAAAGAATCTAGCTACAGACCAGTGCCTCTCTCTCTCTCTCTCTCTCTCTCTCTCTCTCTCTCTCTCTCTCTC
>CAJQZJ010000606.1:960541-971989 GCA_907164525.1 Lophiomys imhausi | reverse complement strand
TCTCTCTCTCTCTCTCTCTCTCTCTCTCTCTCTCTCTCTCTCTCTCTGTTTCATTGCTGTGATGAGAAGCGATCTAAGGAAGGAAAGGTTTATTTAGGGTTTGAAGCTTGGGGGTATACATACTGGTTGGGGGTGTCTTGGTGGCTGGAGCTTGAGGCAGCTGGTCACACTGTATCTGCAGTCAGAAAGCAGAGACAGCTGTATATCCAGCTTGCTTTCTCCTCTTTATTCAGTCCAGGACTCCAGCCTATGGGATGATGCTGTCCATGGTGAGTGGATTTCCCTTCTTCAATTAACCTAATCTAGATAAGCCCTCCCAGGCTTACACAGACGCTTGTCTCCCCATTCCATCAAGTTGATGATGGGTGTTAACTGTCATAACTACTTCTCCCAGCAAGTCCCAGGATAAGACTGAAGCTGTAGATATTTGGGTGAGAAATGGAAGAGCTGGTTCCTGCAGCCTCTGTGGGGATGAGAGGATGTGGCCTCAATGTGAGCATGGGTCTTCAGTTTCTGCTGGCATTAGCCACTGCTTAGGAGAATGAAAGCTGTCCATCCAGAAGTGCTGGTGGCAAAGACGTTGCTGTAGCCATAGGTTTGACAAGTATCACCACGGCAAGCAGAGCAGGAAAAGGAGAGGTGACAATGGGGGCCAAACATGGACCCTATAATCCTCCCTCAGTGTTCATGGGGGTTGGATCTATGCTCCTCACAGAGAGCAAAATCTTTGGATATTCAAAGTCCTTCAATAAAAGGGTGTGGTGTCTGCCTATAGCTCATGCATATCTCAATGTATCATCTAAGTAATCTCTAGATTACTTAGATACCTAGTTCAATATAAATGCCATATAGAATGTTATTCTGTGATGGTTGTGTTGTTGCTATTGGCTTTTTGTTTGTTTTTTGTTTTTTAGGGAATAATGACATGGAAAAAAGTTTACATGCTTCATGTAGCCTTGTGGCAGGCAGTTTGAAGGAGAAGAGCCCTCCAAAGCTCATGAATTTCACCACTTGATTCCCAGTTGGTGCTGCTTTCGGGGAAGGTTATGGACCTTCGGAAGGTAGAGTCTTGCTGGAGGAAATCTGTTACTGAGGGAGGACTTTGAGAGTGTAGCCCCTCCTCACTTCCTCTGCTTCATGTTTATGGTTGAAGAAGACCGACTGTCAGCCTTCTGCTCCTGCTGCTTGCTGCCACACCTCCCCACCATGAGGGACTCTTCCCCCTCCCCCATAATGCAAAATAAACTCTTGCTTCCATAGGTTGCTCTTGGTCATGGTATTTTACCTCATCATGAGTCCAGATTAATAAGTTAAATAAAAGCAAACACTAAGCAGACCCCCCCCATCAGTTTTATATCCTTGAGTTTCTTCTTACTCTGCTTCTCTACTTCAAAGATATCATCATGTTTTCAAATATCACCATAAATTTTATTTCTAAAATCCAACGAAAATGAAACCACAACATACCCAAACCTATAGGACACAATAAAAACAGTGCTACGAGGAAAGCTCATAGCACTAAGTGCCTTCAAAAATGAAATGCAGCTCATATTAGCAACTTCACAGCTGAACTGGAAGCACTAGAAAGAAAAAGAAGCAAACACTCCCAAGAAGAGCAGACGGCAGGAAATCATCAAAACTCAGGGCTGAAACCAACTTAGAAACCAAAAGAACAATACAAAGAATCAATGAAACCAAGAGTTGGTTCTTTGAGAAAATCAACAAAATAGACAAACCCTTAGCCAAACTAACTAAAAGACAGAGGGAAGATGTTCAAATCGACAAAATCAAAAATGAAAAGGGAGAAATAACAACAGATCTTTCTACTTCTTAATGTTGTAATGCATGAGATATCTCATTCATGTTTGCTGATTCCCACCTCTGCCTTGTGGAAACCATATAGCATAGGTGGAGACTATTAGATAAACCACTACAAGTTGGTATCACTTTAGAATGTAACAGAGTGATAGGTCCAGCAATACCCTCTGTCGTGGTTTGCTTTAATTAACAAGTTAACACAGCCTAGACTCATGTCACAGGAGAGCCTCCATGGAAGAATTGTCCTAATTAGATTGGTCTGTGGGCATGTCTGTGGGTGACTGTCTTGATTGTTAAGTGATCTAAGAAGGCCTAACATACTATGGGTGGCACCATCCCTACGCAAGTTGGTCCTGGGCTGTGTAAGAAAACTAGCTGAGCATCAGACTGAGAGAGCCAGCAAGCAGCTTTTCTCCCCAGTTTCTGCTTCAAGTTCCTGCTAGAGTTCCTGCCCTCAGTGATCAACTTCCCTCAACTATTACCTGTAAGTAAGGAAGTGTAAGATGAACTAAACCTTCCCTACCCTAAGTTGCTTTTGGTCATGACATATGTCCTAGCAACAGAATGAAAACAGCCTTGAATCCTAGGATTCCCACAACCAGCACCTGAAAAACAGAGCTGCAGAGACAGGAGCATCCACAAGGCAGGCAAGTCGCTCCTCTCTTCAACAGCTGCCTGGTCCTTTCTTGAGAAAAAGAAAATGGATTTAGCAGGCGACAGAAAATCCATACCCAGAACTTTTCTGTAGGCCTGTGATATGCCTAAGCAACGCTAGCACCACCACATCATGTCCCATTAGCGCCATACCTTGACAGTGTTCGCATTTGCTCATCTAGTGCCAATTGAGAGATGATTCCACCTGGCCCCTGGAGCAGAAAGGAGATAATTTGATTAGATGGAAAGCTGGAGCTTCCATTGCCTTGGGGAAAAGAGATGTCACCTACCAGCCCCTCCCAATCAAGTGTGTCAGTTATCCTTGGAAAGGTGGCCAGTATCAATAGGTTTTGAGCTATCCTGGTCCTCAACACAAATCAACAGGGAGCCCTGTATGTTTTTCTTTTTGCAACTCATATATCCTAATGTATGATAGTCATTTAAATATAAGCAAACAAAAAGGAAGGAGAAAGGAAAAAAGAGTGTAGACCTCAGGCACAACTTTGGCATCTCATGAGGCAACAGGCAAGGTGTGGCTCCCGCCAGGAGTGAAGCCACCGGACACTGGCTCGTGGTTTCATGCCTCTTGTCTGGAGCTAGCTCTTTCCCCCTGGCTCAGTACATCATCTTTGTTTGCCTTCCCTGGCCTCAAGGATCTATCTAAACCAGGAGTTTGGGAAATTAGAGGTCAGAAAGGGCCATCACAATGCTGACACTCGCGGGGCATGTGCACGCAGGCAGAGAACGCTGAGGGGAGCCTGCGCACCTGGTGGAGGAGCAGGCGGGGAAAGCCTGGTTCTAGCCTTGTAACGTTCACATAGGCACACACCCAATGTGCCCCTGCTTGTGCTGCACCAGGCGGCAGAGGCTTTTGTCATACTGATAACCATGTTTTTGGAACAATGTTTCCCAGCCCACCCTTTCCCAATCATAACAGAAGTAACCCTTGCCTATGACTCTGGGTCCCCTAATACCTAGCCTTGCCATGACCTTCCCCATTTCTAGCAAGTGGAAAACTTCACTTCCCCTGCTGAAGGCAAGTGGTGAGCAACAAAAGGAGGGTCTAATTTTAATGATCAGATGTGCAGGGATTTTAAGATATCGCACCTTTAAGGAAAGCATCTAATTAGGAAGTATGGTATGCACGTGTCCTTTCAAATGTTTGTGTGCCTTCTGAGGCCTCTCTGACCAAAAGGAAGCTAAGATGCCCAACATGAAACTAGCCCGATAAATACTACAACTCCTTGCTTTCTGCAGCCCAACTTGATTTTACAATGAACATCTGTCCTTCTGAAATGGTGTGGGCCAGCTTCACCTCCAGCCATTCCTGCCCATCTCTGCACCACAATGATGTCATAGTTGTATAATCTGATGCAGAACCAAGGCATGAGATGGCCACCACCTGTCCACAAGGTAAACTGAGTCTCCAGTGTTCCTACTTAAGCAGTCCCTCCAGGTTCATGGGCTTTTTATGTCATGCCTGCATATGGAGGTGCATGATATGAACAGAAAGCTCACTCTGGGGGCACTTGAACTTAGTTCTCTCTGTCATGAGACAGCCATTGCTAGACTTTCCCAACAATATCCTGCTAGCCAATCTAATAAATCCCTTTTAGTATATATCCACCCTACCAGTTCTGTTCTTCAAAAGAACCTTCATAATTTAATATATATTCACCCTACCATTTCTGTTCTTCAAGAGAACCTTGATAATTTAATATATATTCACCCTACCAGTTCTGGTCTTCAAGGGAACCTTGATAATTTAATATATATTCATCCTACCAGTTCTGATCCTCAAGTGACCCTTGATGATACAACACATTTGAGAAACATCTACAATATTGTAGGTGAATGTCCTTAAGACCTGAAGAAACATTTGCGCAGGAACAGTTATGGAAGGTTAAAGTAATAAATATTCAGTATCTACCTTAGACTTCCCCTCCCCCATTGACTTCCGCAGACAAAGCTAACTATCCCCCATGTCTTCTGTCTGTCATGATGAAGGCTGCCACCACAGGCTAATGTTTGTGATGGTGTTAATAAAGGTTACCATGTGTGACATATGGTGTGCATGTGGAATGTATTTACATAGTAACTCATTGTCCCTCACAAAAATCCATATAAGATAATGCAATAGTAAATGTATGGGTGGGACTGGAGCCAAGGAAATCTGGTCCCAGGGTCTGTACTTGTAGGCACCTCATTTGTAGCCTCTCAATTCACTCACCCTGCATCTGATTGGCTCCCTATGGGACTGGACCCACTCATTGTTATGCAGGTCTTGTACATCCAATCAGAACACTGTGTAGTTTTCTAGCCATACCAAGGTAAAAGAACAAACAAAACAAAAAGCCAGGAAGTCACTGCCCAGTATAGGTGTCCAGTTTACAACCAGGGATCCCACTTTGTTCCTTCTATGGTAACCCTAACTCTTCCTCCTGTCCTCTTGCTCCAGTCTGGACCAAGCATCCCATACTCACTGGATGCTGAGTTCTCATAGCTAGATTAGTTTCTTCATCCTGCTAGCTGTCCCAGCCACTCATTTATAAAAGGCACAAGAGAAACACTTATGTAGCACATTTTTATAGTGTTTTATAGTATAGTACAGCACATTTTATTTATATGTCATATGCCCCTATGGTAGTTGTGCTAAGTGGTACATGCATGTGTGGGGGTGGTGTACACACCCATGGGCAGGCCCATGGAGGTTGAGACAGGGTCACTCACTGGGCCAGAAGCTAGTCTTTTTAGCTAGCTGGCTGGCCAGTGAGCTCTCAGGAGTCTGCCTCTCTCTAACATGAATTCTAGGCTTACAGCCATTTGCAGCCATGCCTGCTTTGTACACAGACACTGGGGATTTGAACTCAGGTCCTCATCCTTTCAAAGCTGGTGCTCCTACCCACTGAGCCACTCCAGCCCCTGGAGTCTTTATATAACTGCAAATACTTTTCTTGTCCCTTGTCCCTTGCTACTCTGACTGGCAAAGGGCTGCAGATTTAAAGCCATTCACCTTGGGCTTAAAAGTACTTCTTTTTTGTTTTCCGACAATAGTGCTCATCATTTTCTTTATGGAAAATAAAAAAGTGCTTTGATTTATTCTCTCTGAAGCTCTTAATAGAGAGATCTTCAGCCGGACGGTGGTGGCGCACGCCTTTAATCCCAGCACTTGGGAGGCAGAGGCAGGCGGATCTTTGTGAGTTCGAGGCCAGCCTGGTCTACAAAGTGAGTCCAGGACAGCCAAGGATACACAGAGAAACCCTGTCTCGAAAAACCAAAAAAAAAAAAAAAAATAGAGAGATCTTCATTTCTGGCTTCTTACATTTGACTGATGGTGTGTCTAACTATGGTGCTCATTTTCCTGTATGTGAATTATATTCATGACATCCTTCAATTGAAGTCTTTCATCTTTTATCTCAGAGAAATTTTCTTGTGTCATTTCTTGTTTCATCCTATCTCTGCTGCTGCTGCTGCCATCTCCCTCCTCCTCTTCGTCCCCTTCCTCCTCTTCCTCCTCCTCTTCTCCCTCTTCTTTTTTTATTTTTTACTTCTTTTTTTTTTACTCTCCTTACCTCCTCCTCCTCCACTTGACCTCTCATCCTATGATTGACCTCACATGTGGTCCAGCTAGAATTTATTATGGTATCTCCCGTGTCCTCCAAGCTTTTTCTGATTTTCAATCTTAGACATTATCATTGGATTTTCTTTCTCCTGGATTGTTTGTTTGGGCAATCACAGTCAGACTTGGAGCACTTTTCCATTTCAGAATACAAAGATTTTTTTTTACTATAAGCTCAGGCAACAGAAAATATCACAAACCTGTTTTTATGAAAAGATGGCGTTTAACTGTTCTCTTTGAGTTAAACAACATAAAAGGAACAACAGGCACCTGCTTTGTAGCCCTGTTTGAAGTGTCATTCTGTCACCCTTTAGTGTCAATGATGACAGTGGCTCTTATCAGCTGCTGATCCCTACAAGAACAGTCTTGGGTGAGGCATGTCCTGTGGCGGATTTGAGATATTCTACTTCTGGGTACCTCACTCTCAGTGACAAAATGAGGATACTTCACTCTGAAACACCAACATGCAGCTCAGGAACCTACAAAGATGCTCCGTGTCTCAGGTATCTGTGGCCAGTTGGTATCAGGCAGATGCTTTCTCCCAGGTCTCAGCATGTGCAGGCAATATGCAAGTATGCAAGTATGTAATCAGTATGCAAGGCAATGACACAGGACTTCTGCAAGTGGAAGTATCACTCACTATCCAGCATGACTGGTTCATTCCCACTTACCTTGCAGACCAGTCCATTCAATGCCTAAAACTGTCCAGGGACCTACCAGGGAGATCAGCTCTGTCTGTTGTCTCCATCACTTACGTCAGTTTTTCTTTGAGATAGGATCTCACTACATAGCCCTGGCTAGTCTGGAACTCCCTATGTCTACCAGGATGGCCTTGAACTCACAGACTTTGCCTGCCTCTCCCTCCTGAGTGCTGGTATTTAAGGCACGTGCCACCACTCTCAGCATCCTTCTCAGTCTTCCAACAGCTTTACATGCTTTACACCATGACAGCCCCTCCTTTCAGAAATTCCCCAAATATTTGACTCACTGATGGCATTCTCATGAGAAATTATTTCATTTCTCTCTGGTAACTTTAATGGAATTTGTACAAAGAAAGGATACAAAAACATTGAAGAATAACCTCCTCTCAAGGATTTCTGACCACAAAATGAAAACACATATTGATGTTATAGCCACATGGAGCCTTTTTGTATTGGCAACCTGGTGAACGCTGGTGTGGGCAATGGAGACAGGGACATAGCCATTTCTAGAGATCTGACATTGAGAGGAGACAAGAACAAACCATACTATCAGATTCACAACAGCAGAACAGAAGTATGTTGGCATGGAGAGAGGTGGCAGACGTTCACTCCCAGGTATGACCTCTGACCTCGACATTTTAGGTCCATCAGCTGACACAGGAGTATACACAGAAGTAAAATAACTTTGCAACTTATTTGTTCCACCTGTTCTACCAAAGAAGGTGTCAGTCAGATAAAATGCCGGTCTCTTTATCCTAGGATCTTAGAGTATGGTGACAATCCCATCATCTGACTGACCTAGATGAAGCAGCCTCTGGTGCTGCAGCTTATTTGAGAGAAGGATAGTGTTATGTAAGGGTGCTCATAAGGAAAACCATCCCATTCAACTGGATCCCATCAGGTCCTAGGCTCAGTCCTGCTGCTGGGATAAAGCAACTTCTGAGAGAAAGGGCTTATTTCAGTTCACACCCCAAGGTGTAGAGAAGTGGCTCTCAACCTTCCTCATGCTTTCACTTTTTAATGCAGCTCCCCATGTTGTGGTGACCCCCAGCCATTAAATTATTTCACTTTATGTTGCTCTTTCATAACTGTAATTTTGCTACTCTTATGAACTATAAAGTAAATATCAATGTTTTCTGATGGTCTTAGGTGACCCCTGTGATAGGGTTGCTCGACACTCCCCCCAAAGAGGTTTTGACCCACAGGTTGAGAACTGCAGGTATAGACCATCACTATGGGAAGTCAAGGTGGCAGGAACTTGAAGCAGCTAGTGACATCACACCTTCAGTCAAGAGTAGAGACCGCATGCAGGCTTAATGCTTTGCTGGCTTTATTGACTGTTCCACAGTCCAGGGCCCCAAGCCTGGGAATGGAGCTGGCCACTTTCAGGCTGGGTCCCTCGTAGTAGTAAAAAACCAAGACAATCCCTCTCAGAGATGCCCTTAGGTAAACATGACCTAGATGGTCCTGCACTGAGACTCTCCTCACAGGGGAACCTATGAGTTCATCATCTGTTAAGTTGATGGCTAGAACTATGTCACTCAAGCTGTTTGAGAAGAGAAGGAAAACAGAGACTAGTAAGTAAGATGTATGTACTGAGGAATCTCATTCTCACTCCAGTTCGTTCATATCAAAAGCTGAGGTTCACATCTTTAGCCTGGAAATGCATTTCAAGTCAGCACTTTATTATAACTGTTGTTCTTATTTATTGTGGATTTTCAATTTCTTTCCACAAGTGCTCAAAATTGTTACTCCATCTTTAGTTGTAATGAGATGGTTCAATTTCTTAGCCAAGTGTCTCATTTATATAAAACAATAAGACATTCATGTTTGGTAACATTAAGATAACATCATGTTGAATGCATCTTCTTCCATCCAGGTCTCCAGAGGGAATCATTCTTCAAACCCCCCCTTTCTTAATTATTTCTTGTATGAATTTTAGATTATCTTAATTTTTTTATAAAAAAGTAATTTAAACATAAAAATAATTTTGTTACATTCATGCACTTCATGTATGTGTGTGTGTATGTAAGTGTGTGTATGTGTGTGTGTGTGTGTTCACATATGACAGAGGGAGGCACATATGTGTCATGGAGCATGTATGGAAGTCAGAAAGAAACAACTTTCAGGAGTTGTTTCTCCCTTTACAATACGAGGGTCAAGAATATTGAACTCAGGTTGCCAGCCACAGCAGCAAGCCTCTTTAGCCCCTGAGCCCTCTTGGTGGCCCCAGATTACTTTCTGGACATTAGCCTACAGCCTCACAGCCACATTGGCAATGATATTCCTAATGATATTCCTATTACACTCCATTTTCCCAGTTCACAGAGTCCTTCCATGGTCCAGAACTGGAACCTGGTGCCTTGAGTATATGGCTGCCCATCCTCTTAAAACCTCAGTCGGTGTGATTAACCTCATTCAGAGGGCTAGAACATGTGGCCAAGAAGTGCAATGACAAGCCTGGGCACCCGCGGCAACGGAGGATGGAATTGGGGCTCAGATCCAAAACACCCAACTTCACACTTGCTCTTCCTCCCTGGCCCCAGCTCGTAGCTCCACAACCACATCACTCCTCAGAACCTTCTCTCAGTCCCCATGTCTAAAGATATTTCATCCAAGATGAATTTTTATCATCTGCAAAATCATAGGCAAGTCTTTGGCATCCATGATAGCCCAGAACTCAGAACGCACAGCTCTTGATTGGTCCCATTTTAGAAATGTTACCTATTGCAGGATATTTTATCACATTGGGAACACCAAGGTTGTGAACTGTAAAACCCTGCTTCTTGTTGTGGTGTGGCTCAGCCCTAGTATACACCTTTTACCCATGAGCTTTCTGTATACAAGAGCTAAATGAAGTCAACCGTAGGTCAAGAGCAAGCAACCAGTTGGCAGGGAGTAAACATAAGGAAACACAGGAAGTAGAAAGGACGGACATTGAGCCAAGGGTATTTAAGACAGTGGAGAAGGCAAAGGTTTTTTCCTTCTAGACTTCAGTGGAGTAGGAAAGTCAGCTGGGAGCTTTCTCTGTCTCTCTGAGCTAGCAGGTTACTCTATCATATGATTCCTGAGTCTTCATTCCGTAAAATCGAGTGATCGGGATTTTTTATTTTTTGCCCAAATAAACACTCCACCTTCAGACTTGAGGCCATTTTTTCTGCTCAGACTCCTTCCCTAGGTGCCTCCTCAGATGTCATGACCAAATCTCACATGGAAAGAAAAAAGCTTCCAGAGTTCTTCATGAATGCACACCCTACAGAGTCAGAGAAAGAAAAATAGCCTCCAGGGGCAACAGCAGAACAGACACAGGTATCAAAACCATCTACCACCAGCCTATAACCAGTCTATAACCAGCCTATAACCAGCCTATAGGTGACTGCACACCGTAACTGCATTCTTCAGTAGTTGGTTTGCTGACGGCCAATGCTTCTACTTTGTGCAGGGGAATGAGGAGCAGTCTGAGGTAATGGTTTCATGCAAAGCCTTATAAAATCAGCTCATGAAAGGTGTTGGCAGGGCTGGAGAGATTGCTCAGTGGTTAAGAACACCAGCTACTCTTGCAGAATACTAGTGTTCCATTCTCAGCATCCATACAGCTGGTCTTGGCTGCCTGTAACTCCTGTTCCAGGGGATCTGATCCCCTCTTCTAACATCTACATGGACTAGGCACACACATGGCAAACAGACATACATGCAGACAAAAACATTCATACAACAAAAATAAATGAAGTGATAAGTTTTAAAAAGAGATAAGTTGGCAAACAGGAAGGCTGGAAATCCCCAGTCAAAACCCTCTTGACAAACCCTCTTATCCTGGCTTCTATCACCCACACTGCTTTTTTTTTTTTTGCCTTTTGATGCCAAAATATATAGATCTTATGTGGAATATTTTCTTTCTACTATATAAAAGATTTATAAAATTCTTGCATAGTTGTTTTTCAAGATAAACTCTGAGTCCAAGCTGAACTCGAACCTGCTATGTAGCAGAGGATGACTCTGAACTTCTGATCCTCTTGGTCTCTACCTTCATTGGCTACCTGCTGCCTCCACCTGGGATTACAGGTTGCATTACTATACACGGGTTTATGTGGTGCTTGGGACTAACTCAGGGTTCCACACATGCTAGGCAAGCACTTACCAACTGAGCCACAACTCCAGCCCCTAAATGTAACTCCCTGTTTCATGTTGACTATGTACTCCAAATTCAACAAAACCTCTACCTCTCACAGTGAGTTTCCATCTCCCTGGTCATATGGACTTGACCTCAGTGTGTAGAATGGAAAGCCATTCTGTGCATTTGAAAAGTGTGAAGTTGAAGCTTAGTACTTTCTATTAGACACACTGATGATAGTCTGGGACTTACTCATAACCTGCATTCTTGTAGCAAACAATTTTAAAGATGAGAAAACCTCATAAAATAAATAAGCAACTTGCCACACAGTCACCGAGAAGGTCAAATGATAAGGAAGAATATGGTGAATTCTGAAAGCAAATACACTTGGAGGGTAGTGATTCGCTATACCACCATACAGGGTGAATAGCACAGATATATAGATAGAAATAGATATAGAGGTAGAGATAGAGATGATAGAGAGATAATAGGCAGATATTGTGGTAAGAAAATCCATTCCATAATACTATCTTCCCGTTGCATAA
>CAJQZJ010000606.1:873377-915541 GCA_907164525.1 Lophiomys imhausi | reverse complement strand
GTTGTGACATTTATTCCCCTTGCCATATTTTGCTGCTCTAATTTTGCTGACTTCATGCTGATAATGCTCTTCAGGCCCCGAATTAAGAGACAGTATCAGAAACTCCTATATATTTTCTAAATCTAATTTATCTAACCCCTACACTTTAGTGTAAAATTCTTTAAATCAAAGTAATCCTTAGCCACAGAGGGTTCAAGGACAGCATAGACTACATGAGACTCAATAACTAAAGAAGGAGACAGAAAGAATAAAAAGAAGGAGGAGAGAAGGAAAGGAAGGAGATGCAAAGAAAACTTACTAGAATTTTCAGAGCTGTCATGTGGTTCTAAGGAAATAAAAACTTGAGATTAAGCAAAAACAAAGGAAACCAGGATTTAAGGGGTAATACTGTTGAGAAGATATGAACAGGTGGCCCTAACATGTGTTGTGTTCTCTGCAGATGCCACCAATAGTCAAGGACTATGGTAAATGCAAACTGTGTTTAAGGCTCCTGGTTTTCCATAAGCGAAGAAACGCAAACAAGAGGTAAATAGACAAGACTATGAAGCCCGGGGCCCCTCTCCCTGCACTCAGGGTCCTACTCCAAATTCTGATGGCTGACCTCTGGCAAGTTATGCTGCCTCTGGACGCTTCCCATCCCTCATCTTTAGACCATAGACAATGACTTAGGTTCTACAATGATGACCCTCATGTGTCGATGTGGCTGTGTCAAGGTTAAACTTATGTCAGGGTGTCTCAGTGGGCTGAATATAAAAGATCATCCCTCACCACTGTGAGAAGACATTACTCAATCCATTGAGGGTCCCTGGGGTTGAAATAAAAAGAGCAGAGAGGTGTTTTCACTCTTCTAGGTCTAGAACATTTACCTTCTGCCTTCAGATGCTAAGGCGCCCGAGTCAGCCCTTCAGACTCAGACCGAAGCATCCACTGGTTGTATTGGGTCTGTAGCTCACAGGCAACATATCATGGGGCTTCTTCACCTGGTCAGCCAGGTGATATCATCTACCTGGCGTGGCCTTCTCAGATAGATGATGAACAGAGAGACATGCTGAATATAGATAGATTATAGATGATAGAGCAGTGATATTCAACTTGTGGTTCGTGACCCCTCCTGGAGTTGAATGACCCATTCACAGGGGTCACCTACAGCCATTGTAAACAGATATTTACATTGTAATTCATAACAGTAGCAAAATTACAGTTATGAAATAACAATGAAAATAAGTTTATGGCCGTGGGTTGCCACAACATGAAGAACTGTATTAAAGGGTTGCAGTATTAGGGAAATTGAGAACCACTGTGATAGATGATAAAAGGTAGATGATGGATCAATTAATTGGTAGAAGGAAGATAAGAAGGATGAGTGAATAGATAGGATAGATAGATAACAGATAGATGGACAAATGGATAGATAGATATCTGATGGGGTAATGTTAAGCATTCTAAATGTTAATTGGTCCTGTTTGCTGTCTGTTACTTATATTAACTCTGATTGGTTAAATAAAATTCTGAGGCTTGAGATTGGGCAAAGACAGAAAGGTGGGACTTCCTGAGATTAGAACAGGAAGCCTGCACTTTAGACAGAGTATTAAAGCATTCCAGCCAGCAGGAAGAAGAAGGATTTCTAGCCAGCAGCAACAGGAAGAAGGAGGCACACACCATGGGTTAGAAAAAAAGAACTTCATTCCACATGGCCAGGAACATTGGCATATTGTGGAGAATGGCAGTCCAAGGGATGTATGTATATATGGGGTCATATTTATAGAATAGAATTAAAAGCTAGCTTAGATGGGATAGGATTGCACAACTCAGGCCAAGGCTTGTAAAATCCACGTGGTGTCTATGTGCTCTTTTATAATGGATGGTTAAGGATTAGCAGCCAAACCAATTAACAATAATATAAATATTGGTTAAGTAGTTTAATTAGCCATATTTCTTATTACAGATATCTGATCCAATTTCCACAATTCCAAAACCTACAAGGCTCTTAAAGTTGCTTCTTTCCACAACTTTTGACATCACTCTGGCCTATACTAACATAAAGCCATTTCTGGACTCGGTTTTGCCCACCTCATATGAATACATTGGCCAGAAGAAAGAGGATCGTGTTTAATTATGGGGTGTTGCTGAGAATATACTACTATATGGGGTAAAGATATTATACACATTTAATCATGAAAAAAAATGTATTCTCAACCCCAGTTGGTCTGAAGGGTTTCCAGTGAGGTGCAGACAGTACTGTCCACTTGTGCTGTGATTGGAAGGTTCAGATTCAATCTCCAAATGATGATGAGAGATCCAAATGAGTTTTCAAGCATGTCTGAAGTGCCTCACACAGTCCAGGTACTACTCTTCCATAGCCACCTAGAGAATCTGTTGTGCCACTTACTGTCCACTAACAACTGCATCTGAAATCATAGCTACTATGAGCTACCAATAACATCACGCAGGTCTCTTAACACCAAGGACAGGAGAACTACTTGAGGTCGAGGTTCCATGGAATCTAGAAACTGACTGAGAGTGCTGGATCAAGCACCCTTGTGATGAGTTTAAAATGGAGCATCAGCCCCTGACCAACGCAGCTCACAGTGGGGGGGCCCTTCCACGCAATGCAGTCACTCCCTATGTTTCACAGCAGTGCAGGAGGCTGGCTCAAAGATGAGGAGTCCAGGAAGTACGGCAGCTCACTCTCCTCTAGACACAGGAGAACACACAGAGTGAGAAGAGTTGGGATAGAGGAAGACAGCCAGTCATGCAGAAAGGGAGAGCACAGCTGGGAAAGCTGTCCTGCCTATTTGTTTCAAATGACACCCCTTTGTTACTGTTGGGGCCCAATGCTAGGAATGACAGCACTCACTCAAGAGGGCAGACAGAGAATGTGCCAAATTGAGAATCAAGAGCTGGCCAAACACTGGCATCTGGTTTCTGGTGGTTTAAAGTTGACAACAGATTTCCAAGTGCTTTCTACGATGACTCCATTATTGATCTCTACAGAAGTACTGGACAGGAATAAGGACACTGAAGGAAAGAACACCCGTGAAGATTCAGCTTGCAGGTCAAACGGTCCTTCAAATTTAGATGATCACCCAGACTGTGGAATCTTCACCTGTGAGAAAGAAGCAATAGATCTGATGTACCCTGCAGGCAATCAGAAAGCAGCTGGACCAGCAAATGCTGTGCCAACAGACATGGAAAAGTAGGTCAGTGTGAGTTTTTGGTTTGTTTGTTTTTTTTAATATCTGGATCATTCTCATCTTGTTTTCTGTGACATGAAAGATATAGAAGAACTTGGTGTGACACTTCAGTTAATATGGTGGTTTGAATGAAAAATGTCCTCCTTGGCTCAGGTATTTGAACAGTTGGTCCCTAGTTACTTGTGCTGTCTGGGAAAATTATGGACCCTCTAGCAAGAGGAGCCTCATTGTAGGATAGACATCACTGGAAATGGGACTCTGGGTGCTCATAACTTCATCTCACTTCCAGATCAATTTCTGTTTTCTACACGTGGTTGACAATGTGACATGTCAGCTTTCTGTTCCAGTTACCTGCTGCCAAGCATCCCATGCCATTATGGACTCTCCCTCTGGAACCATTAGTTAAAATAAACCTCCTTTTTTCCCCAAAAATCACATTAGGTCATGGTGTTTTAACACAGCAACAGAAAAGTAACTAGTATTAATTGATCTTCCAATTTTCAGTTTAGCATAGACATTGTTCCTGGTTATTGTAGGTTCATATATAATAACAGCAGTTATTATGCAAAAGACAGTTCATATGTAAAATACAGCCTCTTCCAACAGTAGTTCATACATACAAAGAGCGTTAATGCATGATTAATCCAATGATGTCAGGAAATAACAAGGACATTATCCACCTTCACAGATCTGAAGCCTCATGAAGAGTAAGTCATTAGCACAGTAGGAAATGGCAAGGTCTGAAATAGAGGTCAGGGTCTTCTGGCCCTTAGATGGTGCTCAATAATGAAGGCCTGAGTTGAATTAAATTCAAGTGGAAACACAGCATCACCTTGAAAAACCCAATTCATACTTTGCTGGGTTTCATGGGCATAATAATAAAGTGTAAGTCACAGGACTAGCCATTTGGCTGTTCTGTTCTGACCTAAATAGTTCATCAAAGTAATTGAATAGTAGAGAGTTCTAAATGGCCATAATGAAGAAAATGTAGACCCCATGGAAATGGCAAGATTCTCATCTAGACTGTCTTCAAATCAAAGCATTAATTACCTAATTCAATCCAAATTTCTCTTCAAGATTAAGTAAAGTGTGTTTCACTTACCTCCTAGATCCATATAAGCTATATATAATTGTGGGGGAGTTTACCAGAAACTTGAACATAGAGGGGGCCCTTTAAAAAGCTTCACACATGTCCCTCTGACCTACACAGCACATGGTGGTTTTCAGACTTTCCTATAAGGTGCCATTGAACCACCTCCACATCTTTCATCTTGACCCTCTTTCATGGTGTTTCATCTTTGAACTTGGAGTCCACATATATATAATATATGTAATATTATATGTATATATATATATGTGTATAAATAGCATAAATATGAGGGACAGCCAAACCTCACTCTGAATCAAGTTTTGAGGTGAACTATTTCATTTCTGTTTCATTTCTGTTGCTACAACAAGTAACCCTGACAAAAAGCAACCTGGAAAAGGAAGTGCTGGGCTGTGATTCCAAGCACAGTACATTATTATGGGAAAGTTACGGCAGAAACTTAAAGCATTACACACACAGCCGAGAGCAGGGAGATAACAGATATACATTATTTATACTCACTTGCTTTCTCTCAGCTACCTTTCTCCTCTCTTACACTGTTCAGGATCCCTCTGCCTACAGAATGGTGCCACCCACAGGCCAACCTGACCTACCTAATTCATCATGAAGACTCTTCCCTTGTGACTCTAGTTGTGTCAAGTTGACATTTAAAATTAACCAGCATGTGAACAAATATAATTTTTGGTCAACTAAATCACTAGAATTAAGTTAGTTTAGAATCTTAGGGAAATTCCTTCTGTGTTTAAAATATAAGGCCACTCTGTGCCATGTATTTGAACATCTAACACCCCATCTACAGAGGAGACTTTTAAACTACTATCTGCTGTGCTATTGGAGGCATTGGTACATAAACAGAAAATCAGCAAGTCACTGTACATGACCACAGTCTTCATAAGATACTACAGATAACTTTAAGTTTTATACTTCAGGCTGATCCTAGAGCACAAATACAACAATAATAATTTTTTTTAAGCAAAAGCTATCCAACTCTGAGAAAGAAAGGGACTGGAATTCCAGAACTAACATATTATCAGATTCAAGTGTCTAATTTTTACAAAATATACAAAAGCATAAAAATAAGCATTGAACATTCAAATGAAAAAATAACATTTTTTCTGAAAAGGACTTAATTGAAGATCTACTAGATAATGACTTTAAAATGACTAGCCTAAAGATATTTGAGAAACTAAGGTAAGACCCAGAAGAAATCAAGGAAATAATAGATGAAGTGAAAATGTTAAAAGAGATATTAACCTACAAGAAACTAAGGAGGAAATTCTAGGGCTGGAAAGTATAATAACTTACATTAAAAGCACTAGAGAGATTCAAAAGCAGATCTGAGTGAGGAGAAGAAAGTCAGTGAACATGGAGATCAGATCATGGAAATTACCAAGTCTCAGGAACAGAAAGAAAAAAATTATTAGCAAACATAACCAACAGCACATGTATGAAACAATAAAGCGAACCAAGACATGTATTATAGGATACAAGAAGGAGAAGAGAGAGGGCGTAAAGATATACTTTTTAAAATAATGACTGAATTTTTCTCTATTTTGAGGAGTAGCAAGAATATAAATCTTCAGGGCACATTTTTTTTTTAAAGTATGGTACTGGCATAGAAACAGGACAGTTGATCAATGGAATTGAATTGAAGACCCAGAAATAAACTCACACACCTACAATCACTTAATTTTGACAAAGAAGCCAAAACCATACAATGGAAAAAGGAAAGCATCTTCAAAAAATGGTTCTGGTCTAACTGGGTGTCAACATGTAAAAGAATGTGAATAGACCTATACTTATTACCCTGCACACGGACCTCAACATAAATTTGGACACACTAAACTTAACAGAAGTGAAAGTGGGGAAAAGCCTGGAACTCATTGGCACAGGAGACAAGTTCCTGAACAGAACATCAATAGCTCAAGCTCTAAGATCAATAATCAATAAATTGGACCTTCTGCAACTGAAAATCTTCTGTAAGGCAAAAGACACTGTCATTAGAATAAAATGGCAGCCTATATATTGGGAACGGATCTTCATCACCCCACATCTGACAGAAGGATTATTTCCAAAATATATAAAGAACTCAAGAAATTAAACACCAACAAACCAAATAATCCAATCAAAAAATAGGGTAAAGAGCTAAACTAAGAATCCACAAAAGAAGAATCTCTAATGGCACTTGAAATGCTCAGGACATCCTTAGTTATCAGGGAAATGCAACTCAGAACAACTCTGAGATATCATCTCATCCCCATCAGAATGGCTAAGATCAAAAACTCAAATGACAGCACATTCTGGCAAGGATGTGGAGAAAGGGGGAAACTTTGAACATTGCTGGTGGGAGTGCAAACTTGTACAATCACTTTGAAAATCAATCTGATGTTATCTCAGAAAATTTGGAATAGTTTTACCTCAAGACCAGTCATGCTGCCCCTGGACATATATCCAAAAGATTCTCCACCAAACCACAAGGACATTAGCTCAACTATGTTCATAACAGCTTTATTCATAATAACCAGAAATGAAAAACAAGCCAGATGTCCTTCAACTGAAGAATGGATTAAAAACAAGAAAAAAACAAAAACTGTGCTACATTTACACAATGGAATACTTCTCAGCCATCAGAAATAAGGAAATCATGCAATTTGCAACCAAATGGATAGAACTAGAAAAGTTCATCCTGAGTAAGCTAACCCAGACCAAGAAAGATATACATGGCATATACTCACTTATAACTGGATATCAGCCATTTAGTACAGGATAACCATCCTACAACCCATAGACTCAAAGGGACAGGAAAGTAGCATAACAAACCTATGAGAAACTCTGCCCAGAAACAGATTAAAACAGATGCTGAGACACACAACTAAACATGAGGTAGAGTACTGGGAGCCATGTATAGAGAGGGAGGAGGAATAGAGAGAGCCAGAGGGGACAAGAACTCCACATGAAGATCAACAGAACCAACCAGTCTAGGCCACTAGAGGCCTTTAGAGACTGAAAACTAACCAAATATATATATATATATATATATATATATATATATATATATATATATACTGACTGAAGGCATACTTTTAAACTATTTATTAATAATTCTATATACCTCCCAACCTACCAACCCAAGACGTGGGAGAAAGCATACTATTATAGGCAGAAGATGAAGACTTCCTCAATCGCAGTTCCTTGGGGGAACTAGTCAGCAGTCCAGCCAAATCAGCATACACAGGAACAGGGAAAATCAGCAGCAATGGACAGCAATGGGAGCACAGCAGCCAGCAGCACCAGCAAGGACACCCAGAGACGCAGAGGCTTCCGAGGCCCCAAACAAGGTGACCTGGGCTCAGCTTGACTTGAGCTGCAACTGTCAGCACATCTTGGCTGCAGCAAACTTAAGCAAAGCAGCGATGAGCAACAATGAGAAGCAATGCCAAGCCAAAAGCCCCTCCACGTTTCTGGGGCCTCCTTTTTATGCCTCCTCCAAATATACACAAGCATGCTTTCCAACTGGCCAACTTCACACCCTTTGCACAAGGTACTTCCTTTTAACCAAGATCACACACTCTCCAAGGTAACTGTCCATCGAAGGATATAAATATGTTCCCCACATGTGACAGCTTCCGGATGACAAAACATCACACGTTCTTCCAACAGGATGTTTTGCACCCCCCTTTCATGAATATGTTTTTCAGCAGTAGACAAAGCACCCCCACATCCCATACTTGAGACCAAAACAAAAAACACATTCATTCAACACAACAGAGTTTCTAAAGAAATATAAACTTCCACCACAATAGATTGGACCTAGGCCCCCTACATATATATATATATAGAATATAGGCAACTTGGTCTTCATGCAGATCCCTTAGCAGATGAAGAGGGTTGGTGTGTATCTGACATGGACTCTGTAGCCTGTTAGTGGAACACTTTACCCTAGCTGAGCTGACATGTCGGGCCCTAGTGAGAGAGAAAGCTCTTAACTCTCATGTGACTGATGAACTGAAGGGAGTTGATATCCAGGGTGCTCCCCTCATCTAAGGATAAGGAGAGGAGGGAGCAGAGGAAGAGGGTGGGAAGGTGGGACCAGGTGGGGTGGTGGGAGGGGGCTGTGATCAAGATGTAACTTGAATAAATAAATAAATTTTTTAAAAATGTTGTTTTGTATTGTATTTGTAGTTATAAGAAAAAGAACCATTTTGTGGACTGAAAGGAGAGCTGTTGGGGGGAAAAAAACAAATACCTTAAACTAAAAAAAAAAGGGAAGAGGATGGGGGGGTCGAGGAGGAGGAGGGTGGAAGGGTGGAACTGGAGGGGGGAGTAGGGAGGGGATTGTGATTGAGATGTAACTTGAAGAAATAAAAAATAAATTATTTTAAAAAAATAAATGTTCAAAAGAGTCCTATAGGGTGAGATTAAAGGACAGTAGACAGTAAATCAAAACTGTAGGATAAAATGAAGATCTCAATAAAGGTAAATCCGTGGGCAATCACAAAGGCTAGTATTTAAATAACGATAGTTGGTAGCTCCTTTTTTGTTTTTGTATGATATAAGACACTAATGGATTTTTTTAAAGATTAATCTCAAAGCTATCATTATCGTAATTTTCATTTGTAACTTCACACTGTGTTTACTGCATGATTTGTAACACTACTACATGTAAAAGAATTATGTTTTCAAAGACATGATACCTAAGGATGTAATTCTGTGGCATGAACAAAATTGAAAGAAGTAAATGGAGCTGTAAGGAGCAAAGCGTTTGCGTGGCACTGAAGCTAAACGACACTAAATTCAAATTAGGCTCTTAAGACTTTGGATGCTAAATGTAACCTTCATGGCAACCACAAAGAAAATAGCTATAGAACATACACAAAAGAAAGTGATAAAGTATCTCAACATTTCCTTACATAAAATGAGCTAAAACCAAAACAGAAATGTAAGGCACAAGCAACCAAAAAGCTAAAAAGCATATACAAAACAAATTGGAAAATAAAAAATTTAAGGCCTTGATTATGAATAATTACTTGAGATAATTGGTTAAATGCTCCAATCAAAAACAAGGATCCACAGAGTAGACAAAACTACATGATCCAATTAGTTACAGGTTGTCTACAAAAAATTTCATTTTCAAGTCAACAGCACAAGTTAGAAAAAGATATTTTGTGAAATTAGTAATCAATAAAGAGTCTATTGTTTTGTATAATACTTACTGTTATAAGAGAAGGAACCAGCTGTTGGACTGAAAGGGGAAACCTCTGGAGGGAAGAGGGTGGAAGGGCGGGTTGGGAAGGGGGAATAGGGAGGGGTTTGTTACTGAGATGTAACTTGAAGAAAAAAAAAATAAAGTATTTTTATAAAAAAAAAAAGAAAAAACAAAACAAAAAAAAAAAGAGCAAAAATGGCTATGTTGATTCCAGACAAAATATATTTCAAGTCTTTGTTAAGTGATAGGAGTCAATGGACAGACACAAAGAAGCTGATAAATATATCAAGAAGATATAACTGTAATTAATAATATATATCTAATAAGAGACCATCTAAATACACACAATAAAAACTGACAGATTGAAGAGGAAAATAAACACTTCTACAATAATGGTGGTCAACTTTAATATCCTAGTCTCAGTAATAGAACATGTAAGCACAGAGAGTGGCAGGAACTTAAAACATCTAGCCACATCACATCCACAGTCAAGATCTGAGAGAATACATTCTTATCACTCAGTTCACTTTCTCCACTCTTGCACATGCCAAGACCCAAACCCAGGGAATGATGCCACCCACAGTGGGCTGGGTTTTCCCACATCAGTGAACATAATCAAGATAATCACCCTCAGACATGCCCACAGGCGATATGATCTAGACAATCCCTTGTTGAGACTCTTCCTAGCTGATTCTAGATTTTCAAGTTGACTATTAAAGCAAGACGTAACATAAGGAGCCTGGTTATCTCAATTGCTGCAGCAAAACTTCTGACAAAATTGAGCAGTCCTCCTGATAAAAGTCTTTAACAAAGTAAGACTAGATAGAAACTATCTCAACATAACAACAACAAACCCCACATATATAAAGCCTCCAGCAATCATTATCTGTTGTCAAAGACTGAAATTAGAACTTACACATTAACCTGGCAAAGGAACAATACAGTCAGCACACACATGCGCGCGCGCGCGCGAACACACACACACACACACACACACACACACACAGAGAGAGAGAGAGAGAGAGAGAGATTTCATTTGTGTGTATACACTAACAGAAATGATATGAAAAGAAGTTATAAAATTAACTCCACTTATGATTACATCAAAATGGATAAAAATTCCAGGGCTGGAGAGATGGCTCAACAAATAGCCCTTACTTACTGCTATTTCAGAGGACCCAGGTTTGGTTCCCACCACTTATGTGGTAACACACAACCATCTGTAATTCCATTTCCTGGAGATCTGATACCTCTTCTGAACTTCTGTAAGTTCCTGCATGCACATGGTACACATAGCTACACTACATTGGGGTGGAGGGGGTGGATAGATAGATACATACATAGATACATAGATACATAGATAAATGGGGAAGGAAGAGAAAGATGAGGAAGTAGGGGGAATACCTAGGAATTAACTTGAATAAAGAGATGAAAGACTTACATGGAAAAGCACAAAACATTCCTGAAATAAGTTAGTCATAAGATAAGTGGAAATGCACCTTATGGTCACAGATTGGAAGGCAACATTGAAATGTCTAACTATGTATATGGTCCATGTAAAAATCTCAAGTATATTTTTACATAATTTTTTAAAAACCTATCCTAAAATTTATATGGAATTTCAAATCACCAAAATAATTTCAAAAGGAAGAAAGTTAGAGAATTCATATTTACTGATTTCAAAATGTACTACAATGTTATAATAATCAAAACAGTGTGGTGCTGGCATTAATGGATAGTAATAGAAGCCTAAAAATAAATCCTCATGTATGGGGCCTAATGATTTTTACAAGGCTCCCAAAACCACTCAATGAGAACATAAAAACCACTGAATGCTAGGGAAATAGATATGCACAAACAAAAGAATGAAGATGAAACCTCAGCTAATACCATAGACAAAAGTTAATGAAAAACAGATTAAAGGCTGAAGACTGAAAAGCCCTTAGTAGAAGAATTGGGTAGAAAGCTTCATGATGTTGGATTTGGTGATGATGCCTTATGTGACACCAATGACACAGGTAGCAGGGGAGAGTGGGGAAATCAAAGTTAACCAAAATTACAAATTTCACACTTTAAAAGACAGTATTGGCACCAACCTAAATAAGACAAAATGGGAGAAAATATTCACAGATCATATCTGCTAAAGAATTCATTCACAAAATATATACAGAAATTGTAAAACTCAGTAACAAAAAAAGAAAAACAACATGACTCAAACATGGGTGTATTAGTCAGGGTTTTCTAGAGTAGCAGAACTTATAGAATGAATATATATATACTAAGTGAATATATATGTGTATATATACATATAAAATATATATATGTATATATAGGTGTATATACATATGGATTTATTAGAAAGACTTACAGGCTGTGACACAGCTAACCCATCAATGGCTGCCTATGAAGTGAAAGCCAAGAATCCAGTCGTTGTTCAGTTCATGAGACTGGATGTTTCAGCATGCACTAGAATCCCAAAGAAGTAAGCTGTAATGCCAGTGAAGGAATGGACTTGCTAGCAAGGTGAGAGCAAGCAAACAAAGAGAAAAGCTTCTTTCTTTCATGTTGTTGTATAGACTTCCAGTAGAAGGTGTGGCCCAGATTAGAGGTGAGTCTTCTCACCTCAAAAGATCTGTATTAAAGCCCTAAGATAGTGCTCAGCTCACCTAAGTGGTAGGTGGTGGGCTCTGCCCAGGGGAACCATGTTGGGGGCCCTTGGGGCTGTACCACATGGGTCAGAATGGGGACCCCAGCCTTCCTACATCCAACCTGGGACAGCCCAATTGCAGGGGACACACTGGCTTCTCTATGTCCGCCTCAGTGCACTGGGAGGGCCAACCTCCTTCCAGCACCTGGTCCGGGGACCCAGGCCTGGCCTGCAGTGGCTGCAATCCTTGTATATTACACAGTCCTGATTTCAAACTTAAGCCTATTTAAGAGAACACTCAAAACACTGTTTTTAACCCTCATCCTTTGCAAAGCATGTTCCTTGTGTGTGGGGTGGGGAGGCTCAGGCATCCGACTCAGTGCCAGGCTCCTGCAGGCCCTCAACCAGGAGGGGCAGGCACCAGAGTTCTAGCAGCAGGTCGGGGCCCTGACCCCTTATCCCAGAGGATCTCACTGAAGCCACCTTTTCATATCTTTCTCTTGAATTCTGTTTTAAATCGGAATAAATTTTGTTCCTAAAAAAAAAAAAAAAAAGATCTGTATTAAAGGTGTGTTTCCCTACCCTAAAGCTACAGATTAGAAGTGGATCTTCCCACTTAAAATTAATCAAACATTCCTCACAGGTGAACAACTCAATTTATAGGGGCTTTAGTTCATCCAGATGTAGTCAAGTTGACAACCAAGAATAGTCATCAAAACAGGTATTCCTCCAGAGAAGATTCAAAATGGCTAACAAACACAAAAGAGGTGATTATCACAAGCATGACACTCTTTTGCCACTACTGTCAGTTACTCTCCAGATCTTGACAATAAAAGCTTATTGCTGAAGACAACACGCATTTGAGTCTTAGGATAATGGAGAGATTAGCTAGTACTCACTCTATAGCAAGATTTTCATAGTGCTGGAAGGTGCTGTGTATGATACTGGAAGAGAAAAGTAATCAATAGTCTTACCAGGCTATGAAACTTGTGATCTATAGTAAGGATTGGTCTGGCAAGATATGCCCACTGGTGAATAGTGGCACAAATGGTATATGAGTAAACAGTTTCTTACTGGACTTCAGGTCTCCTCTACAAGCTGGACTGCATGCCTGGTACCATTCCCAGGGTCAATAATGTGTTAGATAGTCATAGTTCCCACAGAGAAGGCTAATACTATTCAGAAAGCCAATTCTGCTAAATTGGCATAGTATTAACCTGACTCCTAATGAGTTATTGTTATACTCATAGATTAGTGCATCTCCCAATCCTCAGTAATGAAGTTTCTTTTTGCATTGGATGGTAATTAGTACAAAGATCAAAAACTCCACATACAGACAATATAAGACTGTGGAGTACTCATCTCTAAATGGGGCATATATTATACCCTCTACCCCCAAGATTCAGATATCATTAAAGAAAAGAGAGCCAAAGATTGTAAGAGCCAGAGGTAGAGGAGCTCTTCAGCAAAACAATGTTTGTAGGCATGACAGGGCCATTGCACACAGAACTCACAACAGCCATGACTGTGTACAAGATGGGTGCATGATCAAGTCAGCCAAAGTCCCATCAGGAAGAAGGGAGAAGCTCATGAAACCTAAACTCCTACTTGAGGAGGGAGCATTGGCAATTGATGACTGCTGGGCAAGGAAGGATCAATCTTCTCCAAGGATGCAGCCCCTGAGATGTTACCCATGCTCCAATAGAGGGTCCTACACCCATGCATATTCAGGCAGAAATAACTGGGCTCAGTGTAATTTAAAATAAAGCAATGAAGTTGGGACAGGAAAATGGTGAAGCAATCGGAGGAAAGGAAATGAGGTGGATTTGATCAAAATATGTTATATGCATACATGAAATTCTTAAACAATAGCAATTGAAACCAAAAAACTCAAAACTATAATACTAATTATATTATACTTCAGATGATTTCTATGCTCATTTATGCTGCTGATTATGTGTGACAACTGACTACTCAACCCTAAATAAGACATTGTCTCAAAGGCTCATGGAACACTGAAAACAAACAAACAGAAAATCAAAAACACAAGGAATGCGGGCAGAATGGGAAAGACTGAAGACTTGCACAATGTGGTCTGTCCATGCTGTAAAGTACTTGCCACTCATATGGGGAAGGAAATCCTAATACAACAAGGATGAACTTGAGAACATAATATTGGAATAAGCCATCCACAAAAGCAAATGGTCTTATTGTGTCTTTAATATGAAGTGTAGAGATGGAATGATGACCCTCGGGCTAGAGGGAATGGAGAGCCATAGTTTAATCGGTAAAGAGCCTTCATTTTGCAAGATAAAGAGTTTCGGAGGTGGAAGGGGGCGATGGCCACACAACATCATGGATGTACACAATACAACTGAACTGCATACTTGAAACAGTCATTTGGCAGACTTTACCGCGTATTGATTTTACATAATAAACCTTATGGGACTGGGGAAGGCCCTGGCTGCAGGCTGCCAGCATGATTTTCATTATCTACAAACTAAGAAAATCGCACATTTGCCTCAAGTTCCTCTGACTGTATTGTTGAGGAGAAAAGAAGTTTTATATTTTATATACATTTTAGTTATGCATTACAAATGTTTATATATTTTATGCATATTCATAGGCTTTATCTTGTATATTTTTGTATTTTAACTACCACTGTGGCACTCATTCCCACTAGCCCTTTAAGACAGTTAATCAGGGTAGAAATATCCTACTTCTGTCTAAAATGAATAAAGTTGCTCAGTTCTCTAGAATCAACAACTTGAAATTTACAAGATGTGCTACTTAATCTTGCTTCCTACGTTCAGAGTGCTGAGTTGTGTGCACAGTTCATTCCTGGTGGTTCACTGTACTTGGGCTGGGCCGTCCTAGCAGGCATTTGCTTTCTGGCTTTATACGACAAAGCACTGAAGCAAAGACAATGGAAAGTCTGTTCTCCAACCTTGAGCATGGCACCACCAAAGGCCAAGCCACACACCTCATTTCCATGGCTGTGTTTAAAGCTGCGTGGGGAGTCTAAAACAGCAAGAATTTCTCCTTTAATGTTGTTTGACTTGCCACTCTACTATGTATCAGATAAAACTAAGCAAAAGATGTCTATCAGGGGAAAGGCGGACAGGCAAGGGTTTACCTTGCATGTTGTCCATTCTAGTTAGGAGTATCATTATTTTCTATTAAGTTCGATTCTCCTGGCTACTGTCTTGGAGACAGCTAAGCGCTTTGGGAAATTATATTTATTCTTGCAAGCAACTAAGACACTATTTTGTCAATTACTAACCCAACAGCAATAAAGTTAGCTTGCCATAGTTTTCAGAATTCATTAGTATGGTGCAGTTCTGCCCAAATTGGAAATCTTCATTGACACATCTCTCTCTTATGGCTGCAAGTTCTTCATCCCTTCCCTTCCTCCACCCTGCCTCACAGTCCTAAACTAAGAGAGAAGCTGCCATGGCATCTAACTGCCTGGGACCTCCCAGCACTTGACACAGCCTGAAAGCAGCCAGTGGACTAGTCTGAGCCACTCCAGGGACAGAACAAAGCAGAAGGTCAGAGGTCAGGGGAGGGGAAGATGCCAGAGGCGACTTTAATTGGCTCCCTGTTCCCAAAGTGCTTACACCTGACTGGAGAGATAAGTCAGCATATGTGTGAAAAATAGTTAATTTGTCTTATAATTTCTAGAACTCTTCTCTAGCCCCAAAGGAGTTAAGCTGCACATTTCAAAGACTAGAAACCCAGCCACTGCATGGGTTGCCTTTCTATCACTGAGATAGAATGCCAGGACGAAGGTCACTTTATAAAAGAAAGAGTTTATTTGAGCTTACTGCTCCAGAGGATTAAAAGTCCATCGTGGCAGGCAATCGAAGCAGCAGATGGCAGACTGGGCAGCAGGAACAGCCTGGGGCTCTCACATCTCAAACCACAAATAGGAAACACGGAGAGATCAAACTAGTCTAAACTCTCAAAACTCACCTCCAGTGACACACTTCCTCCAACAAGGCCCTAAGCCTCTCCAAACAGTGCTCCAACCAGGAGTCAAGCATTCAAAGTCCCCAAGACTATGGGATACATTATCATTCAAACCACTACAACCACTATGAAGTACAGAACCTGAGGGCACAAGACAGCAAACTGGGGAGATGGCTGTAGGCAAGCCCCTGGACTGAGTGTGATCCCCAGCACTCACATAAATAAGCCAGGCATGGCAACAGCAAACTACAATCCCAGTACTGGGGAAACAAGTCAGGAAGATCCCAGGGGCTTGCTACATCAATAAGCAACAAATTCTGTTACTAATCTTGTTCTAAAATGTAAGGTGGTGGAGATTGAGGAAGACACCATACATTGACCTCTGGCCTCCATACACACACACACACACACACACACACGCACGCACGCACGCACGCACGCACGCACGCACGCGCGCGCACTAGAGGATGTAAGACAGAAACTGTTGGAGAGACACAGAGGTATGGAAGGAAGCTTTCTGTTTTTCTTCCATTCTAACAGTGAGAAGGCCCTGATCTTAGAAGGAAACTAGTAGTGTCTGCTACAACTGTGTTATGAAGTCACCAGTCACCTTGGTTGCTGCAGAAGAAAGGTTAGAATGTCCCAGAAGAGCCCAGGAGAGTGGCAGGGAAACTAATCTGGTTACCTGTGTGAGAAGTGTAGTTGCTTTAGCCCACTATAAAGCATGTGGAGAGAGACAGAGAAATGCTATGGGCAAAGAAGCTAGAATTCTGACTGCATTGTCAGACAGGCTTGGTTGCCAAGACAAGGTGAGCCATAAAAAACACTGAAGATGTTTCATGAATGTTCAGCTAAGTGGTGTGCTTCTCTCTTCCTAAACTCCAAAGTGCTGCTCTCCTAGACCCTTTTACTTCAGAAAAAAAAATCTTATGGCAATCATGAGTTTCATCTGTATGCAAATGCTCATTTACCCAAATACATATATATGAAGTAATTCAAATACATATATATGAAGTAATTGGCTGGATTTGGGGAACAGAGTTCACCGTGCTGACCAGTGTCAGAGACACCAGTATCCAGGAGAGCCTTAAAGCAACAAAACTGGATGGAGTCGCCCAGAGAATACGTGCCGAGCAAGATGAAATAAGGTCATTGGTAGGAGCTCCAGGACCCAGAACATTTATGATGTGGATGACAAGGAGCCAGCAAAGGAGGCCGCAGAGCAGAGAAGGAACAGGATAAGGAGATGTCACAGATGGAGTAGCCAACTATACAAGATGCTACAGGGTAACAAAGAAGAGGAAGAAAAGAAACATGAGGTTTGGGGGAAAATGAAGCTGCTGGTAAATTTGCAAGGTTTCTAGACCATGATAGGAGGGTAAACCACATAGAAATGTCTGAAATGAAACGCAAAAAAAAGTCATACAGCGCCAAATCCATCCATCTGCAAATCCACTACCCCGTGGGAGGTAGCAGCAGGACTTATGGGTGAAAGCATTGCCTTCCAGCCTGACAACCAGAGTCCCACCCGGGGACCCACATGGTGGAGGGAAAGAAGAGACTCCCACAAGTTGTCCTCTGACCTCCACACACACACACACACACACACAGGTGCGATAGGGAGGCTGTAGCACTTAGGTTTTGCCTGAGCACATCCTGATTTGCTATAATCATATACTGCCTTTAGCAGCTCTCTGGTATGCAGAACACATGTCCTGGAAGGCCAACCCAGCACAGGGGGTCTACCAGTTTCTCCAGCATCCGTCAGCAGGATTCAGTCTAGCTTGTCAATCATTCATCTGCAGCCCATGACTCCTACAGAGCCTGTACACACAATCATATACAAATGTGTGTGATGTATATGTGTGGTATGTATTGTGCATATGTGTGGAAGCCAGAAGTTTAACATGAAGTGTCTTCCTTGACCTCTCTCTCTACCTTGTTTGGAGGCAGGGTCTCTCACTGAACTTGGAGCTCATCTTTTCAGCTAGTATGTGCTGGTGTGATTGCACATATGTATAATGTGTTTGAAGGGCACAGGTCAAAGTCAGCTATCTTCTCAGTCTCCCTCCACTTTATGGTTTCTCCCTGAACCTAGCGTCCACTGGCTTGATGTGGGTAAGCTGGCTAATGAACCCCAGGGACCTTCCCCTCTCTGCCCCCCACACAATGCTGGGGATTCAAACATGTGCATCCACCTTTGTGTGGGAGACACACTGCTGAGCCATCCCCCCACTCCACAAACGCATTTTTCTAGTGAAAGAATCCATAATTTTACACTTCACTCAATCCTCAATGGGTCCATGACTTCCCTTCCAAGAAGAAAATGCTGGGAACTTTATTCTATACTAAGGAAATTGTCTGGCTCACCACACTGAGGCACACCTTCTCTGAGGTCACACTCCTAGGAGAGCATCATTTATCATCATCCAGGGCACTAAGAGGCATTTGTGCCACAGTAAAAGAAACTTCGGATCGCCTAGCAGCCCAATAAATCACCCTCCCATCTCATCTAGTGCTCCTGCAAGCTTTTAAAGACTTTGATTCCAGGGAAATGTCACTTCTGGGCATGGAGCTGCAGAGGCTGATAAATGCTAAACGATCCATCAAATTGTATGAGGCCATCGCAGGGCTTAAGTGGAGGCCACACTGTGCTTTGCCTAAAGAACCATCGCTCAGGGCACAGAACAGTATCTGATGAGCCCCTCCTAATCCAATTTCTAAAATCGTTCCCATCAGAAACTCCTGGTGTAGGCAAGGCATGGCGGCGGCTCCGGGCAGTACTTGGCATTCTGATTCGGTCAGTGCTATCTCCACTCAGGGCCATTTACCTCCGCTTTGAAAATCCTAGTTTAGGCTCCTGGAAATGTTCAACAATGATACCAAATCTGCTCCTTCCAAGAATCTAAAGGAATCTTAGAGCAAATGCTCTTGAGAGGGCTATGTGGGCATCAGCCAGCTCTCTCCACTTCAGAGCAACCCTGTGCTCCCAGCTGGGCACCACAAGGGGCTCTGTTGTAAAATGTCAAACCTTGCATAAGGCTCAAGTTTAACTGCTTGCTCGCTACCACCATCACAGACAGAGCTCATGTCAGCCAAGAATTTGGCATTTAAGTCCTGCCAGAAGCGGTGTTTCCACTCTGGTGTCACCTTCTTTAGGAGCTCAGGGCAGAAAGAACACTTCTCATACGTTTTTGGCGCTCACCAAATTTCAAGACAACACATAAGTAATTCTCTCACTTCTCTTTGGACCTTTCCATCTGCAGTTTCCAATAATGCCTACAGTGCCGAAGAAGCAAGGTTTTTGTTTTTTGGTTTTTGGTTTTTTTTAAATCTTAAACCCAAAAACTAGACAAGCAATTAGCTGGAGTTAGAGGTAAGTCAAGGTGATCAGCATCCCTGCCTCCTTAAGCATTTATTATCTGAGGTGGGAAACTTCAGTCGCCGCTCTTCTAGTTATAAAAGATATGATAGGCTGTCATGACTGGGGTTAGCTCTGTTGAGTAGTGGGCCGCTAGCACACATTCCTCCCACGTAGCTGTGTTTTAGTGCCTGTCATCTGCCCCTCCAGCTAGCCCATCTCCTCCCCTTCCTTCTGTCCTCTGGAGCACAGTTATCTTTTAATCAATAAAAGAATTGCTGAGAAACTAGATGAGCACCATCAGTCAAGATCAGAAAGAGCAACTGGACCAGGATTTCAAACACGAGGAAATGAATGTGGGAACTATCTATGAAGGTACACAGTGTTCTGGAGAAAGACATGAGACCACCCATGTGACAGCAATGGCAGGTGCCACTCCCAGCACCAGGCAGGAAGCAGGTCTGTAGCTGGGAGCAGAAGGAACCCATGTGTTGCCTGGACAGAGTTAGGAATACAGTGGAGAGGTGCCTGAAGCACGGTGTGAAGCAGAGACCCTCACTTCTCTCTTTCCTGGCTAGCTGCACCTCCTCACTTGCACTGGAGAAACAACCCACTGACAGAAGCTGAGAAAGCCCTGGAAGCCCAACTCTGCCACCCAGGGCGTAATGAGCAGCTGATTTACAAGGACACCCCAGAGGACACCTTGGAGACAAGAATATGTAAACATTTCCCCAACATCAAGACAGTGGTGACACAGGCACGCTTAGAAGATGACATAAGTCCTTCAGAGTGAATGTTCAAGAAACAAGCATGTCCATCACCCACAAGAAGTGCATTTCCTCATGGGGCAGCTCAAGGCTCACCCCTCTCAAGCCTCCCATTCAAATGGGCTCATCACAATGTTCCTCCTCCAGGATGAAACTGATTCTCCCTCTCTCAGCAGACATTGCCTGTAGCTCTTCCTCAAGGGGTGGGCCTGTGAGATTTCCCCACCCACATTGGAATGTCAGGTGGTTGTCATTGTGAAGGGCTTGTTTAGATGGCCATATTGTTAAGACTTCATGAGTGCAGCTCCCTGACATACATAGAAGACATGGTCTGGCAGCAGACGTCCTGCTCCTCCAGCTCCTACAGTCTTTATGTTATCCAATCCAAGCAGTCAGCCCTAAACACACATACATATTAACAACACTAAACTGAGTCAGTAGGTTATATATACATATGTGTGTCTGTGTGTGTATTTATATATATGAAATAATTATATAAATATAATTGAAGAGATGATGAATTTGAGAAGGGGACACAGGAGGAATTGAACATGGGACAATGTGACCAGAGATGGTTGTAAATACAGTACTTATGTACGAAATTCTCAAGAAAAAGTAATATATCAATAAAAATGAAACTAAAACAAGTTAAATGCATTTACTTATTGAGTCAGTTTCCACTATTGACAAGAATGCTCTGAATTAAAACATTATGTTTTTATAAGAGAAGAAAATACTTTCAGTAAAAAGCCTGCAGTTGATAACCAGTAATCTGGAATCTGAGCAAATGTGTTTCGGGCGGTGCTGGGTGGTGCAATGATGAGTTAGCATGTGCAGTGTGAAGTGCACATGTGTGTTCAGAGCCACACCTGTGGTGAAGTCATGCCCTGCCACTCATAAACACTGCTAGGAACAGTTCACATTCATTACGACTCTGAATTGGATGGATTTTTAGTCGTTATGCATTTAGAAACATGTTCCCAAAATTTTTCTCAAGTTCAGAACGTTCAGTTCTGCCATACAGTACTGGGTGCTGACCTGTGTCCTAAGAAGCTAGGCTAAAAAGAACCTGGTGTGTGTGAGGCAGAGACAGGAAAGGAGGAAGGGGGTGTACTCTCTGCATATTTAAAACAATAGTGTTGGGGAGGGTAAAAAGGTGGGGGTATACCTGGGAGGAGTTAGGGGGACAAATTGAGGGTGAATGTGATAAAAATGCATTGCATGAAATTCTCAGTTAATAAAAAAAGCAATGCACAAGATAAAAGGAAGCAGCCACTACATTTAAAACCCTGAGACCCCCAGTGAGACAGCATCCAATGTTCCTTAACCATTGAAGACCAGCTAACATCCTCTGACTAACAAGAGTCATTTTTTTTTCACATTGTGTGAATAATTAGTAGGTGGTGCTCCCTCCATGGAGTCGGGGAGTTGGGGGGGTTCCTGTTAGCTCATAAGGTAAATAACCTTAAATGCATTCATCAAAGGTCTGGAGGTGGGACTTGTTGAGAAGGAAGAGCTACAACTAGATGTAAATGATCCTGGATGTCTAGAACGGGTGAGAGCAGAGGACAGTGGACCCACTAGCTTTGCACTCTGTGAGTTTCAGTCTTTTACAGCCTGGAAGTGTTTCCAATAGAAAAGATAAATATTTCACACCTCAGTTCAGAAAGGAAGTTGAATGCAAAAGTAATGGGAGCCTGGCTTGGTGGTGTATGCCTTTATTTAATTCCAGCACTGGTAGGGTGGAGGCAGGCAGATCTCTGTGAGTTTGAGGCCATACTGGTCTACACAGTGATATCCATAAATTAATCTAAATAAATAGTAACAAGATAATCTTGGGGTAGCCACAACACCTCAGTCTTGAAAATAGGAGATTCTGCAGGTCTTGGTAGAAGGTGTGTCCAGGTGAGGGAGAGGTGTATCACAAATCCAGATTCCAAGACTATGGAATAAGTTTGGCTTTTCATAGTGGACACAGAGCAAGGGTCTCCAAGAGACGGGGCAGACCTAGTTGGGAGAATTTAGTAAAAAGTCAAAGCTTCCTCCCTCTCCTGTCCCTTGGAAAGGAAGCTTTTCTATGGGTGTAAGAACGTTCTCTTAGCATTTCTCACGGAAAAAAAAAAAAAACTCACTATAAAACGAACAAGCCTGGGGAGTCTGGAGAGCCTGGGGTTGGATGTAGCTCAGAGGTAGAATGTTTCTTCACATGTACAAAGCCCTGAATTCAATCCCCAGAAGGCCCTTCCCCAACACACACACACACACACACACACACACACACACACAAATGAATGGCTTCAAAATGAAAATATGGCCAAATTTTTATGTGAAAAAAATAAGAAGCAGGGTCTCCATATGTATACACAAGTTCACATGACTACAACTTCATCCTAGTTGCTTTTGTCCCTGTGACAGACATTTACCAAAATCCACGTGGGAAGAGAGGGGTTATTTCAGCTTATAGCTACAGTCCATCGTGAATGGAAATCAGGGCAGGAACTCAAAGCAAGAACCTAGAGGCAGGAACAAAAACAGAGGCCCTGAAAGAGTGCTGCTGACTGTCTTGCTCCCAATGGTTTGCTCAGCCTGCTTTCTTATAGAACCCAGGACCAGTTTTCGAGGGGTAACATCCCCCACAGCGGGCTGGGCACTCTGCCATCAATCATTAATCAAGAAAATAACTCACAGGCTTGTCTACAGCAATCTAATGGAGGCAATTCCTCAGTTGAGGTTCCATCTTCCAAATGACTCTAGTTTATGTCAACTTGACCAAAACTAACCAGCACATAACATATATTTATTTGTGTATCATGTGGAGGGGTGTGCATGTCTATGACCTCCATGAATGTGGAGGTCAAAGGTCAACTTCAGGTGTCATCTTCAATCACCATCCACAGTGTATGTGTGTGATTCATGTTTTTGTGTGAGATTCATGTGAGTGTACGTGTGTGTGATTCATATGAATGTGTGTGATTCATGTGTGTATAATTCATGTGAGTATATGTTTATGTGTGATTCATGTGAGTGTGTGGGTGTGTGCACATAGGGACATATATGTAGAATCTAGATAGGACTTAGAGTATCTTCCTCTACTTTCCACCTTATTCCCTGAAAATAGGGCCTCTGGGTACGCCTTCAGCTCACTGACTCAGCTAGACTCGCTGGCCAGGGAGCCCCAGGGATCCCTACTCCCGACCTCCCAAGTATCAAGATTACAGGTGTACACTGCCACAACTGGTTTCTTACTCCTCCTGTACTGGAGGTCCAAACTCAAATTCTCATTTTACACATTTTACTGACTGAGCCATATTCTGCCCACCTATATTTGTTTTCAACATACTTTGATTGTACAGGGTACAGTGTGTTCTTCCAATACATATTTACAATATGTCATAAAGCTTATTGGCAATCTCAAATATTCCTTGTATGTTAGAGGGACATTCATGACCTCCCCCCCCCACCTTTAGCTAGCTGGTAATATTTAATTGTTGTCAGCTGCAGAGGAACAAACATGTACCATGTGCTGACTGTGCCCCAGGCTGTGGAGAGAGCTTTGCCTGATAGCAATCCCCTTGAGTCCATAGAGTCCCCTTGTAAAAAGTTAAAATTCTCATAGCTGTAACCTGCATGGTACTAACAGGCAATTGAATTCCATAGGTCCATAGTACTAACAGGCAATTAAATTCCATGGGTCCAAAGTGCACTAATCGGGACCATCCCCCTGTCAAGGACACATCAGGCTTTGACCCAGTGATGGCAGGTCCAGTGCTCTTCTCCCCACTCCATTTCGGCTGTAAACCTTTCTCTTAATTCTTTTCATCCCCAGCACATTTCAGAATCCAACTTTTTCACCTTACTTTGAAAAGATCACTGGTCAAAGGACACAGAATTCAGTTATGTTGGATGAATACGTCTAGACATCTAATGAAGGCCATAGCTGATAGTATAGGATGTTGAAATTTGCTCAGAAAGCAGGCTTTGGGAGCACACACATACAGGAAGAGAGTCATGCGAGTGATGATTGATTACATTAAGAGGCTGCCTGCTGTCCTCACTTCACTCTGTGTACCAAAGCATCATGTTGTATACTTTAAATATATGCACCTTTAAAAAGATTCACAGCACTGGTAGGACGGCTCAATGGGTAAAATGTTTGCCATGTTAGCACTGGGACCTGAATCTAGGTCCCTAGAGACCACATAAAAGCTGGGCACTGCGGTGGGTGTGTAACCACAGAGCCGGAAGTATGGAGAGACATGGGTACCTGGAGTCCATTGGCCAGCCTACAAGCTCTGGGTTCAGTGATAGATTCTATCTCAAAAACTAAGTTAGAGAACAATCAAAGAAGACCCTTGACTTCAACCTTGGGCCTCCACGTACAACAACCTGTATGTGTATAACACACACACACACACACACACACACACACACACACACACACTTCTGTAGCTAAACATTTTTAAATGACAAAAAGCTTCATAGGAAGTTGCAAAGCCTATACAGGGAAGTCCAATGTACCAGCCACCCAGTTTTCCCCAATAGTAGCATCTTGTTTAAGTACTCTACATCAAAAACAGGAAATGGACACTGGAGAAATCCCAGAGCCTGTTCAGATATCCCTACACAAGCTTATCTGTATGCAGTTTTCACCAGTCGGTTGTTTTAACATGTAGCTCCATATAGTAACCACCCTAAAGACAATATTTAACTGTGCCAACATCACAAGGCGCCCTGATGCCATTCCTCTTCAGCCACACCTCCTGCCTCCCACCCCCGCCCCTCAACAACCACTGATCTGTTCTCCACTCCTGTCACCGTCTTATCCCCAGATCTGTAATTCATTTTTCATAAGGTCACATGTAAGCCCACGCTTTTGTCCTCCTTCTAGAAGGATTATATATTCTTGGTTTTGAGAGTCCCCTGTGTAATCTAGACACAATCCTATGCTGAACACAAGATTTTTTTCTTACAAACACTAAAGAATATCACTTTAAAGTCCTGGGGCTTTAAAAACAAATTCAATGCCTGCTGGAGCCCAAGGAATGAAATCAAGTTATCAAAAATTTAAACAAGTATCACGTGTTTTATTAGAGAAGCCACAGAAAACTGGGCCTACTTTCACCTGAGAAAAACCTGGGGACAGATATAAGATGGAAATGTGTAAGCGTGGAACTTTGAGATGTGTGGAAGGAGAGCCGCATAGACGTTCTGGTTTCCTTTCTTGTGGTTTCCCACCATCGCCTGCCGCAGCCATCTTTCATGGCTGCAGTTCATGCGCCACCTTGTGGGCCCTGTGAGCTCAGCAGGGTCCTTCCAGGGAAGAGCAAGTCCTTGAGGGGTTATTTTGCCAGCTCCTCCCCAGACCTCATGAGAGGGGTTACATACGCCAACCTTACTGGATTGCTATTGAAGGGTTGACATAGCCAAGTGCAGACTGGAGCTCTGAAGCAATCCGCCAGAAAGAGGACCCCAACAGTGCCTGAAGGAATGCACCCCAACAGTGCCTGAGGGAGCAGGCCCTCACAGGGGGGCAGAAGGAGCAAGGTGAATATAGGAGTCGAGCGTTTTAATGCTACCCACTCGATGACTGCTTCCAATATGAAAGCCACCGTGGGCAGCAATCACTCCGAAAAATGACCACAGATAACTGAAGAGGAGAGGGGGGCAAGGAGGAGTTTAGGAGATAATCAGATCTTCACCTTCTGGCTGTTTGCCCATGGTCTAGAGAAGTAATATCAGGCAATTCCGTTTTAGTAGACTTTTGCAAACTGCCAAATGGAAAGAGATAGATTTCATTTCTTTGGGTTTGCCCTTTCTGACCCGATCCAGGGAGGTGCTGAGGTACTACAGAACCTGGAACTCAGCAGAAGGAGGAAGGTACAGAGACAAGGGACCCAGACCTTTAAAGCACAGAGTGATTGGGTGAATGTTAGCAAGAGGTAGTGCCCCACCTATAGCCTTGGCAGCTCAGGAAGGTCGCCTCCTACCTGAAGGGGCTCCAAACTCCTGGCATCCTTAGCATTTGAATCCAGTCATCTCTTGCCTTATTACTGGAAGCCCTCTGTCAATAAATGCAATACCCACTGCCAAGCAGGCCACCCATGAACCCCCAGTGATTTCACCACAGAGTCCACTATGAAAGCCATTGGTCATGGAGTGACGTTTGTCCAGACTCCCTCCACTTTTGGTCACTTCCACTTTCCACTCTTGGGTTTCTGGGCTGACCCAGGAAAGTGAAGCTCTAACCAAGGTTCAGCTGAAGCTGCCCCTGCTCCCTATCTGTTCCTGAGGCCTTCTCTGGGCTGCAGTCCTCTGCTGAGAAGCCTTTCTCAGAATTTTAGTTAACTAGCTACAGAGGGGTCTGAGAGAAAGCAGCAAGAACCTAGACACTCACATTCTCTAAAGCAGGAAGGATGGACATTGGAGAGTGTAACCATCCAGTTAAAACTGATAATGTCCAGAACCACAAGCTTCAGGATAAGATGTAAGAAGACAAATTGAGGGCTTTGGGCTTTCCCTCTATTCGACCTCTTGCCTAGTTTGCTTATTTGTTTGTTTGATTTTGGTTTCTAATTATTTACTTTGTCTTCCCTCCCAATCCTTTACATTCTAAGGCTTCATCCTTTACAAATGTCTGCAAGACACTGCTTACAGTGGAACAGTGAGTCCCATGCTGAGAGAACGGGCTCCACCACAGCGGTGCCCCCAGAGTCTGAGGGCGTGTCAACACAGGAACACAGCCCTAACTTAAAAAGAAGTAAGAGGTAGTTTATTCTGGAGTCAAATACAACTGACGATGGTCCAAAAATAGGGTTTCAGGTCACCCCAAAACTATATCCCAACATGGTACTGATTTCATAATGTCAAGACAAGTAAGTGATAAATCAAGACATGTTTTAAAGGAGAGGCACAAGGGTTGTTCAGATGTGGGTATGGGTCTCCCCTGAGAATTTCAGGTTCAAGAAGTATAGATCATTGAGCAGCCTGGTCAGGTGTGAACATGTCCTACACTGACTCATCAGTGTCTTGGCACCAATCTATCTAGTAAAGTGGTCCAAACTGGGATACAATTCCCTCTCTGGCTGGCACTGGGGCTCCAGACTTCTTCCAGTAGCATGGAGTCATGGGAAGTTTTTTAATTCTTTGGGGTCCATTGTTTCGATATTTGTATAACCTAAGGGAGAGGCTCAAATGTTTCTCTTTAAAAATCTTCTCTCGGGGGCTGGAGAGATGGCTCAGCAGTTAAGAGCACTGGCTGCTCTTCCAGAGGTCATGAGTTCAATTCCTAGCAACCACATGGTGGCTCACAACCATCCATAATGAAATCTGGTGCCCTCTTCTGGCCTGCAGATATACCTGCAGACAGAACACTGTATACATAATAAATAAATCTTTAAAAAAAAAAATCTTCTCTCTGCTAAGCCATTTGCTTTATAAATGTTAAAATAACTCGTTGATTTTTAAAACATTTCAAGTCACTCATATTTCAAGTAGTTCAAAAAGTTCAAATTACAGGACATGAGAATTCATGAATATCTACACCACCCCTCTCCCTCCCAAGGCTCAGGGACCATTGAGGAAGAAGGGACAGAAAGAGTGGAAGAGCCAGGGATGGTTGATGTCTATAAGAAAACTGTTTTCCGGACACAGTGGGGCAACTGTACATATGAACTCCCAGTGGTTGTGACAGCACGCCCAAGGGTGGGGAGGGTGTAGAGTCCACCCCCAGCTCTACAGACTGTAGCTTGGGTCACAGCCAGACTCTAAAGCCCTTGCTCTAGGGCAGGCAAGCCATTCGGCATCTCTTGTACTTCTTGAGCTTCTCTGTTCCTTCAGGCCTGAGAAATGTTTATTGGTTCAGAATAAAACGTACAAAACCGACAATTCCAATCAATGTGACTGTCAGCTTGGAATCCAGGCTCTGTGGGGAATATGTCATCTAGCCACTGGTGTAAACACATTGTTTTTTGAGCATTCGTGTCCCACAAAGGGACAGCAGCTAAGAATAAGTGCCAGCACCTGTAAATGACAGCAAGGGACAACAGTAAAGCATGCTGGCAGACAGCATGTCTTTATCAGGACCATTGTCCTTTTAATTCCTGCACTGCCTACACACATTCACACACACTCACACACCACACAGTCACACAGTCACAATCACACAAACTCACACACACATACACACACCACCCCCAGATACTGCCTTCCCCATACACACACACACACTCACACACATTCACACACTCACATACACACACACACCACACACTCACGCAGTCACACAGTCACATTCACACACACACCACACACTCACACAGTCACATTCACACACACACTCACATACACACACACCATATACTCACACAGTCACATTCACACACACACCACACACTCACACAGTCACACAGTCACATTCACACACACTCACACACAGACACAAACACACACACACCACACACTCACAGTCACATTCACACACATTTACACACACACACACACACACCACCCCCAGAGTCACTAGCTTCACACAGTAGCTATATTCCTGAAAAGCCTCAAATGAACTTGACTCTTGCAGCTCTGCAGACTGAGGAGAGCTGGGATATCCAAGGTTCAGAGGCCTCTGAGGGCAAGCCTTTCTGTCTGTGCCCATGGACCCTTTCACTCCTCCATCTCCTGAACTGCTTCTCGTCGCATGAGGGTAAACCCCACCTGTTGGACTACAGTCTTTACCAAAACCAAAGATGTCCAAAAAGGCCACTGCAACAAAGCCCAGCTTCATGAAGAAGCCAAGCAATTATTTGCCAACAAATCAGATGTGTTTCGCCTCCCTTCTCCTTGAGACTCCTCGGAGCCATGTTTAAACTCCTGCCTGGCATCTGCCCTGGGTTTGCATCCTCCTTGCCATTGGGATAAAAATCTCAGTTGGTTGAGAAAGCATTATACGCTTGGGGCTCACTTCTGTGTGCTGTAGTGTAACAAGGTGGCTTTCATTATTATTTTTACTATAGTTACTTATTTACTCAATTTACTGTACTTAATACCTCTACCTCCCTTCCACCCCTTGTTCCTCCCAACCCCCCAACACTATGCAGGAGAGACAAAAGGTTAGAGGGAGAAGGGACAGAGGTCTCTTTGAGCTACTTCCTGCTGATTAGTGTTCTTTGGGGGCAATACCAGTCTCAGTAGAAGTCCAGCAAATCAGGAGACAGCATCAGGAAGAACACGCAGCAGTTTCGGGGAGCACCAGCAGTTGGGAGTGCAGCAACTGCTTTCTTTGTAGTTCCTTTTCCCCTACTTCTTAATAGAGCCCCCTTCTCCTCAGGGCTCAAGCTTTTTATTCCTTTCTCCCAAGTCCTCTGAATTAAACTTGCTCAGCTGGTTAAACCACACCCACCCCTGCTAGCTCAGGAGACAGTTAATACTTTACACCTGTGTCTTAAGCAGCCTCACACTTGGGATTAAACAAAAACATTCTCATAATTATTGGCTTTAATAAACTCATACCACACTGTAGTTTGGATGCATGTTGAAGCCTTGTCCTCTGTGTAGTGCTGTTCAGGTTATGGAATCTTTAAGACTTGGGGTTTAGTGGGAGGGGGGTCAGGCCACTGGGTCACTGACCTGGGAAAGTTTTTAAATGCTTCTCATAGAACCCCACTAAACTAGTGGATAAAAATGAACTAAAATAAAACAGCAAGCCTCACCCTGAATTGCTCTCTGCCTCCCTGTCTCACCAGGGAGCAAACACACACACACACACACACACACACACACACACACACACACACACACGCGCGCTCGCGCGTGTGCACCCATATATGGATAGGACTCTGTAAAAGCAATCAGGAGTTCAGCCTTTCTTCAACGCTGGACAGAAAGAGGTTCAAATAATTTGGCCTCTTGACACACACCTTTTGTGAAATGACTGCACACACCCAGCTGGCGAGTCATAGAGCATCATGGTTTCGAAGACAGAAAATATCCACTGTTGTGGTAAATAATACCTAAATTCAGTGACTCCTTCATTAGTGAGTCTTATGCAGTTTCTGAAGATGATGGACTGTGTGAGATTGTTTCCACAAAGTCTAGGGAAAAACATAACTGCAACTGTAAACACAGTATTGCAAAATATGTAAATAAGCTTGTAAATGTAAAATCCTCAGAGATGGTTGTGCCCATGGACTCAAGGTCCTAAATTCTCTCGCCAAAGACAGTAGAACACTTTTTAAAAAGTGCAGTTTGGAACTCACTCTTGATTCCCCAGATGCAGGGTACTAGTGGCTAGCACGTCCAGTTTGCTGTTCCTGGCTCCCTCTGTTTACATCAGTCCTCTGCTTAATACAGCATTGCTGGCTCTCCACAGCTGCTTTTGTAATTGAACGTCTAGCTTCAGGGGTTGAAATTTGGCCCTCTCCGTAGGGTGCTGTTCAGGGATAGATGTTCATGGATTGGTGGTTTGCAGAAGTCTCTACCCTTGTTGCCGTATGTGTCACAATATCAGCTGCCTGTTGTGAGTCCTGAGTCCCAAGACCCACCAAAAGACATCCATATATACCTTCTTTGATTCCACAGGCTCCCAGTATCCTCTGAGAGATGTTGCTAGGGCATGGAAGACGTCTCCTCTTTCACAAGGTCAATTTGTATGTAATTGCAGTCTGTTCAACAGTCCTGTCTTTACGTCTTCACAAGGAAAAGTGTGGGGTGGACTCAGGGAGAGGGTCTTGGGGAGGACTTCTTTACATTGGTGGTTTGGTAAGAGCCCTGAGTCAGAATGAAAGAGGCAAGCCAAAACAGAACAGAGAACAGACAGCCAATTTGGGGCCAGACCAGGAAATAGTTAAGCAAATGAAATAAGGACAGAATCTGCAACAGTCAGAGAGTCCTGACTGCTCATATTTGTTGTCAGGGAAACTGGAAGAAGCACTTGCATCAAGATCTTGCCTGAGGGATCAAATAAAGATGTCCAAAGACTGTGGTATTCATCTGCTTTCTATTGGCATTACAAGGCACCTGAGGCTGGATAATATGGGAGAAGAGGTTCATTTAGCTCACAGGTCTGGAGGTTGAAGAAAATGGCTCAGCCTTCTGCTAAGCTCTGGTTGGGGCCCTGTTGGGAATGTCATGTGATGGATGGCATCATGGTGGGAACACATGGGAAGTATGTGTGTGTGCAAGCATGTTTGCAATGTGTGAGAGCCCATGTGTATTTGTGAGGTCAGGGGTTTATGTTGGGTATCTTTCTTCAGGGCTCTCATCTGTGTTTCCCAAGTTCTGGGGTTATGATCAGGCTGCCACATCCATGAACCATTTTCATGAAAGCTGGGAATCCAAATGCTGGTCCTTGTGCTTGTAGGGTGAGTATTTCTCACCCACTGAACCATCTTCCCAGCCCCTGACATATGCATTTTTCAGAAGCTTTTGAAATCCATAAGGAGAAAGAACCACCTGATATATTGCTGGAAACAGAGCAGACACACTCTAAAAACTATATTTTGGGATTAAATTGTCAACATAACTCAATTTAGAAAAAACGATGTATTTTTTGCCCTACTTCTCTATGGCCTTCGCTGTGCTAATTTAAAATAAAATATTTTGAATATTCATTAGCATATTCCCTAATTTTTATTTTTTTTTATTATCAAAGTAGTAATTCCAGATTCTAGAGGGCTCTGCCTGTGCTCCCCCATTTCAAAAGTATGCCCCAGCAGTGGTCTCCCTCAAGCAATGCCAAAACCCCTCCTCCCATCTGCTACTTAAGCACTCACTATGCTGAGTTTTAACTGTCCATGAGAATTTCTCTGCTTGTCTTTGTTGATGGAGCCCAGTACCTGATGTGCTGGGCAAGTACTCATCTCTCAGCATCCTTGTCCCTTCCTAATGCAAAGGGCTGCTCTCACATCTTTAGCATCTCCAAGACCTCAAATCATGCCTGGAACTTACTAGGTGCTCAGTTTTATTGGAGTCGTGGAAGCTTTCTGCCTGTCCCACCCCCAACACCAGAGCACTTGGCACCTTCTGCCTCTCTTGTCTCCAGCATCAGAGCGCTTGGCTTATGTTACAGGGATGAAAAACCAGTGAATATAAATCTCTTGAGCTTTCCAGAAGGATTTGTTTTTTGAATCTTCTGTTCTGCAGGGTAATATATTGGTCCAGGCTCACAAGGCAGGCAGAGTAAAGACAAACTGCTCTGCTGAGCCGCCACTGAAGGATGCTCCAACTCCACAGCTGCACGATGTCATCACCTCTTCTACATTCCTACCGTTGAAAATCCTTTAATAAAAACTATCTCAAAACTCTGTCAAATGAGAGCACATCTGAGCATCAGACTGCAGCAGAGCTGAGTCTGAACACTCACAACCCATCTCAAGTCCCTTCTGGCCCTAGTCTGCTCTCCACAGCCTCTTTCTGATTCTTAAAGGGGTGAGAGGTGGACACAGACTCTTCCCATCACCTTTACCACAGAGCCTCCCTTAGGAGCAGAGTGCTGGCCTGGTAGCAAGGACATGGCACCTGCTTTCTGGCCTTTGCTACCTCTTGTTTCTTCCCAACCCAAATGCTGTAAGACTTGATCTAGATCTTCAATTTTTAAAAGTTGTTCTTAGGACAACTGGACAACGAAAACCTCAACAGAAAACAGATTAGACACCAAAGAAGACAAGTGGACCAGATGATCCAGCCTTGCAGACTTCCTCAATAGCTGTTTCCTCAAAAATCTACAACCACAACAACTCAAAATCCCTAAGATCGTTCAGCTGCACAGACTGCTCCACCCAGAACTTCAGTAAAGCCCTGAAGATCAGCTTCTGTCTACAAACTTCTTAGGATATCTAAATAGCTGAGCACAAAAGGACTGAACATCAAATGATTCTATTAACATTTTAAACCATTTTTCCATTCTTATTTGGGCCCCAAACAGGTTTACTACATCCCAAATCAGCAGGAAGTCATTTTAAGAGAGTGACGTCCCATCGCGAAGGTGGGGAGGGTGTTCCCCCCCCCACCCTTTGGTTATTTGATGGATAATAGAAAATTTTGTTATTTAGGGGAAGACACTACAAGCTGTTCAATGGTCTTGTTAAATGGGTTTTGGAGGTTAGACCCAGGGACTTCTCTCTTTTTCTTTTCTGTATCCTTCTTTCTCTCCTATGTAGGCTTGAACAGACGAGAAAAAATGGGACATAGACATAGTATAGGAAAGATCAAGAAAAAAGGACAGATTATTGAATATGGCCTTATACCTTTGTATATTGATACAAAATTAATATTATACTTGGCTAAATTGGTATTGATCATTGTATATTAATGCAAAATTAAGATTGTATTGGACTACATCGGTATTGATCTTTGTATATTGATACAAAATTAAGATTATATTTGGCCACAATGGTATTGACCCTTGTATATTGATGCAAAATTAAGATTGTATTGGGCTACATAGGTATTGACCTTTGTATATTGATGCAAAATTAAGATTGTATTGGGCTACATAGGTATTGATCTTTGTATATTGATACAAAATTAAGATTATATTTGGCCACATTGGTATTGATCTTTGTATATTTATACAAAATTAAGGGTAACACTTCTTAAAGGTATTGTACCTAGTAATACTTAAACATGAAATGTAAAGTTTTGGCCTCTTGCTACCAACCATCATAAACTGTTTAGGATAATTAAGAAATGCAAACTAATAGTCATGCAAACGTGTCATTTTGTTAGTTACTATGACAGTCTATCACAGTTATTTTCTAAGCTACTCAGAAATCAAGTTGCTAAGAAACAATCAACATTTGCTTATCTAAATATAAGAGATAGATAGGGCGTCATCAAAAACTTCAAGAGATCTGCAGAATATGGCATTCAAAGATGTTTTCTTAACTTAAGATATTTTTGATATCGAGACATGTCAGCTCTACTCCAAGTAGAAGATGATCATCGAAGAATTTCCAGTGGGAGATGGTTGAATTAGTGGCAAGCCTATCTCTTGGCAAGAAAATCCCTTGCTTCAACTGTAGACAGAATGCTGTCCAAAAAGGACAAAACTTGGAAGCGGGTAAGTCAACAGCCTAGCTCTGCCAAGACAGGGTAGGTAAATCCTTCATAATTCCTGCTCTACAATCAATGTCTGTCAGAGAAACGGGGCCAAATGGCTGAAAATTGACGCTGTAATGTATGGAGAGAAAATGGGAACTGTCCAGGCAGCCACTGGTATGTCATTTCTTAGTTTTGGAATCTGCAGGCCCTGCACTTCCTATATAATCAGATATATTTATCCCTCTCAGGTCTCTGAGGTGGTTGAAGAATAGATAGCTAGAGTCTCATAGTTAAATTTTGAGTTGTTTAGGAATCAAGAGCGTGTTCTGGATCTAAGAAGATGTTTTTAAAAATGTGAGGCAAGTTAGTATGAAAGCTTTAGATATAGAAATTTAAACTCATGGAGATGGTTAGATAATAGAATGTTAAAGTCAGGTGCCAAATACATATGGACTAGACATTGGGAATGTATGCTAAGCCATATAACTCTCATAATTGTGGCCTATTTATTTCTGTTGTTTTGTATTGTATTTATTGTTATAAGAGAAAGAATCATTTGTTGGACTGAAAGGGGGGGCAGTTGGGGGGAAAAGATATACCTTAAACTAAAAAAAAAAAGAAGGGAAGAGGATGGGGGGTTGAGGGGGAAGAGGGTGGAAGGGTGGGACTGGAGGGGGGAGTAGGGAGGGGATTGTGATTGAGATGTAACTTGAAAAAATAAAAAATAAATTATTTTAAAAAATAGTAAATGTAAACTGTTAATATAATACCTGGCTTTACAAGATGTAGTTGCTTATAAAAATTTCCCATACTCTAATATCACAAGCAAATTCACCTGCTTAGTTATCCAAGTATCAGCCAAAAGTTTGCAGTTTGAATTAAATTTATTGGAATAAAAAATTACTGCTGAAAAAAAAGTTGTTCTTGGTTTCTCTGCCCAAGAGGAGAGTGGTTGGTCAATGGCCTCTTTCCACTGAATATCTCACTAGTCCTGAAAATACATGTGGCTAGCACCCTCCTTATCCTGCATGACATAGACAAGTGCAAGCCACAGCCCAGAGCCCTGTTTCAATGTGTCCCCTCTTGTGGTAGACAGGCTGTGAATACTTTGTTTTGTATTCCTAACTCTGACCTAGCAGCCTAAAAAAGCCTTTCCATCATTTTCCTCTGTGATCCACATGACCAGGACAGTAACATAACTATTCACATGAGAATTAAAATGACCTTAGATTGTAGGAGCTGATAGATTAATATAAGTTAGATTTAGTGAATATATAGGTTTCTGATACAGTCTTTTAATTCGGGGCATGAAGATCAACTTTGCTGTGAGCAATTAGCTTATCAGCTTATGGATGAAGTCAGGTGAAATGAGGGGAGTCTCTTTGGACTGAAAAACAAGGTTGAAGCCAGGTGAAACAAGGAAAGACTTTGTGACCTGGCATTGCTTTCAACTGCTAAGTGGGCAGAGCCCAAATTAAGCTGAAGCAGGTGGAACAAGGAGTGATCCTATTTAAGGACAAGTGGATGAGCCCAGAGAGCTGCGTGCTAAGCCTTCCGATACGAGAGAGCTCCGAGAGTACTGCTGGAGAAAGTGCTGGTAGACCAATGGCCCAATTTCCCTGAAGCAGAAGGAAGCCGGTGAGCAAAGAAAGCCTGAGCAAGACACCAAAAGGCCAAGGACTGGACCCTGTGGCTCAGCTTTTGCCTAGAGGGGTTTGATCTGTCCGAACAGTGGCCTAGGGGAAACTGTGCCTGGCTTTAAGGACTGAGGCAGAGCAGCTGAGTTCCTGATTCAAAAGAAGTAAGTTGGCCTGCAGACGGCTGGAGTCTCCCACAGAACCAACTACCCTGACAAACCTGCATCTGAGAGATCCAGAAGAAGGACTGCTAAGTGTGTTAAAGAATCTACAACAAATACTGTGTTCCTGACGACTGAGGACCTGCCCCAGAGACTGTATCACTCTAAAAGGTTATGAAAGTAGTTGTTATGATTGTCAATAGGTTTAGTGGATAGGTTAAAGGGGTTGTAGGAATTTATAGGATTAATAGTTAAGAGATTGTTGGTGTTTGTTATAAGTGAATTTAGTAATAAATAAGTGTTAAATAATAATTTAAAAGTTCGGTTACATTAGATTGCCACAAGTCCACCCTTAATGGAACTAGTTTCTACTTCTAGATGTAGATATTCCTTTCCATATTGACTTGTACAAAAGCCAAAAAGGTCCATGGACCTCCTTCTGCTATGAATGACTCAGAATCAGATACCAAGTATCTTCACCATGGGAGCCTTGCCACCAAAACCTTCCCTGGGGAAAGTGGGTAAGAAAGAACCCCAAGATGAAATTTCTATCCCTCTGATGGAATGGTGCCTCAAATCTTATGTTCAATGTTGCCGTGATGCTTTCTGGGCACTTCATTAATAAATAAAATTTCAATCCCACCCATGAGGATGTGTGTCAAGACTCTCCAGCAATCTCCCACAGGTACAAGGGGCAGTAGCTACAGACACCCTCAGGAGGGAACAGACATAAGATCTTCCTTTAAAGAGTCATGGATTGTGATGTAGTGGAGATTAAAGAAAACATGCTGTGGTATGAAGAACCTTGACACCACACTTCCACAGCCACAATGCCTCCCCCACTTTTTGGTGTTACATTAGACGTCATTCTTGAAAAAACAAAAGCAAAGAAATGAAACATAAAAATCTCATCAATATTTTCCCCATAGCCTGAAATTTTGAGTGAGGTGGAACTTAAATGTAATAAACTACTTAATTTGGCAGGGAAAAGAAACTCAAGGTAGCATAGCATTCAGGCTAAGACATGGTTGTTTTTAGCCAGGTTTACAATGAGAATCAGGAGCAGAAAGCAAAGAAGTGAGCACTCTTTTAAGTGGACAAAAAAAAAAAAGCAAACATATGAAGTTGAAGATTCTTGATAGGTTACATTTCTCTGGGTACCAGAAGTTTACTCTGAAGGGAAGAAAGTAGAAAGCAGAATCAATAGCCTCTAACCTGGACTGTGTGATCCTTAGCTCCAAGGACTGCATCAGATCCACCCTAAGGATCTCATTCCCCACCAAAGGCACATTAAGCTGCTGTTAGTATTTAAGGAGTAGCTGGAACCAAGGCTGTGCTGGTGAAGCTGTGTTCCACCTCAGGTAGAAAGGACACCCCCAAACATGATGGGGGCTACCTAGGGAACTTCTGGTGGCAGCTAGAAGCTGATAAGCTGTTGCTCTGCAAGAGGAATTGGAGGTTTGGGTGTGTGCTAGAGGCATCCTAAAATGCTATGAGCAGTATCTAGTGGGCAGAGGAAATCTATGCAAGTAGCTTGTAGGAGATACTGAGATGTGATTCCTGAAAGTTAGGATGTCTCTGGCACCCATCAGGAGCTGATGACTGCCCTGGAGAAGCCAATGTTATGCTTGCTTAGCATCTGAAATGTTCCCCACAGCCCCATGTTTTGAATAGTTGTTTTCTAGCTAGTGAAGCTACTTTAGAGTACTATGAAGCCATTAGGAGATGGGATCTGGTGGGCAGAAGAGAGTCACCAGAGATAGGTGCTGAAGATTGACCTGGCCCTGGTTCTAAGTCTTCCTTGCTTTCTAGCTCACCATGACATGAGGAGTCTTTATCACACAATCCCTCTCCCCTGAATTCAACCATGCCTTACTCATCATGGTATATCAAAAATCCTTCTAACCATGAATCAAAACTTCTTTTCTCAAGGTTTGAAAGATGGCTCAGCAGTTAAGAGCACTGGCTGCTCTTGCAGAGGACCTACACCCACATGACAGCTCACAACACTAGTCCCAGAGAGTCTAATACCCTCTTCCAGCCTCCTTGGGAACTACATGCATATGGTGTACAACTATTCCAGCAAAATACCCACATATATAAAATGAAAAAGATATCAGTATTTTGAAAAGAAAAATCACTAACCTGTGCTAATGACGTCTTAGCTGTAAACAAGGATTCTATTATGTATTGGAATAGGTGTCATTCACAGAAAACATGAACAAAATTCTTGTCAGTCTTCTACCCATGGCCTGACATTTAGAATGCAGCTAAATTTTAAAGTAATGGGCTAATTGATTTGACAGAAAAAAAATATTCAAGGTATTCAAGACAGCATAGCATCTGGGCTGTGGTATGGCTGTTTTTAGCCAGGTTTGTGATGAGAATCGGGAGCAAAAATTCGAGTGAACGGGGAGCTTGTAAAACTTTACACAAAGCAGGTTGCATGCTCAATAATTTGATCAGCACTAGTAAAAAAGAAACTGAATACTTTGTCCCCAGACAGGAGGAAATGTGACTTGAGGAAGAGACTCCACCATTGTAAGCTCAGAGGTATCAAAGAAATATATTTTGAAAGATTTCCCTTTAAAATGAGCTGCAGTGAGGCTAGGCTTGAACAGAACTACCTAGGGAAGCATTTTTCTGAGTCCAATAAGCCCGGCACCCAGAGGCTGCTGAAGTCCTGGGCTTCAAGGGTCCTTGCTGAGCTGGTAGCAGAACTTGGCATTCTCCTTTTTGTGTTGGTTTTACAGGCATTCCGTATGCAAGAGATGCAAGGTTTCAGAGAAAAGCTTGTAAAGCCAGACAATGGGTGGTATGGTTGTATTTACTATAGAAGCCAAAGAGAATGGTGTGCATGAAGATGTAAGGGTTAAAACTAAATTGTGGGAGACCCAAGATGGCGCCGACCATAGAGCAGTGCATCTGAGTAGTAGGTGAATGAGATTAGTCACTGTGGAGTGAATGTGAGGTCCCCTAGCCTACAGTGAAACACAGACAGTGTCTGAATGCCCACAGCGAACATTGAGACCAGTCACCAGGTAAAAGAGCCCACGCAGTTCCCAGGAAAACCACCCTGAGATCACCAGCTCCGTCACCGGTCTGGAGAGGAGCTCTGGCTAGAGATCTAGCCCAGGAGCGGATCCAGCCCACGGCTCCAGCCACAGACCAGCGGCCCCGCCTGTCTGCCTGATATCCAGCCTGCACTCGAGCCGCACCACAAAAGCAAAGGTAAGTGAGATTATTTTTTTCCGGAGTTTCCAACATGGTGGCACAGTGTGCACTGTAGCGGAGAGGCAGAGACCTAACCCAGTCACAGCAAAGCAATTAAGAGCCAAGACTGCCTGCAAACAGAGCCCGCAACAGTGTGTTCTCCACAAATAATGGGGCGGGTGGGTCACTCACCCTAGCACCCAAGCATCTGAGGCAGTCAGCAACAGGCGCACTGAGGCCGGCATCTGTTGTGGGTGGAGCTCCCTGCCTGCATAGTCAGCCTAGCTGGGGAGCCAGAATGACTGGGTCAGTGAGAGGAGAACACAGACCCAACCACAGCTCTACCTGCCTTTCTGAAGAGACATGTCAGCTCCCAGGTCCTCAGAGGCTAGCCCTCTCCCCATTCCAATCCCCTCTATATTGGTCCAATTGGGTCACAAGCAGTTGAGGAGAGCAGCAGCCACCCTCCTCTCCGAGAGCCAGTCAGTCTATTACAGGAATCTGCCCGCCATCTGGAGGTAAACACCAGGATCTCAGGATCAGCCAACCCCCAGGGCAGGGAGTTTTCCTGAGCACCAAGGTCAGGTAACAAAAGAAACAAACAGATAACACCTGGGTCCATCTGATGACAAAAGGTCGGTGGCGCAAGAACATGGTTAAAAAAAAAAAACAAAACAATAGGATGTCTCCAGATACTAGCAATAATGCTAGAGACAACTCTGGACAGCTGAACACAATTGAAGCAAAGGAAAATGACCTTAATCCTACGCTTATATTAATAATAAAAGTCCTAAGGGAGGAAATCAAATACCTCAGAGAGCAACAACAAAGTACTGCAAAGGAGGTGATGGAAATGAATAAAGCACTTAAAGGAATGGAAGACCTGAAAAGGGAAGTTGAAGCAATGAAGAAAATCCAATTTAAGACATCCATAGAACTGGAAAACCTTAAGAAAAGAATCGGAACTACAGACACTAGCATCACCAACAGACTACAAGAGATGGAAGAAAGAATTTCAGGCTCAGAGGATAAAATTGAAGAAATTGATACATCTGTCAAAGAAAATGTCAAATCTAAAAAAGTCCTGACACAAAACCTTCAGGAAATCAAGGACACAATGAAAAGACGAAATCTCAGAATAATAGGAATAGAAGAAAGAGAAGAGTCCCACCTCCATGGACCAGAAAATATCTTCAACAAAATCATTGAAGAGAATTTCCCAAATCTAAAAAAAGAGATGCCTATAACTGTACAAGAAGCTTACAGAACCCCAAATAGATTAGATCAGAAAAGAAAATCTTCCCGCCACATAATAATCAAAACACTAAATGTACAGAACAAAGAAAGAATTTTAAAAGCTGCTAGGGAAAAGGGTCAAATAACATATAATGGCAAACCTATCAGAATCACACCTGACTTTTCTTCATAGACTCTAAAAGCCAGAAGGGCCTGGACAGACGTCTTGCAGACCCTAAAAAACCACAAATGCCAGGCCAGACTACTATTCCCTGCAAAATTGTCAATCAACATAGATGGAGAAAACAAGATATTCCATGACAAGGCTAAATTCAAACAATATCTATACACAAATCCAGCTCTACAGAAGATGTTGGAAGGAAAACTTCAACCCAAAGAGGTTAACTACACACAAGAAAGCACAGGAAGCAAATAGCATGCCTGCACAAAAATCAAAACAAAAGAAGCTCACTCACACTATTTCCACCAACATCAAGATGGCAGGAAGTAACAATCACTGGTCATTAATATCTCTCAACATCAATGGACTCAATTCCCCAATAAAAAGGCACAGGCTAGCAGAATGGATGTGAAAACAGAATCCCACATTCTGCTGCTTACAAGAAACACACCTCAGCAAAAAAGATAGACATTATCTCCAAGTAAAGGGCTGGAAAAAGATATACCAAGCAAATGGAACCAAGAAAAAAGCTGCAGTAGCAATTCTAGTATGCAACCAATTGGACTTTCAACCAACATTAATCAAAAGAGATGGGGAAGGACACTATATACTCATCAAAGGAAAAATCCACCAAGATGAAATTTCAATACTAAACATCTATGCCCCAAATGTAAGACCACCCACATTCATTAAAGAAACACTACTGAAGCTCAAATCCCACATTGAACCTCACACATTAATAGTGGAAGACTTCAACACACCACTCTCACCACTGGACAGATCAACAATGCAGAAACCAAACAGAGAAATAATGAACCTCACAGATGTCATGAATCAAACAGACCTAATTGATATCTACAGAACATTTCACCCCAAAACAAAAGAATACACTTTCTTCTCAGCACCTCACGGAATCTTCTCCAAAATTGACCATATAGTTGGTCACAAAGCAATCCTCAACAGATATAGGAAAATTGAAATCACTCCTTGTAACCTATCACACCATCATGGAATAAAGCTAGGCTTCAACAATAACCAAAACAACAGAGTGCTTGCAAAAACATGGAAACTGAACAACTCTCTCCTCAACGATCTCTGGGTCAGGGAACAAATAAAAAAAGAAATTAAAGTCTTCTTAGAACTCAATGAAAATGAAGGCACAACATACCCAAACTTATGGGACACATTGAAAGCAGTGCTAAGAGGAAAGTTTATAGCTCTAAGTGCCTTCAAAAAGAAACTGGAGAATTCCTATACTAGCCACCTAAAAGCACACCTGAAAGAGCTAGAACAAAAAGAAGCAAACACTCCCAAGAGGAGCAGACGAGAGGAAATTATCAAACTCAGGGCTGAAAACAACAACTTAGAAACAAAAAGAACAATACAAAGAATCGACAAAACCAAGAGCTGGTTCTTTGAGAAAATCAACAAAATAGACAAGCCCTTA
>CAJQZJ010000606.1:844029-858377 GCA_907164525.1 Lophiomys imhausi | reverse complement strand
AAAAAAAATCCCCCCCCCCCCCAAAAAAAAAGGCCCAGGGCCAGATGGTTTCAGTACAGAATTCTACCAGACCTTCAAAGAAGAGCTAACACCAATACTCTTCAAACTCTTCCACAAAATAGAATCAGAAGGAACATTGCCAAACTCATTCTATGAGGCCACAGTCACCCTGATTCCTAAACCACACAAAGACCCAACAAGAAGGGAACTTCAGACCAATTTCCCTCATGAACATAGACACAAAAATACTTACTAAAATACTGGCAAACCTAATCCAAGAACACAACAAAAGTATCATACACCATGATCAAGTAGGCTTCATCCCAGGAATGCAGGGATGATTCAACATAAGAAAAACCATCAACATAATCCACCATATAAACAAGCTGAAAGAAAAAAAACACATGATCATCTCACCAGATAGTGAAAAAGCATTTGACAAAATCCAACAGCCCTTCATGCTAAAAGTCCTGGAGAGAACGGGCATACAAGGACCACACCTAGATTTAATAAAAGTGATATACAGTAAGCCAGTAGCCAGCATCAAATTAAATGAAGAGAAACTTAAAGCATTTCCTCTAAACTCAGGAACAAAGCATAGATGCCCACTTTTGCCATATTTCTTCAGCATAGTACTTGAAGTTCTTGCTAGAGCAATAAGACAACTAAAGGAGATCAAGGGGATACAAATTGGAAAGGAAAAAGTCGAATTATCCTTATTTGCAGACAATATGATAGTATACATAAGTGATGCCAAAAATTTCACCAGAGAACTCTTACAGCTGATAAACAGCTTCAGCAAGGTGGCTGGATACAAAATTAATTCAAAAAAATCAGAAGCCCATCTTTATACAAAAAATAAATGGGCTGAGAAGGAAATCAGGGAAACAACCCCCTTCAAAATAGCCACAAACAATATAAAATACCTGGGGGTAACTCTAACCAAGCAAGTAAAGGACCTGTACAACAAGAACTTCAAGCCCTTGAAGAAAGAAACTGAAGAGGCCATCAGAAGATGGAAAGATCTCCCATGCTTATGGATAGGTAGGATCAACATAATAAAAATGGCCATCCTGCCAAAAGCAATATACAGATTCAATGCAATTCCTATCAAAACACCAGCACAATTCTGTATAGATCTGGAAAAAAATTCTCAACTTCATATGGAATAACAAAAAAAAAAAACCCAGAATAGCTAAATCAACCCTGTACAATAAAAAAAAAAAAAAAAAAAAAAAACATCTGGAGGTATCACCATCGCAGATTTCAAGCTATACTACAGAGCAATAGTGAAAAAAAAAAAAAAAACAGCATGGTACTGGTATAGAAACAGACCAGTGGATCAATAGAATAGAACTGAAGACCCAGAAATGAACCCACACACCTATGGTCACTTAATTTTTGACAAAAAAAAAATCCAAAACAATGGAAAAAGGACAGCATTTTCAACAAATGGTGCTGATATAACTGGATGTCAACATGTAAAACAATGAAATTAGACCCATACTTTTCACCTTGCACAAAACTTAAGTCCAAATGGATCAAAGACCTTATGTCCCTCAGCCGAAGAATGGATTAAAAAACTGTGGTACATTTACACAATGGAATACTACTCAGCTATCAGAAACAATGAAATCATGCAATTTGCAGCCAAATATATGGAACTAGAGAAGCTCATCCTGAGTGAGCTAACCCAGACTCAGAAGGTTGCACATGGCATCTATTCACTTATAGTTGGATTTTAGCCATATAGTACATGATATCTATACTACAACGAATGCACCAAAGGGAACATGAACATAGACTTTGTTTCCTGTCAATGAGACACTTTGCCCTAGTGGTGCTGCCTTGTGCCCCCAGTGTATGAGGAGGCTCTTGGCCCTCATATGACTGCTGAACTGGGGCGGGGGACTGATATGTAGGGACACTCCACTCCGGAGGAGTATGATGGAAGGGATGGGGGTAGAGGGTGAGAGGGCGGCCTGGGAGGGGTGGAAAGAGGACACTATGATGGAGATGTAACCTGAAGTAATAAATAAATATTAAAAAGGGGGAGAGAGACGATTGCTTCTGGTGGGGGCCTCTGTAGCTTGCACCACTATCCTTGACCCCTGGACACATAATATCAGTTCTGGCTCCTGCTGTGTCCAGACAGAGAGGGCTCCTTCTCTCAATTGAGAGAATGTTTCCATCAGACTGGCCTGTGGACAGGCCTGGGGTGTGTTTTATGATTGATGATTGATATGGGACGAGCTAGCCCACTGTGGGTGGAGCCAACCCCGTGCTGTAGGTCTTGGTACTATTAGAAAGCAGGCTGAGCAAGCCACAGATAGCAAGCAGCACCCTCCATGGCCTTTGCATCAGCTCCTGCCTCCAGGTTCCTGGCCTGACATCCCTGGATGATAGACCACAAACTGTAAACTGAAATAAACCCTTTCTTCCCCACCCCCACAAAAAAAGACCTTAACATAAAGCCCAACACACCAAATCTAATAGAAGAGAAAGTGAGGAAAACCCTCAAAATCATTGGCACATGTGAAAATTTCCTGAACAGAACACCAACAGCTCAGGCTCTAAGACCAACAATCAATAAATGGGACCTCATGAAACTGACAAACTTCTGTAAGGCAAAGGACACTTTCATTCAAACAAAATGACAACCTACAGATTGGGAAAATATCTTTGCCAACTCCACATCTGACAGAGGGCTAATATCCATAATTTATAAAGAACTCAAGAAATTAAACACCAAGAAACCAAATAATCAAATCAAAAATTGGGAAACAACTAAACAGAGAATTCACAAAGGAGGAATCTCTAATGGCAGTGAGGCCTTTGAAGAAATACTCAACATCCTTAATCATCAGAGAAATGCAACTCAAGACGACTCTGAGATTCCATCTCACACCTGTCAGAATGGCTAAGATCAAAAGCTCAAATGACAGCACATGCTGGCAAGGTTGTGGAGGAAGGGGAACACTCCTCCATTGCTGGTGGGAATGCAGGCTTGTACAACCACTATGGAAATCAGTCTGGCGATATCTTAGAAAACTTGGAATAACCCTACCTCAAGACCCAGCCATACCACTTCTGTGTATACATCCAAATGATTCCTCACCAAACCACAAGGAAGTTTTCTCATCTACATTCATAGCAGCCTTATTTGTAATAGCTAGAAACTGGAAACAACCCAGATGTCCCTCAACCAAAGAATGAATAAAAAATATGTGATATATTTACACAATGGAATACTAATCAACTATCAGAAACAAGGAAATCATGCAATTCACGCCAAATGGATGGAACTAGAGAAGCTCATATTGAGTAGGTTAACCAAGCCAGACTCAGAAAGATGTGCATGGCATCTACTCACTTATAATTGGATTTTAGCCATATAGTACAGTATAACTATCCTACAACCAATGCACCAAAAAGATCAGGAACATGGACTTTGTTACCTATTAATGGGACAATTTTCCCAAGGGGTGCTACCATGTAGGCCCCCAGTCCAAGAGGAAGCTCTTAGCCCTCAAATGACTGTTGAACTGAGAGGGGCTGATATAAGGGACACTCCACATCAGAGGTATGGGATTGGTGGGAGAGGGAGGACAGGGTGGGAGGGTGCAACCGGGAAGGGTAGAAGGAGGGCACTGTGATGGAGATGTAACTTGAAGTAATAAATAAAAATATAAATAAATAAAAAGAGAAGTCAGGGATAAATACTGACAAATAACTTATAAACCTTTAAATCAAGTCTTGGGACTGGGAAGATGCTCAATTGGTAAAGTACAAACCTGGCAAGTATGAGGAAGTCTCTGGGCTCCCAGTGGATACCTGCTGAAGACTTCACCCATGTTCCTCTTTCCTTGGACAATTCCTGTACTGACTAGAAAGTAGCCACATCTTAAGTCCCTTGTAGCTTCTTACATCAGCATGTCATGTGGCAGACAGTTCACATCATTGTGCCAAATGGCTGCTGAACTTGGCTTTCCTTGTGTGCTTTTGAGATTTGGATTGACTCTTTGAAGAACTGTTGCCGTTTTGCACTGTGTCACTGACTTACCATTTCCCTCTGTAGCACCAGCCATTGATATCCGCTGGAGATATCACATCTTTCAAATAAAAGGAATCGATCGCTGAGCACCAGTCACTGAACATCAGCAAGCAGAAAATGACTACTCGGGTGGCCGTGGGAGTGACTGTCACAGCAGTGGGCTGGCTTCCTCTGTGCCCAAGTGTCCTCCGCACTCAAGAACCACATTCAGGCTGTCCTTTCAGATACATTATTCAGCGACAGCGCCTGTATAGGACCCTCAAGGCTCCTGTGAAGGACTGCATCCATGAACACTCAATCCTGCAACACCTGTGTTGTGTTCTGCATTCGCACATACATCTGCCTAAGTAGTCACAGTCACTCAGGGTTTGTGTAGAAACTTAGTTAATGGCTTTCAAACGCTCCATTCTCTATGTATATATGACAACCAGTCCCCTGGTGCTGGGCTGTTTCTCTCCTACAGTTCTTTCTAGTTTAGTATTCTCATCTGCAAAGATGGGGATAATAAGAAATGTGCGGTGGAGGCAGTCCAGTGTGGAAAGGCTTTCAGAGCATGAGGAACAAAGACACCCCTCCACCACCAATAACAAGAACTAAAGACTCAGAGTAGTGAAGGCAGCATAGCTTATGTCACAGACTTGTAAATTCTCCAGCCACCAACAGAGATATGAATGCCAGGTTTACCTCAGGAGTACAAACAACAGTTTTTACATAGCTCCAAGCACAGGCCTGTGGTAAAGGTTTTGTTTATTTAAAAAAAAAACAGTTATGAGAATGTTTTCATTTAATCCCAGGTGTGAGGCTGCTTCAGTTAAGACCACCGGTGTAAACTATTAACTGCCTCCTGAGCTAGCAGGGGCGAGGCTTAGCCAGCTGAGCAAGTTTAACTGTGAGGACTGGAGAGAGTGAAAAAACCTCAGATCCCCAAGAAGAGAGGATGCACTATACAAAGAAGAAAGAGGTTGCTGCTCTCTCTGTTGTTGGTGCTCCCACAAACTGCTGCTGGTTCTTCCTGCTGCTGTTTCCTGATTTACTGGACTTCTGGATATTGTTGACTACTGAGATTGATATTGTCCCCAAAGAACCCAACAACTCTAATTAGCAGGAAGTAGCTCAAAGAGAACTCCACTTTTTTTCCCTTTAACCTTCTTTCTCTCCCACCTAGTGTTAGGGGGCTGGAAGGGACAAGGGTTGGAAGGAAGGTAGAGGTATTAAGTATAGTAAAAATAAAACAAAAATGATTAAAAACCACCTTGTTCCACAGACTCCTTCCCACTTTCCTCATTGACTGAGTAACCTGGGGGTTTCAATCATCTACCACTTATGTGTGTCTATTTCTCAATAAAGGGTGCCCATGGGTGCATCTCCATTTTACACCTGGTTTATTTTAAAGCTTTTCAGGCACATAACCTTGCCATGTCTTCAGGTCATTAGGCAAGCTGGCTGTTAAGTTTTTTACCCTAAATTTCCAGATTAGGGAGAGCTAGAGCACAGCACTAAAGTGTTACCAGAGATTCCGGAGATTTCCTTACTTATGTAGCTAGTCTTAAACTGCCTCCAGGCACTCGAGAAAATAGACTTTATTTTTTTAAGACTCACAAAAACACACTGGGACTCACCATTTGATGCTGTCTCCTATTGCAAAGTAAATAGGGGCATGCTATTAAATAATCTATATGTTGGGGTGCTTAACAGACTAACCCACTGAGGAGTCAGGACACAGGTGGTAGATAAGAGACAAAAAGTAAGGAAATGGTAGATCCAAGGCTGGGAGCAGGAGAGCATGTCCCCAGCACCAACCCCAGAGAGAGAACAGCAGCAGGTAGCATTTGCTGCCCAGTGATTTTGAAGGGTCACACTGCTGCTAGGGAGGGTCACATGAACATATTGTGAATGGGGCATGTGATACTTCTCCAATCAGAATGACGCAACTCTTGGCAGATGGTCCATTTCTTGCTGTTAAGGGGGGCTGCAGCCTCAAGATCCCTGCCCCAGCTTAAGTGCCTGCTATACGGCTCATGACCCCCTCAATACACAATTCCTTAGCAACATCACCCCTCCTCAGTCTCAGAAAATGACCTGAAGACTAATTAAAGGGGGGCTTGGTGTGTTCCATTTAAAAGTACACATCAAATGAGTTGGTGTGTTCAGAAACAACAGGAAAGGAATGCACCTCTCAGCCTGAATAACAAGGAAATGGAAGAGCCAACCAATTCCACTCTGACCTGCTCACATCTGCCTTCAGTTTTGTTCTCACTTGATTTGAATGACTGTTCAGAGTCCAAGAGTACAGGTATGTGTCTTTTGCTGGCACCTTAGGTAGCTCTTCCTACCAGCTAAGGTTCCAGAAGGGAAGGGCCAGGCATATTATTGGTGTGGCAAGTTGTTCAGCCCAAACTCCTGGCTGTTTGTTTTTTTGAAACTCAATTACATCGCAGGCTCATATAATATTGAATTACACAACTCACAATATTCCAGATAGCTCATTTCTTCTGGGAATTACATGCCTCTAATTGTATCACAAAAATGCTGACACCCAGCAGAATGGTAATGAGACAGGCACCCCAGTAGCAGGGAGCTGGGAAATGCAAATCAACAGGGCATGCCTGGGCATGCCTGAGCATTGCTACAGTGCTGGTCAAGACAGAATGTACAGAAAGTAATGGTCGTCTAATGATGGCATATATGCCTCTCACTGCAGCAACTTCGGGGTGCTTAACAGCCTATGGGTGGCCTCCTATCTCACAGCTTAAAGACGCCTATTATTTCTGTCAGAGGCTCCTAACCCCTTCACATAACCATCTTTTCAGAAAACAAACGGCTCAGAAAAGCACAGTAACTGTTCGTAATGAATGCTATTAGAAGCCCAGATTCTCACAGGACTGAACCATTTATCCCTCTAGATGCTGAGACGGGTACTGGTTGACTTTTTTTTTAAGGATCGCCAGAACGAAGGCAGCTCCTTCACCCCAGTGCTTGCCACCAAGGGTCAGAAAAGCCCCAACTGCATGCTTGACCATCTTGGAAAAACAGGCAATGAGACCATCATGAAAGTCTGCCCAGCTCCAGAGCATGTGTGGAGCAGATTGACCCTCATGAAATCCAGATCAATGCCTACCCCTTGCTGCCCACCACTGCCTGGAGTGTCCCCCAGGTCCTGATCTGGAAAGCGTTGCCTGCCTACTGTACTGCGGTCTCTGTCTCAGAATGAGCTTGAATAAGCATCCCTTCTCCATCAACCACAAATGGTTCTCCTGGCATGCGAGGCCCATGGAATCTAGCTGAACCCTCTTCAAATGCTGGTGCTCACTAAAGTTATATCTCAAACCTCACCTGTGCCCTATGCACAGTGCCTGTCTTAGCATTCTCCTTCATTATGGAAGAACAAGGGAAGGCAGCTGGTATGTCTCTCAAAGACTGACATACACAAGAATGGACCTACATATAGAAGTAGAAGTCATTGAGAGAAGAAGAAAAGCTATCATCCCATCACACTTTTCTTGGGAGAGGGAGACCAAATATCACAGGAATATCACAGATGTAAGGCTAGAGAGATTGCTCACAGGTTGAGTGTGAACTGCCCTTGGAATTGTTTCCCAGCACCTAAGTTGGACATCTCACAACTGCCTGTAACCCCAGGTCCAGGGAGATCAAATGCCTGTGGTCTCTGCCTTTAAGGGCATCGGAACTGACATGCACATACCACACACAGAGAGAGAGAGAGAGAGAGAGAGAGAGAGATCTTTTAAAGAAGAATGTCACAGTGACCTTCCACTAAAGGATGGGTGGCAGGAAACTGAGAAAAGAGTGCCACACAGCAGGGCAGAAAGTCCTGCCCACCTACATTGAGGGCTACTCCTAACTTAAATGAGGTATCTACCTTCCCAGGAGGTCCACTCCTTCAATATCTAAAAATGGATTCTTTCTTATTGGGATGTGGGAGACAGGGATAAGGAGAGCAGGTGTCTGATACCCTCCCCCCCTGCTTAGTTCTTAGCCCCACACAGAATCTAGAGCGGTCAAATGCCTTGGCCACAATGAAGTTAGTAGCAACATATCTCTTTATTTCAACAGCAGTGCCCTTTGCCCACAGCACAATGCCACTAAAATACCATAAGCCAATGCTGAACAGTACTTCTACCTGAGGGACACACCTGGGACCATAATTTCAATTCAAAGATTAAGGCTAGAATGGTGGTGTTTTAAGCAACTTACAGAATTTTAGCTCACATTAAGCAAATGTAAATCTTTTGCAATCCTTTTCAAAAACTGATTTTTATTGTCGTACATTCCTCTTACATGGTACTTGCTTTCAAGTGATAATTCCCTTGATATAGCCCATGTACTTTGAATGTGTCGTTCCCAGTCCATTCCTTTTCCCCTTTCCCCTCCCCCTACCACTTCCCTCCCTCTAATCACTTTCCTTCCCCTAGTTTCTCTCTGCTTTTATGTCCTATAGATGTGGTTTTAAATATCTATACATAATTATAGGACCCACATATAAGAGAAAATATGTGACATTTGTCTCTGTGTGTCCAAAGGACTCTAAGGAAACATAGGACAGAGACACCAGAGAATGAAATTATATCATTTGTCTGAAAATGGAAGTCAGTACAGAGCAACATACTTACACACTGATTTCTTATACTAACAAAAACTAAGACTCCAAAATCAATAAATACAACTCCAAACTCTTCTCACTTACACTTTTTTCCAAGTGTGTTTATTCTTTTAGATTCTTCTCCCCTGGAACCAGATGACCTTCGGGCACAGGGTTGAGAGACACTCCAGGCTACACTGATCTAACATGAATCCTACCAGTTGTTGAACACCAGAGTTCCATACAACACACACACACACACACACACACACACACACACACACACACACAAAGAATCTCTCACCTCCACTTTACTAGGCCAGCATAATTCCTAACTCCTTTCTTGAACTTAACTTCATCCCCACAATAAATGAACTTTTCATACCTCATCAAAGAAACTTCTCCTCACAGCAGAAGCAGACCATAACAGAAACCTACAACTGGTCATAATGCAGAGACCGCCTGGCTAATGGGGATCCCAGTGCTAATGGATACAACTACAACACAACCTCAGCCCTAGAGCTCAGGGAACATCATAGAAGAGGGGGCAGAAAGACAGTAAGGGCTGGAGAACCAAGGAATCTGCTGCGAGATTGTGTCTCCTGGAAATGACAGCAAAGCTATTCATGATGCCTCAGCAGTATGGCTGACTGAACAAGACTTGAACAACTGTAATATCAACAGACATGCTACTGCAGAAAGAGGAACCTCAAGGGGTCTCACCTTAGACAAAGAACTACAGGCAACTAGTGATGGCTGAGAAGGAGGAAATTCAACAGCTCATCCAGATGTGTTCATATGGTTATTCACAGTACCTCTTCTGTGCACTTCCCCAGAAGTCTGAATTGGATGGATTTCATCACTGGGATACAACTCCTTCTGACCCATATGCAGGTTCACCCCATAGGATGTTATAGACTGTGTTCTTGGGGAAGCAGACAAGACAAGCTGGTACCCCATTTCTATCTCTACAGAGTTCCTACAGGCTAAAACTCTACTCAGTGGGCACTGAGTTTGCAGGACAAGCTTTCTTAGCCCATGCTATTGTCAGAGCTCCAGTTGCATGAGGCATTCTTTCTCTTACTCTTCTGATCTAAAGGTGGTGTTATATGATTTTTGAAGGCATACATGAACAAAAGTTTATTCCCTGCACAGCTCACAAACAACATACCAAAGAACAACCTCACCAGGGTCTAGTTTGGTTATTTACAGAGCATGAGCAATTTAAGGGCAGCAATAGGATCAAAGCCCCCACCCCAGCAATGGCTAACTGCTCTGGGAGGGTAAGGAGTCCATGCAACCAGCCATTTGCACCATCTCTGCTTCAATGAGGAAGGCAAAACTAGTGGGGATAACCTTTTGAGAGCCTCCACAGGTAATCACAACAGCTCTGATGCAAAGGCAGCAATGATGTTCCACAACAGACAGAACAGCCTCCATCTTGGGGCTCATTTTCTCTAACAGAACCTTCCCTCTGTGAAGTTACCCTCCAATTGTCCTGACCTATGACGGTTGCTGGCTGGAACTCTGGCTGGCACAGCAGCCCACACAGCCCTCAGCAAGGACTCCTGGTGGGCTTCCACATTGGGGAGTCAGCTTCAGATGTTTCTCCTATTGGCCTCACCTTGAAGTCCAGGTCATTGCCCTCATTACGCAGAAGCAGAAAGCCCCAAAGTCCCAGCAATTGCAGAGGAGAGTCTTTGTGGAGGATTGATTGGAAGTCATTAATCCAGCTTTATACAGGAGAATACCAATAACACAATATAAAGCATTACTTTTAATTAACAAAAGCAATTAGCACTAATTTAAAAGCACTCACATTTGTCAAAGAGCCATTTTACCTTAATTGCTAGGTGTGTTATATAGGCAATTAAAAACAAATTACAATGAAGACCATAGATAAAGGGGGCAGGCAAATACATCTGTGGCAGCCAACACAGACATGCTTCAGAATCCACAAAGCTGCCTGCATAGCCTTTGTGCCAGCTCCTGCCCTGGGGTGGGTAATGAGACAGAGACATAAATATGTATTAAAGAGTGAACTTTAAAAATAAGGAAAGGGGGTAAAGGGGCTTACCACCAAGTCTCACATCCAAAGTTCAATCCCAGGCATCCACATCTAAAAATGAAAACACTGACTCCTGCAAGTTGTTCTCTGACCTTCAAATGTATGACCAGGTGTATGCATGTTGACATACATACGTTTACCACACAATAATAATAAATATATAAATGCAAAAACACAAAGTAGGCAAATTCGACTTCAGGCATAAAAAGACAAAATTTCCCTCTGAAATTTTACACAGTGAAGAGGAGTACTTACTGTCTGCCCTTTGCTGAATTCTACAAGCAATCCAGGCGCCATCCTACCTTCCAGCCACTTAGCGGGATGCTGTGTGATAAGCCAAGCTGTTTCAAGTGTTCAAGTGGATGACAAAGACATTAAATGGAGTGAGCGCAGCCAGGAACACGGCTCACTGGAGGGTGCCATATTCAGACAGGGTTCAGCGGAAGACGCAGAATTCACATTAGACCTTGAAATATGAGAAGCAAAGGTTTGGAATAAGAAGAAATAAGCAGGAGTGTTCTAGATACAAGCCACAGCTTAGGCAAAGGCTCAGAGGTTGGAACTGGAACCAGTGGGTGTCCTGTGTGACCCACACATTTATTACTTAGGATGGGGTGGGTCTAAGCATGTGTTTGGTACCCCACACATTTACTACCTAGTGTGGGACATAGACAGTTCTGAGCACAAGTTTGAAAACGCTTTTACCTGTCCATCATGGCTAGTGCTGTCCATCAACTTCATTGGACTGAAAATGCATAGGCAACGTGAAATGTATGGCCTCAGCGGACGGCACTAACCAAGGGAGAAAAGGTCTGCTCTGAATGCCAGAGATGCCATCCACAGTCTGGAAGCCCAGATGGATTATGGGAATGGAAGGGGAAAGCCTGAGAGCACAGGCATTCTGTCTCTGTTTTCTGTCCACCATGAGATGGGCTGGTTTGCTCTACTATGTATTGTCTAACATGATGCTTAGCCACAGGCCATAGCTGTGGAGCCAGCCCTGGACCAACACTGTTGAAACATGAAACAAAGGAAGTATTTCCTTCATTAAGCTGTTTACATCAGGAACTTTGTCAAGATGACCAAAAAAAACAAAAACAAAACAAAAAAACTAAAGATAACACATTGGGTAGGCTATGATATTCTGGAGCCACCTCTGCAATGGGCCCAGTATAGGGTTCACAACAACAATGAGAAAAAAATTCATAGAATTTTCCAAGAAGTACTTAGTTTCCAGGGGTCATGGCATAGGTGCTGAACTCTGATAATAATGCACACATTAGCCATCTGTGAATTTCTTCTCCTTAAAGTAGGTCTGTCCAAGGGAAGTGGCAGTGACAAGTGACCAGATGGGCAGACATTGTGAATGTATGAGTATAGAAAATTCTTCACAAGCCTCCCCAGGTAAATTACACAGATTTCAGAATTACTGAGTTACTATGACCTTCATAACAGAAGGGCAAAGTTTGAAGATATTAAACATTGCTTCAATGGTTGTTTTCAATGAAATCAAAATAATTTAAGGCCTCATTATTTGGAAAACATTCATATTACTGAGGGTCTTGAGTCGATGGAACCATCCTAGATGGAATAGTCTGTCCATTGGGAGTTCTGAATTTTTCAGACCATGACCATTAGAGACAGATATAAGACACAGACATCTAGACAGAGGAGCTTACAGATAAATCATAAAATAGTAGGAATCTAGAGGTTCCAATTTCAGGATTCAACAGTTTTTCTGAATAAAGGTACAAAGCCTGAACACCAGTTAATTTGCATTTCTCTTAGCTGAGATTTCAGAACACAGACAAGATCATTAGAACCCTCCACAGATTCCCTAATCCAAGCCCAGTCAAACAACAGAATTCAAATCAGAGCTGGACCAAACCAGGTCTTATCAAACTTGATAGAGATCTAGGGGCATGACAGCTAACATACCTGAGCAGATGTGTCCACTTTGTAACAATGTGTCATGATGTTACCATCTACAGGGTTCATGCTCAAGTAATGATCTTACTTAATTGAGTTGCCCAAAAAAATGCAAAAAAACAATTTCTTAGTGTTTGAGTAAGTTATGATTTTGAAGGTTAGACTCCATTCATAGCTATCATCATATGCATCCCCAGGAAGCAGGTTAGACATATCTAAATGTGGCTTCTTTTGTGGTGATGAAAATTTTCTAAAATTGACTGTGTTCATGATCACACAAATTGTGAATAGTCTAAAAACCACTGAACTGTGTCCCTTGGTATGGGTGAACTGTGTGATATGAAAATTATGTCAGTAAAGCTACCTTAAAATGGAAGAGAAATTAGGATTTGCCAGAAAAAAAAAAAGCAAAAACTAAAGGAGTTTACTATTGTTAAACCTGCACTACAAGAAACTCTAAGGAGAGAGTCTCCAAGGGCACTCTGCCTGGAACCTGAACCCAGGGGAAGAAAGAATGCCAGTAAAGGTATGTGTGGGTAAATGTAAAAGGCAGAGCGCATGGACATAGGAATTCACAATTCCTTTTGTCTATCTGGTTTAACATCCAACTACATAAATATAAAATAATAGAACTGAAGTTGATAAGCATACAATATATAAAGATATAACTTGAACAGATAAGCGAATGTAGTTGTATAGAAATGAAGTTGACAAGAACTACCCAGCACAGAAAATGTCTCTGGATACAAAGTACACAGAGGGCTGTAATGGATCTCAGTAGGGGGCCTGGGCACTGTTCCCAACGCTGCAATAAATCAGTAAATATTACAATGTCTCAAGTGCTGTAATGTGGGGTAGTCCTACCTTAGGGGTTCACAAGTATAGTTTACATTTTTAAAAGTTATGAATAAATATGTTATTAAATTATTTTTAATAGATAGTAAAAAGGTCAAATGCAAAACCCCAAACCAGCGTCCACCCTTGATAATTCATTTCAGAAGACAGGAATCAATAGACACTTCCTTCACATAGTGACACACAGACACCTCAGGCCAAAAACCAACATTGGACACAATGCGGAAACAGGGGCCATGTCCCATCATAGCAGACATGTCTCCTTCAAAATGTTTGCTCTGGCTAACCTGAATACCAAAATAAAACTTGTATAAACCAGTTGACTAGATGGTGTGCCACATATTTGTAGCTAAACAACCAAAACTGCTCTAGTGGTTGTAACAGTCTTGCCAGCCTTATGCTGAGGGACTTCCTAATGTGCTTCCAGAGGTCAGGGTTCTATGAACAATGGTACATAGCCTTGTTCTCTGCATGCAGCCTTGGCACCTCCACCAGCGTGTGTTCATCCGTGTCCACATGGGGCTCACAGCAGCAGCTGCCCGTATCTGGAAGCCAGGAACAGCTGTGGAATGTATAATCCAAGCTTGTTGGAGTGCAGTTCCTGACACTGTTGGGAAATAATCTCCTGTCTGTGGTTCTGAATGATATGCTATAAAAGACAGTGCTGACTGCTGTTATAGAGCCCAGCTGTTTCTATATACTTGGACAACGCCATGGCAGGCCAGGTGAGCCTGCATGAACCAATGGTTTATGATCCAGGCCACCATGACAAAAGAGAGAGAGAGAGAGATGATAGATAGATAGATAGATAGATAGATAGATAGATAGATAGATAGATAGAT
>CAJQZJ010000606.1:821637-839963 GCA_907164525.1 Lophiomys imhausi | reverse complement strand
ACACACACACACACACACACACACACACACACACACACACACACACAAACACACACAAGCATGCATACAGACAAAAAAAGTAACATGTGATCTATGTAAACTTAGGCTACTATGCTCTTTCTTCCCAGGAAAAATAAGAGAGAGTGCCTAGTAGACTTTCAGGAAGGAGAAACACAAGCAACTGTGTAAATGCTGACAGAATAAGTTAGAACACTTTAAAACGATAGCTCTGGGAGATGGATGGCTGGAGCTGAGACAGGGAAACATTCTGTCTCCTAATGTTCTTGGCAAAATAATCTGACTCTTTAAAACATACGCATGCGTGTTTTTGCTAAAAACAAAAGTCACTTTGCCTGTGAGATGGCTCAGTAGGTAAGGGCATTTGCCACCAAGTCAGCCGATGTGACTTCGCCCCCAGGTTCCATCCACATCGAGGAAGAACAGACTCACGCAAGTTGTCTTCTGACCTTCACACACACCATGCTCTCTTCCACATACAATAACAATAAAGTTTTAAAAGGAGACACATTGGACAGATCTTCATATCCCATGGGAGAGAGGATTCTGTCCTCTCTCTGGCTCACCCACATATTTATGCTCAGGCCAATTCTTTTAAGTAAAGTTACTATGCTGCACTTCACCAGGATGAGAGGTTCCCACACTACAGGCAGATACACCTCACCTTCATAAGAAAACAAACTGAGAGATGACAAATTCACTAAGAGACCCAGTGAGTAAAGCATTCTGGGCAGCCTTGTGTTCAAACAAGCAAACGGATAACCAGGAATGAAGATGAGAAAAGCTCAAAGAGGGACCCGTCTAATTGCTGCCAATGGTGGATCAAATGCTAAGCAAGAAGCAGATTGAAAATACCCCATCCATGTATAATAACTTACACCATGAAGACTGCACCCAGCAGCGGCTGTGGAGCACCACTCTCATGAAAACAGTTGTAATCAGTAAAGTAACTGGAGTCAAAGCTCCAACTGAAGGCAACTTCCCTATGCATGTGCATGCATGGTGTGCATGTGTGTGTGTGTGTGTGTGTAACACTGTGTAGGCACACACATGGAGGCCAGAGGTCAATATTGGGTGTTTTTCATCAGTCTCCATGTAACTTATTTTTTGACAGTCTTTCACTGGCCTGGAGATTGCTGAGCAAGCTAAATTCACTGGCCAGAAAGCCCCAAACACTCACCTGTCCCCAACTCCATGGCTCTGGATTACAATCCTGTGCCACCATGCCCAAAACAGCTTTTCTTTAGTAAGATGGACAATTCACCCAACACTTGAGTCTTTTCAAATTTGCCTTCACAAAACTGAGATCAGTGGCCACCTACCCCTTTCTTGATAAAGAGTTTAGCAACAGCCTAGTTCTCTGTTCTCTGACTCTGTCTACCTTCTGCCCCGGGGCTAAACATGTGCCCCAGGCCATACCAAACAAGACACTCAGCTGCCTGGGGAAGGATGACACAAAACAAAGGCCAGTCCTAATTTTTGGACATAATGCAAAAGTTTCCAGAGACAAGATCTGTTTTTATTTTTAGAATAATATAACCACAAGAAACAGCAATAAGAAACAGCGATGAGCTGAGACTTGCCACATAAGAACAGGAAGGCAGACGTGCTTTTATGAAACAGTCTTTAAAGGGAAAGAGAAGGGTGACGTCTTGAATTGAGTTAGAATTTGGGTTCTGAACCCAGCCACCCTGACTCTATCCTCAGAAGACTCATTTATGTCATCTAATAAATTACATTTTAATCAAGGCAATTAAAACCAAACTCACTTGTGAACAAAGGAGCGCTAATATTGCTTCCTAGCTTTCTATGAAAATTAATGCTATAACATTCATGTATGTACCCCTCCAAAATTCAGGAGTTGAAACCTAATAGCTAAAGTAACAGTATTAGGAGTCGAGGCCCTTAAGAGATGATAAGGCCATGAGGGCCCCTCCCACATGAGTAAGGCACCCTTATGAAAGGGTGTGGTGGAGAAAATTTGCCCCCTTTTGCCCTTCCAACTTCCACCACAGAAGATAGAGCATTCTTCTCCCCTGAGCACAAGAAGGAATCATTTTGGAAGCAGAGACCAGAATCTCATTGAGAGTATGTTATTTACATGTATGTACATGTCCATGCATGCACCTGTGGAGGCAGACATCACTGTTGGGTTCCTCATCTTTCAATCTCTGCCCTTTTTTTTTTTGAGACAGGGTCAGTCAGTGAACCTGGAGAATATTGATTGGTTAGTTTGACTGAGTAGCAAGCCTCTGGGGTCCTCCTGTCTCCCCTTTCTCAGAGCTAGGGTTACAGAAAATGGAGGCATGCCCAGCTCTTCACATGAGTGTTGGACATCCAAACTCGTTCCTCTTCTTGCAGAGCAAGTACTTTGCCTATCTCTCCAGCCCATACATTCTGTTTGTACCAGAGCCCAGAAGCATTAAGAAGCACCCTTTCTCCAAAGGGATGTGTGTGGTTCCTTGATGCTGAGAACCTGGAAGAGCCCCAGCCAAAACTACATATTCACAGAGGAGAATTCCAAGTCAAAGGACAGGGCCACAAAATGCTGGGCAAATAACTCTAGAATTCAGGGCTCACTCATCTCGCACTGGGACTAGAGAAATTTCTCAGCTCTCTGGAAAGAAGCTCTGACATTGTAAAGAGAGTTCTCACAGGGTCACAGGCACTCCAAGCCAGGGGCTGCAGGAGTGAGTGTGGACTGGTTTTGAATTTCACTTTTCTTTCTTTCTGGAACCAGGATTGGTGAACATGTGACAACACGAAGAGATCCAAACTAGACCAGCACTGTGTGCACCCACCGAGTTAGCAGCAAGATCTCCTCCCTTCCTTCCCCAAGGATGAGTGACTGGACCAGCAGACTTGTCCCACAGTATGTTCTGGCAGCCCTACCTAGCAGATCTGATAACCAGCATGGCCGTGCCCAGCAGACTTGATGACCATGTGGCTATATGTAGAGCCCAGCAGATCTATATAAGTGTACCTCAGCAGATCTGTAGACCTTTGTAGATATGTCCAGGTTCTAATAGGCCCACAGGCCTACATAGACATGGCAGGGTCCCAGCATACACAATGACATGTGGCCATGCCCAGCACTGAGTTCTGAAGTTCAACTTAGGATCTTTGCTAAGCCAAGAAACTTGTTTTCAAAACATTAAGAAGCTCGGGGCAGACATTTCTTCTCTTCCTCATTACAAGTTATTGCCCTTTCTCTCTCAGTCAAAAGGAGTTTCTCCCGCGACTATGACAGGAGGGTTTGGGCACTTTCTCTTTTCTTCACATTTAACCTATGTCACTTCATTGCGGCTGTGCCTACGCTAAAAACAAGCACACTGGAAACGCTCCCAGACATTTTGAATATATTTAAGACACTTCGTGGGGTTATCTTCAGGGAAAATATTCAAAAGTAAAACATTCCTCCTTCCTCCTGGTAGTTTCTCCAACCCCTCTTGGAGAAGCTACCTCCCCTGTCGGGTAGCATGCATACCAGGAGAACACTACAGTTTGTATCAGAAGGAGCTAAAGGCTACTATATTGTCCTCTTTCTTCTAAAGAGGAAGAATAGAATGGGTTTCAGTGGAAGAAATGTTTCAAGGAAATTTTCACATGTGATTTCTCTGCTTCTGCGCTCCTGACTTCTTTGCCTCCTACAGAAGTCTCTGGACTAGAAAATCAGACAGGGCTAACCGAAGAAGTCTCAGAGTGTTTGGGTGTTATGACCTTAAAGGTAGTCAATTTGTTCCTTTCAAGATTAGAGGAGGGCTGCATTGCATTTTGTGCACCCTAACTCTAAGTTCTGGGCTGAGTGTGGCTAAGTGAGGAGACTGTATGCATGGCACTCAATTTAGATTTATATCAGTGGCCACTGAGAACAGCTAATCAGGTTCAATGATGCTCAGAATCTGGCCCACGGATGACCTATGTCAGAATCACTTGGATTGCTTGTTAAAAAGCAGATTTTTTTGGTTGTTATTCCAAGCCTACAGAATCCGAATTGCTGAAGGAGAAGTGCAGACACACATTTTAAGCAGGTTCCCTATGTGGGTCTTAAGCATGGTAATTGGAGAGCTAGGGTCCTGTGGTGAGGCAACCCCTTGGTACCTTCTCCTAGGGTGCTGCAAATATCCATTGGGGAGAGATTCAAGCAGGTACAGTTATATGGGTACTGATTTGGATGGTATGGACAGAAGTTGGAAGGCCCAAAATAAAGTTGTAAATTTGACTGGAATGTGTCATTTATTTTCTCCTCCATAGGCCCATTTATTTGATATCTGAAAAAATAATCATAGCTTTTCTTTACAAAAGAGTTTATACAAAAATTCAAAAGCAAAATAGATGTGAAACATTCCTATTTTCTTTTCTGGTTTTTGTTTTTGTTTTTGTTTTTCAAAAGGAACATCTTTCTAAACCATTTGGGGGCCCCTTGTCATCCAGATGATGTGAGTGGGTATTTTCAAGGATGGCCTCAGACATAACCCTTGAAACCAGTGGGATGATGTGACTACATCCCAAACCAGCTCTTGGACTTCAATAAAGGTGTGACAATGCTTTTGAAGACTGCTTAGCAATAGAATGTTGGATTCAGGTGTAGCCAGTCTTTATAAGTCCTTGATGGAAGCAGTTCTCTGGGCTTTTCTTGGCTCTCTTGACCTTAACCTGAATGTTCTTTAATTTAGATTTGTCTGTAGCTGTATAACTCCACACCTGTGGGAGTGATATTACCCTGGGAAACCTGCATCCTTCCAGCTGCATCTCAGGACCCCACAGGGTTTTGATCTCTCCTTCTGCTGGAGGTGTTCCTTTCCACCAGATAGTGGGGATGGTGTCTTCCAGGCTGTTCCTTTAATGGGTATTTTGTAGAGACATCTTCACATTAGGTAAATAGCTCTTTCTCACCTAACTTTCCAATTGGATTCTACACTGGCATGGAATGGTGACTCTCTGTTTTCCTCATTGGCTTATCATATGTTTTATCGTCATGATTTATTTTGATCCTCACAAGGACTACTCCATGATGCTAGAGCCTTATCATCTGTTTCTGGGCTGCTATAGTTGCTATCCTCTTGCCAGCATGAACACCTCATTGCTCTCACTCACCAATGGCATTAAGAGAAGTTGTTCAGAAAGAATTGCTCCTTGGGCTGTCTCCGGTCCCTCTGATCAGGCGGTAGGAAGTCCTTTGAGCTGGCTGTGCTCTGCAAACACGTCTCATCCCACCTCTTTCTGAGTGCTAGCTTACTGCCATCAAAAGTCCCTATGCTTGCTCTTGTCCCTTTCTCCACCATCACACACCATTCCTGACTTGGCTTCTCGCTGTGTCTTCTCACAAGACTTACAGAATCAAGCTTTTCTTGGCCAAGAAACAAAAGCTAAATTTCTTAATGGATTCAGATGAAAGCTGGTAACAAGACTAAGTACAACTCCAAGAGAAGACACTGTAGGATGGATGACAGACAGACAGACAGACAGACAAATAGATATTACTATACATTTTAGTATAAAAATTATTTAACATATCAAAATTATTTGGTTTTACAACTCACCTCAATTTCCATCCAAGGTCATAAGTTTTGCTCATTTTTTCCTCCCACATCCATAACTCCATGTTAGAGATGATACACAGAGAAGAACAGTAAAGTGCATTCCTGCTACAAAGGAAGCTGCTGGCGGGACCACTGGAGACCTAAGGAAGATGCCAGTTTCTCTAACAGGACATGGAAAGAGTTGTGCTGGATGAACACTGTTTGTAACACATCAGGCTGGGAAGGAGTGCTGTGTGAAGCCACGTGCACTTAGAGCTGCTAACAGGGTGTTTTAGAAATGTGAAGAAGGCCTTTGTCTGCCATGCATTAAGTGGGGAATCATTGCTGGCCTTTCTAAGGGTTCATGTGATCACCCTGCCTCTATACTAGGTTAAAAGGAATCAAGGAGACTGTTTCTTTACAATCTCACATTTGAAGGTGGCTCTCTGATCTCAAGGGTACCATGATGGATGTGGAGTCTAAGACAGAACAAATCAGGCATTGGCAGATGGGGAGAGAAAGGCCCCAGGCAGACTGGGGGATGATATAAAGAGCTCTCCCTTTCGGTTGACTTTCAAACAGCTGGGAGGCTCCAAAACCACTGAATCGGGCTGCCTGGGTCCAGGAGTGATGGATGTATGAGCCACTCACTTCCTGGTTTCTTACCTGGGTCCAATATCAAACTTTCCTCTACTCCTCAGGTCTGCTCACCCTCCTCAGATCTTAGCCTCTGTGCATACATATCTTGTGTAAGTCTCATGTGCTATAGAGCCCAATCACGTGTCCTTTAATTAAGACCTAAAGATAGGCCTCCATCTTGCAAACAAACATACAGAAGGCAAATCAGGAAGGATGGGCTCCCAGCTGCAGCCAGCACATGCAGCCCTGCAGCTCCTACAGCTCCTGCAGCTCCTTTGCTTTTACTGCAAACTCCTCATCTATACCTGAACAGGAAATGGCAGGAACCCCACAGCATCCCTACTCACTCACACCCTCAGCACAGTATGTAATCTATCTCTTGTTCTGTTTCATTTAGTGAGTGATGTACACAAAAGACTGGATTGACAGAAAAGGCCACACGCACAGGGGGGTTTCTCATTTCGATTGGGTTTTGGATTAGAGCATACTTCGGGGATTTATGATTAGGCAGTCATTCTGAATTTCCAGGCTTCCTGGGGTGGAACTGCAAATACACTGTATCCGAATTGAATAAAGCTGCACTTGGCATTGTATATAATAAGAGATAAAACAAAGGAGGCTAAGTGTGAAGCGCCTTTGAAATATGCTTTTGGCAAAGGTCAGCATCCAAGAAAAATCTCCAGTTGAAGATTTGCTCCAACCCTGGAGGAAGTGAGTGAGGAGGCTGCTCAGTGGGCCTGGGAAGTAGCCTTGGTGCTGTGGCTTTCACGTTCAGTCCCCCTTGGACACAAACAGCCCACATTTAGTGTACAGGGTATGGTGCAATTGATATGTGTTATTGCAGTGGCCCCTCTGTCTGAAGTCCTGCAGGCCATGATAGCTTCCAGGACCTTGTCCTTCAGGAGGGCAAGACAGGCTCTTCCTGCTTCTCTTTTGGGCCTGTGCACCTGAATCATTCTGACACTTGCACATCCAGCTCTACGGCTGAAATTACCACCAAGATCTATTCATCTCACGCCTCTGCCTGGGTTAATAGGGAGTCAGAGCCTGCAGGGGCAACAAATTGCAGAAAAAAAATTACAATGCCAGACTCTCCACTTCCTCCTTGCTCAGCACCTGCTCTCTAGCAGCTTCACCTGCAGGTTCAGAACGTGAAGAATGAAAAACAAGAATTCTACTCGTTGGCATTTTTCAGGATCACAAGTGCAGCCTTCTACTACTGGTCTCTGTGATAGGAAAAAAATGAAATATAATATGATCACTATGCTTTTGGGAGCAGTGACAGGAAAATCTAATTTTATCTTTACAATGACATGTGCCTACTACCACCTTGACCTGCCTTTCTCCTAGAGAAATCATCTTTGCAGTGGAGATAATGGCTCTGTGCCGCTCTAATAGCTTCCAGATCTGCTCTTTATTCTCCAAGCTGCTACATTCCACTGGGAAGGGTACAAAGCATTTGCTTTGCAAAGGGAATAGCCAGGCCAATTCCTGGCTTGCTGGCAGTTGTCAACCTTTCAGGTTTTTCAGGTACCCCAATTTCAGTTGCATTCATTCTCATGAAATGGTGCCCATATTAGTCTGTCTTTATCTTTTTCTCTCCTCTATAAAAATACACACACTCATACAAATAATCTGTAAAATTAAATGTCATTTTTACTCAATATTGCTTAAATTTTTTACAGAAATGTAGAAGTAAGGGCCATCAACATTTTAACCAGTGGTATTTGTGGCATAACATGTGATCATCCTAGAGAGTGATTGTGTTGAAAAGAACTGTTTCTACTGCTTTTGGAGGAAGTGTTTTACAGATGTCTTCCAGGTCTAGAATTTTGCTCAAAGTCCACTATTAGCACAAAAGATAATGATGATACCAATGATCCTGACAACGAAGGGAATGGAGGGAGCTAAGGATCATTATGTATGGCCTCAGTGATTCTCACAGTGAATGGGAGGGGGTGTGGTGGTTTAAATGAGAATGGTCCCCACAATGCCACAAATGCCACTGGTTAAAATGTTGATGGCCCTTACTTCTACATTTCTGTAAAAAAATTTAAACAATATTGAGTAAAAATGACATTTAATTTTACAGATTATTTGTATGAGTGTGTGTATTTTTATAGAGGAGAGAAAAAGATAAAGACAGACTAATATGGGCACCATTTCATGAGAATGAATGCAACTGAAATTGGGGTACCTGAAAAACCTGAAAGGTTGACAACTGCCAGCATGTCATATGTTTGAATACTTGATCCCTAGTTGGTGGAACTGTGTGGGAAGGATTAGGAGGTGTGGCCTTATTGGAGAAAATGTTGTCATTGTGGGCAGGCTTTGGGATTTCAAAAGTCCATGCCAGGACTAGTCCCTCTCTGTCTCTAACTTCCAAATAAGATGTAAGCTCTCGGCTACTGTTGCAGCACCATGCCTGCTTGCCTTTTGCCATGTTCCCCACAACAATGGACTCTGAGACTGGATGTGTGCCCCCCCAATGCTTTCCTTTACAAGTTGCCTTGATCATGATGTTTTGCCACAGCAATAGAAAAGTAACTAAGGCATGGGGGAGCTTTGGAGGTGAGGTTACACCTATGGCCTTGGTAGTGGTGATGTTTGCACAAGTATATATATCCCAAGAGTCTCTGAGTTTGCATATTTTAAATATACATGGCCCTTTACATGCCAAAAATTCCTCAGTAAAGTGGGTTTAAATAAAGAATAATAAAAGGTATATAAATAAAACATTAGCTTCACTTGTGTGGTGTGTTCTGCTAAGCCTGATGTGTAGGTAAATGGGCCTGAAGATTATTACAGAGAGAGGATGAGGTGACAAGAGGAATGTCATCCCTGCCCTTACTGCCATCAGACCTCAGTAGGTACAATGTGGTTTCTATTTGAACCCAGCAATTAGACAGAGATGCAGGGAGGATCCCAAGGTTGTGGACCACATGGATGGACCAAATGTTATGCTCAGTGGAAATGTATAGATAAAGTTTACCTCTCTTCCTGACATAGCCTGGGGTGGACTTTGTAGGGAGCTCTGTTTTAACTCCCATGAGCACTGTGGCCTGATGGGTGTCACAATTCACCGTTGAATAGTGCACAAAATGCTGGGGAAGAGGAGGGGTGAGGGAGACTAGCCAACAGATCCAATGCCTCCATCAGACAGAAGGAATATTTTGGTGTTCTACAGCACAGCAGGAGCTGACAGCAAGCCATCATATTCTAAATGTCAATATAGCAAGACGAGAGGACTTGGAATGTTTGCCTCACAAAGAAATGATTGATGTTGAAGGTGATGAATATGTTAATTATTGATCACTACACAAAGTACACACTCATCCAAACAGCTCATTGTGTTCCATTAATATGTATAATTATTATATGCCAATCAAAATAGAAATCAGACAAGAAGTTTAAAAGCCATCCACGCAGCAATGGTTTCTACCTTGCTGGTCGCTGCTGTGCCTGTGAGCCTGGCATTCAGAAAGGAACCTGAAGGCTGGACCCCTTGCAGTGTTAAGCCATGGGCAGTAGCTCAGCAGGGCAGCACGGGGGCTATGGGAGAGCTAGGGCCTCTGCTTGTCTCTACCTCTGCCATCCCTGGGCAACACTTGCATGCCCATTTGCATCCACCAGGACAGAGGCAAGTATCCCCTCTGGCTGTTGGTGTCTGTTCTGGTATCTTTGGGGAAGGGCCTAACCAAGTGCTCAGAGGCAGCTCCATGAGCCATTGGGCCATGCACACACTGAGCACATGACAGCATTGTGACAGTGACACAAAACTCAATTCCCTCTGCACCACTGTGTCATGATGGCCACCATGAGCCAGGGCTGATCCAGTCACCTTTCCTCAACGGGGTGGGCTGAGCCCACACCTCTCTATGTTCCCTGCCTTGCCTGGGGATAGGAGAATAGGATGGAGTGAACAGTGGGCTGAGCCCACACCTCCCTAGGGACACATGGTTCCCTGACTACCATGGGGATGGGGGAGTGGGGTAGGATAGACAGTTGTTACCTCCAATTCTCCTGTAGACATCTGTCATTTGTTCTTTCTCTTCTGCCCTGTTTGAGGGATTGGATGAGATAGAGCCAAAGGCACAGATGTTTCTAAAAGATAGCTCCACAGCACCCCAGTCTCAGCACAGGGGTGAGCACCACACAGCCTACTCCCTGTCTCACCTTTTTTTAGCAGACCCCAGGTAAACACTGCCCAAGCCACCCGTAAGCTCTAGGGTCACCAAACCCTGTAGCTTGGCATTATGATTCCTCTGGCTTCTCCTCCAACTCTACTTGAAATATCTTTCAAAAAAAAAAAGAAATAATTCTATGATACAGTAGCCAATGCTTGATGTAGCTGAGAAGAAACCTAAACAATGTGACTTAGGGTATTTTCCAAATTCTCACTCACTCAGATGGAGCTGGACTATTGCAGGCTCTACTGGAGACCGTGAGACAGAGAGGACCCACAAGGAGCTCCTACAGAGACAGCATACTCATCTTGCTTCACTCCAGTTTTCTACTCCAATGAGACGGCTGTGGTTCTGTCAGTATTAGACATGATGCACTTGTTTCAAAAACAAGAAAACTGGACTTCAATGAGAGTGAATTACCCACTACACCTGTAGGTAGTAAGTGGTCAACTGGAGACTCGACACCGCAGCTTGTATCTGTGGACTCAGGTTTTTCCCAATCCCATTCTACTTTAATCTGTGCAGCATGACTCACTGCTGCTTTCTTTCATCTCCATTTATAAACCAAGAGTGAAGATTCCTCTAGAAACTCCGAGCTATGTCTACTTCAGCTGGTCTGAAGCCTGCCAGCCCACTGGGGCTCATCACCCCAGAGGAGGAGTCCTTTATAGGCAACTAGCCAACCGTATAATTGGTCAGCACTATCACCTCCCAGTGGAGAGCCAACATATTTGGAAAGCAGGGTACTAATCATTTAAACTGTTTAAATAAAAAAAATGGTGGTGATAGTCAGACACAAAAATAATCTTCTGGATAAAATTTGAAATTGTATTTGGCTCTTTTTCACGTGCCCTTTCCCACCCACAGTTACTTTGGAAAATTTTTAGTTTTGTTTTAAGCAAAAGAAAACAATGTTAAGTATTAAGTTTCCACAACTGCAGGGTTCTGCACTTTCAGGGGCTCCGCCTTCCTCCTCTTGGTGGATCAGCAGGATACAGTGCCTCACAGATGATAATAAACTCAAATACGCCTGCTTCATCTCATACCCCGGGAGGCTCGAAGAATTAATGCACAATTACAGAGCAAAATGAAAACTTCAGACTTGAATGATTCCGTGCAGGTATGGAAAGAAAACAAGTTATTAGTGTGTGAGCTTCCGGCCCCCTGGCTACGAGGCGCTTCCTGCCTTGACACTTGGGCCCATCCTTGTCATTTTCACATCATTTTGAGCAAGCTACAGCTGTGATTCACAGTCCAAAATCCAGACTTACTTCCCTGTGCCTAGTTGGCATCTGGTCACATGGGGAGGCCTCCAGGGACCCTGCTGTGCAACCCCTCTCCATCCTGTTCCCACAGGTAAGACCCCATGGCCCACAGCCCTCCTGACCACAATGCCTGGTACAGCTCAGCAAATCCACAGGTTTCATTTCCCATCAGCTGGAAGATTATGCAAGCCAGCCCCACTCCACTGTGGGGATCAGGAACACCTCGCTTTCTTGTACTACAAAGCCTGTCCCCCACAACAGCCCTCCAATCTATTCCTAGAACTGTTGCATGTATCCGTGGATGACATGGTATGTGTCACGCCCCTCCTGGACTTGTCTACCATTGTGGCTACTATGTTTTGCCTTCCAAGGATCCTAATCCAGGAACCTTTGTCTTTCCAATAATGTGCCAGAGAGATAATCAAGACAACAGCATTACCCATTAGACCATGGCGAAAATCATCTGAGGACATACAGATATGGGCTAGTTATTATTTATTTGAAAGAATCACTTAAGAGAGGGAGGATTTGTTCTGGCTCACAGTAGGAGAGAATACAGTTCTTCATGGAGAACGCTTGCTGACTGCAATAAATGCTTGTTACATGGCACCAACCAGCAAGCAGGGAGATTGGGTTGGAAAGGATAGACTGTACTCCATACAACCCTTAAGTCCACCCCTGGAGTCCCTTCCTCCAGGCAGGCCCACCTCTTAAAGGCCCCACAACCCCTCACAACAGCATCAACCTCTGGGGACCAAGTGTTCAAACACACAAGCTTGTGAGAGACATTTCACACCCAAATTCTAAACAGTTAATAAATAATGGGACACCTTGGAGACTCGTGCTTTGATCCCTAAGCTCTTTTCTGGGAGGCTGGAGGATGGCTCAGTAATTAATATCACTGGCTACCCTTGCAGAGAACCTAAGTTTGGTTCCCAACATCCACATAGTGGTTCATAACCATTTGTAACCTCACTCCCAAGGAATCTGATATCTTCTTTTAAGCCCAGGGGTGCCAGGCATGTACTTGGTGCACATACATTTGCATACATGCAAAACACTCTGCTGCTTGAGCTGATGACACCCCCCTTCTTCCACCTTTCCGCTGGCTTTAATGTCTTCCTTATACTTTCCTTCATCTCCTGCAATCTAGCCTACTAGAAAAACATCAACTTCCTTTTGTTAGGTATCCATACATAAATTGCTCTTGGGCTTGAGACGGATCCGTATTTGATTTGCTGCTAATACTTACTTTCTTATACAGCCCAGCTGGGCCAACAGCAAGCAGCTGTCCATTGCAGTGCGACCATTTGTCCCAGGGCTTCAAACAGTGACGTAAACACATCAGAGACCAGCAGCCAGACCCACTCTCTCCTGTAAGCCTGCACTCTCTTTCTAATATCCATCAAACCCAACACCCTACAGCCATTTATCTGTTTGTTGTCCTTACTTACACCAGAAAAAGGAAATTCTACTTGAGTGGGAAACTCCCTCCCGCTGTACATGAAAATGTATGTGATACAGAGCAGCCTTGAATAACTTTGTTAAAGTAGAAACAAAAAGTAAGTATTGAGAAAAATGCACCCCAGAGTCTTCTTAAGGAGTTATAATTTAACAGGGAAGTTAAACATGTTACTAATAATTATTTGTGCAGTTGTAAGTGGGATAATTATCTTGACCTCTCCATTGGAAGCAATGTGTTCAAATGAAAAGCTACTTGAAGCTTTGGTCCTACTTTCCATCTATTGAAGAGACAATAGTGTGAGCTTTTTTTCTTCCTTGGCCATATGTCATATTTGATTATTCTTTTCTCCTGTTGTTAATCATTCATCACTTCCTCCCACTTCTCTTCCCTTAACTCTACTTTCCCCCTTCCCATGTTATTACCTAGTGCTTCCTTTCTATGCACAAAAAAAAGAATTAGATTCAATTTGCAAAACCAGCATGCTTAGACATCCACAGATGCTCGCAGGCATGCATTATATCACATGACTTCCAAGGGACATTACAGCTGAGTCTGAAGAGTTCCTGGTTAGTCTTTCTCTATTAAAGATCTGAGAGAAGACATTCTCACCCAAATGCCTGGGTCACCCTCTGATTCTGGCTTGCTCTTGGTGTGATCTTGCTCAAACTAACAAGCCTCTTCAGGTCTCTGTTGTTGAATCTGGAATGAGGATGACCATCGGTATTGTAGAACTCAACTGTGGTACAGTCAGAGTTCAGCCTGGAACTTGATGCAGTTTCTATTCCAGTGTTTACTATTAGCAATTGGACCAAGGTTGGCATTCTGATCACCCGTAGAGTTTTAAAACATACAGACACTGAAACATTACCCCATATGGTCAGAGTCATCATCCACGAGGATGAAGACAGGCAACACCTGTGAAAAAGAAACAGCAGGCTAGTCGGAGCTCATTTTCTCTCCCATCTCTCTTCATCTGTGGCACTGAGTTCACTCCATTTCCTTCTGGTCATCTAACATCCCATCATTTCATACTCAATGATGTGAAATCCAAAGGCCATGGACATTAAAATGATTAAATTCTGCCTGGTGAACTTCTATGTAATTCTCAAGAACATTTCCTGTACAGGAAATGAAACACTTAGACTGAAGAACTACTTTTTTTTAACTCATCTAAAGAGAGAGTTATGGATAAAACCTGCATAGATAACATCAGATTCCTAAAGTCTCCTCTCAGGACTCCAAGGAGAAAGCCTAAAGACACAAATGCATATTTATTAAAAAGCTTTCTTTACTAATTATGTAACATCTGTTCCATGCAAAAAGACACTCCAAAGACAGCAAAGTTATTCGTGGTCTCTTCTGTGTAGGATGAATATAGATACCTATAAATCTTCTAGACATGACCAGACAGCATCAATAAATGTGAATGATGGCCCAGCACTAACATAATTAAGAGGAATTAATCCTACAGACTCCACAATGATAGGTGGCTCGTCCATAAAAGCCTTGTCAGCACTTCAAATATTTCTCAACTGACAAAGATTGGACATTTGGGAAGAAAGAATATATGTCATCAGATACAGTCTGACAGCATCCACCAAGATAAATCAACTCCCTCCCCGCCAACCAGGGGAAAGAAAAAGAAATGATCTGTTATCAAGCTGAGTGTAAGGAAAGCTTTATCTCTAGGGCTCCAGGAGTCCAAGCAAGGCCAGCTTGTAACAGAAGAACATGACGCGGGGTGGTTTTCCTGAGGGATGGGCCGGGGCTGATCCACATCACTACTATACAGTTGTTTTGTTGCTAATAGATGGAGTTTGTGCCAAGACACAATCAACACAATCTCTGGACATACAACTGGTTCAGTCCCTACTTGCTCTTTCTAGAAAGACTTTCTCCATGAAGGAAGCATTGCATCCGGAGCTCTTTATCTAACTAAGGGCTGGTGACGATTGTCAAGTGCTTGGAGTAACATTAGCTAGAGACCTCTACGCTCTGTTACTTTCCTGTGTACAATGGCTGTGTAGCCTTGGTACCCTTTGGGAATAAGATACTCACTCTCTGGCAAAGTGAATAACATCTTAATCTGTCTTCAGGAATTCTGCTGGACCTGAGGGAGCCAAGTCACCTGGCCACACCTGTTCTAGAAGACAGCTAGTATCTACTCCCTCCAGTGACAGTTTGGGGCAGGTGCATACCTCCATTTGGACAATTAAGCATCAGCTGAAGCCTTAGTTGAAATGTCTTTATTAATTTTTATTTTGTGTTTGGGGATACACACCATAGTGTGCGTGTGGGGGTCAGAGAACAGTTGTGTGTTGGTAAGGAATGGTTCTCTCCTTACAATGTGGATTCTGGAGATCAAACTCAGGTCATCAGGCTTATGTGGCAGCACCTCAGCCACTGGGACATCTCACTGGCTCTGCACTTTCTTTTGTCAGATCCAAATTCCTTCAGGACTCTCTGGTATTTTTCCCTGTGGGCCACTGCCTCCTCTCCATAACCTCAGTCAGCAAAACTTCAGCATCTGTATTCCAAAGAACCCAGTCTCTGGCATTTACTTGCTCTCAAAATATATGAATAATGATGGTTATGATGTGATGATAGTGATGATGTGATATATGATGATGATGTGATGATGATGATGTGATATGATGATGGTGTGATATGATGATGTGGTGTGTATGATGATGATGTGATGATGATGATGATCATGATGTGATGATAATATGATGATGTGATATGATGATGTATATAATGATGATGTGATGATAATATGATGATGATGTATATAATGATGATGTGATGATGATGGTGATGATGTGATGATGATGTGGTGATGATGTGATGGTGATGATGATGGTGAGGATGTGATGATGATGATGATGATGATGATGATGGTGATGGTGATGGTGATGATGATAAATTTCTCATGACCTGAAGATAAAGTAATGACAATATGGAAAGCCCTTCAAGGTCCTCCAGGATTGGTTGAACCAGCTGTCTGAACTATCCCCAGCATGAAGCTAGCACCTTTCTGCCCTTACCTGCTCAAAGCTCTCAACTAGGGCCTTACACATTCTAGGCAAGTGCTCCACTGCTGAATTATATCTCCAGACTTCTTTTTACATTTTATTTGAGACAGGATCTCTCTAAGTCTCCCAGGATGATCTCAACACCACTCTGTACCTCAGGCTCCAGAGTAGCTAGGAAGACAGCTGTAGTCTCTCAGGCCTGGCTCTCTAACCCACTCCTCTTGATGATTTGTTAATTTATTTTCAGTTATATGTATATGGGGATATATGAGAGTATGTGCATGTGTGAGTGTGGTGCCCTCAGAGCCAAAAGAGTGTGTCAGATACTGACCTGAAGTTGCAGGCAGCTGTGAGCCACCTGACAATGGTGCTGGGAACAGAACTGTGCTCCTCTGCAAGAGCAGCAAGCAATCCCAACCTATCTGTCTCCAGTCCTTCTGACTATTTTAGTTTTACAGGGGCACTTTGAAGATGGCCTCCATGTTAAACACACAGAGCTCAGAGTAAAGTTCCTAACCCTGGTATCTCTCCACAGCTCACCACTATTGTCAGTTCAGCCCACATTCATTCTTTCAGAAGTTGTATTTCTCTTAACACTGGCACTGGTTATGGACATACATGGAAGACTCAGGATAATAGTGGAGTTTTTAAGGATATCATCCCTTGTCCATCTTTGTACTCCACAACTGCTAGCACAAAAATGTTAGCAACTGCTAGAATGAGCTGGATGAGTTCATCAAACATTAGAACTGTGCAGCAACTTCCCAGGCTCCTGAACATGCAAGTGATGGAGAAATGACTAACTCTGCTTCCATTGCTAGAAGGATAAGTTTCATTTCACATCATCTTAGCTTCCTTTCAGGGTCCTGTGGTGCCTCTTTTTTCTCCAATCATTTTTTCTCCAATTTTTTTTTACATTTTATGTAAAGAGGCAAATAAAGATGAAAACTATTTTTTTTAATGTCAAATGAGGGCTGAAGAGATGGCTCTGTGGTTGAAAGTACACACTGTTCTTGCCAAGGATGGGCAAGGTGCAACTCACCACCTCCTGTCACCCCAGCTCCAAGACATCCAACTCCCTCTGCTGGTCCCCAAGAGCAGTCACACACATGTGCAAATATAATCACAAACACATATAATTTGAAAAAACTCAATACCAAATGAATGAATAAAAACACAGGCATATTTGGTTCTGATTTAAATAATAGAGTAACTAAAGGTAAAAAAATCATTTCTTATGTATCTTAAAATAACAGGAAGAGAGGATTTTGAATGTTCTCAACAAGATGAAATGATAATCATTCAAGTGAGCTACATGCTGATTAGTCTGACTTGATCTTTGTACAATGTTCACACACATTAAAACATCCCATCTACCTAATAAATACATATAATTAACATGTGTCCACTAACAGTTTTCAAAGTATTCAAAGGTAAACATAAATTAACACTTTTAGATGACAGTAGAGTCTGTTAATAACTTAGAAAGCTCAAAGATAACCAGATGAGACTCTACTCACCAACTTTTAGTGGAAGGGGTGGGGTGGCCCAGTGTGGGTCAGAGAACAGGAAGCTTTAAGGAGGTTCCTAGGGGACTGCACTGCACTTACTGGGACACCCTCTGGAGACAGCACCTATGGTCTTCCTTCCCCAGACCATGACATCTTAGCATTGCCTTCTCTGATCACTCTACCTAGAGAAGGAACAGTCCCCATGCCAGCCCAGGATCTCTCCCTTCTCCATCCTCCTCCACTGTTGTCTGTCTCTCCTTTCACTGAATGTTAGTGGCATAAGGGCAAAGTCTGCTTGTTGTTTCTAGGTCCCCAGCATGTGAGTATGTCCCTGTTACATGGTAGAGGGTAAGTAGGATCCACAGAAGAGATAAAATAGTTGGGGAAATATGCGAATAGATTGCCTATGGGTTAATCAAAAGCTACAAGTGCCAACAACATTTTGGCTCTTCAAGAAAGTGATTCAAATTAACTGTAGTCTTGAAATATGTTCTCTTTTATATTGAAGTATTACACAAAACAACTTGAGAATATAAATCATTTATTTTCAGAGAATATGAGATACTATTCTATTGTGTATCAGAAGCAAACTTTGTTTTTAGCATAATTTCTCCTTTCCCTCTTTCAGAGAGAGAGATGATGGAAGATAGATAGATAGATAGATAGATAGATAGATAGATAGAT
>CAJQZJ010000606.1:793390-815924 GCA_907164525.1 Lophiomys imhausi | reverse complement strand
GAACCTGAAACAGCCTATCGCATTCACATGCAGAGAGAAATGAAGGCGAGAACACTAAAGCTCAGCTAGTCTCCTCTGCTGTTAACGCAGCCTGGGGCCCAGACCCTGGGAATGGCGGGACCTACTTTCAGGCTGGGCCCTCCCACATCGATGAAGGCTTATTAGAAGAAGCCTCAATGCAGATATGGAGAATCTACATTTCAGGTCAACTCTCCTTCTCAAATGTTCATAGTCTCCAGCCTCATGTCTTCCAGAAGAGGTGGCTCTGCCAAGAGGCTGGAGAGTAGAGGAAAGGGGCCCAGGCAGCTCCCCAGGGTCCCCTCACCAAGTCACTGCAGGTTGTCTGTCTGCTTCTTCACCAAATGCCATGGCCCTCACTGCTGACTCTTCTTCTGCAGCTTCTCGAGTAAATCAAGAATATGTGGAATCGGTCACTGGTGCCATATGTGTTCTGAGTGGGTTTTTCTATACAGACAATCTGTCACCAGCCCCATAGCCCAAGAACAGGCAGATCAGTACTACAGGCACCCTCAGTGCAGCTTCACAAAGCCACCTCAGGGGTCACAAGGAGGGAACGTGGAGGTCATTCTCTAGCTAGATAACCCACACACACGGATGGATAGTGGTTGGAAAGACCAGGTGTGCAAAATGTGCCAACATGGCAACAGGGCAGGAAAACTGGCATTGATGATCTGAGGCTGTGGCAGGGGGCACAGAGTCTTGATGAGCAATCCTCTGTAAAAGGTTTAACCTCCCATCCACCCATTATCATATTTTAAGCAGTTTCAATCTGCCTTCAACTCTGATTAAAACTATTGGCAAGCATGGAAAGCAGGACTTCACATGATGACTCACAGCCAGCAGTGGGTGTGTCCACGGTTTATTGTAGGGTGCAGATGTGGTCCCTCTGCCACGATGTTCTGCCTCAGCACACAGAGCCTCACAACCATGGTCTGAACCCTCTAGAACCATGAAATATTGCATACCATTGCAGAATGGTCCACTCTCCCTCAAGCTGTTTTCCTTTCTCATTCATTCATTGTATCTTCTGGCCATAGGAATTGTGCTCAGGTCTTAGAAGAGTCTGCCTTCCTTCTCCAGGAACTGGAGCCCTACAAGCTAGTAGGTACATCACCCCCAGGAGGATTCCGCTTCTGGGCATTCAGGGCAGTGATGTGGGGACTGTTCCTTCCGGCTTCTGGTACATTGATGCTCAGGCTTTAGATTTCCCAGCCTGAAGTTAGAACCATGCTCAAGCTGTAGAAAAATCTAACACTGCCAACAATAGAGGCACCCCTGTTTCACACCTGAAGTTCCCAATCCCTAGAAAAGGTTGCTGAGTTTCAAAGTCACCTTGGAAAAGAGTCCCACGACCTGGACAATGTGGCAAATGGCAGGCAGTGGGACACTACAGATGCATTTTGTCCTCTGCATCCTAGCCTTGGGTCTCCTGTTCCAAGACTCTTGAGGCCACTGCAAAGATGCGAGAGGTCTACAATAGAGAACATCCCTATGTAAATATTTTGGGGTGGCTAAGACACATCTCCATTAAGGTTTCACACGAAAGCCCTAAGGAATGGTGTAATAAATCTCAAGAAACATTCACCACCTAACCCTAATTTGGAAAATCTATGAGACACCAAAAACAATACAGAAGCAGGTGGAGCTCATAGAAAAGGGGGCATGTTCATTGTTGCTAACTCCCAGTTGCAAGTGCTCTTATTTTCTTTGTTCAATTGTCCATGCCCCGGTAGCATCATTAACTCCATTCAGCCCCCGCTCCTGGTCCCGTCTGACAGTACTGGGGCAAGGCTAGCTGTTCCTTGCCCAGCACCAGCTACTCCCCTATATGACTGCTTCACCAGGAGATGATACCTTGGATCTTTCAAAATGCCGATCATGACTGTGAGATGATGGCAATACACATTTATGGGATGCCTTTTATGAGATTGGCCCACAGGGCTCTGATAATGGCTGTAAAATTGTAAAGCCAGCTGTGGAGCAGATTTAACTGTTCAAGCAGCTGAAAATATCTATTAGTGATTGGCCATCGTTATTCTTCATCAGAGGTTTCTGGAAATGCCAATAATGCCACTCTACCAAGTGTTCCCTCATGGAATTCAATCTCATCTTACAGCATGTAATTGGGCAATCAAAATAATGTTCTGGGGGGGAAAGAACCTATGAAATTATCCCAGTAGAAGAGACACCCAACTCTGCCACGTGTCTCCTCATCACCCCTCCTCTGCCTGCGTCACTCAGCTTTGACCTGGAACAATCATACTCTCCCTGGACCAGCACAAGGGGACACAATATGAGGAGGACTGTGGGCTCTTGAAAGACAAGGCAGTCAGATACAGGGCCACTGTGTAACTAGCATGCCTACATCTGTTCATTAAGATCTGTCTGCTTCTAGTCACCATTCCTGCTGACTGAAGTCATAGCTGTCTACCAGGATGCACTGCCGCTGTCCCCACTGTTTCATTGTCACACAGTTTGGTATTTCATGCTCAGCATTGGAGGCACCTTGAATAGCTGCCAGTCAAGTATCTCTCTTAAGAGAGAACTGGGGTGCCTATACTCCATGCCCTGGCCTCTCCCTGCCACCACCATGGGTTCCACAGTGAGCCAGCAATGTGGCTCGGCAACTTAGGCAGCTATACTCTCTCCTTCCAAATATGCATGAGAAAGCAGCTGCCTAATTACCACCAGTGGCCATTTGCAGCCATGAAGCAGTCAGATTGAAACATGGACTAGATCTTAGGGCAAAGCTAAGACAACTCTAGAGAAAGAGAGAAAACCCTCACTAACCCATGCTTACATCCCAAACTACTTCTGCATCTTCTCCCCAGTTACAAGGCTCCATAAATCAATTAAATTATTTAAGTGAACTTGAGTTGAGTGTTCTATTATTTATAACCAAAGATTTATTGGCAGCTTTGCCCCCATGCACATTGTAGTGACAAGCCTGTGGAAGAGTATGAGGGGCAAGCTACGGAAGGTGACTGTACTTCTATAGGAAAGGCTCTCTCCCCAGAAGCCACTCAGGGTGGCTCTACAGGACACTGGACAATTCAGGCCCAGCATTGTGCTCAAGGATCCAAGCTCACGCATAGGAACAGGCTCAGGCTAGTTTAACTGCAGGAACATTTTGAGGCTTCTCTGCCTGGAGTGCAGGTAGCAAAGTCATTACACCTCGAAGGACAGAAGGGTAAGAAATGTGCCAGTACCTAAGCCCTGGGGAGGAAGCAGCCCCATCCTAAGATGTTGCCTGTCTTGGTCAGTGTTTGTTCAGAATAAAGGAGGCATTGCACCCCCTACTGGCTAGTACTAGAGATGCCAAGAAGCATTGGAAGAGCATCCACTCAGAGGGACCTACAGCATGTGAAGACACAGAAGACTGCTGTGGGAGTCATATCTGTCCTTGAGAAACTTATTTTTTGTATTTTAGGCAAAAGAAAATGTAGAGAGAATCTCTTATGTACTGTATGGAAGTATCACCTATCAATAAAACGCTGATGGCCTATTAGCTGAAGCAGGAAATAGGAGGTGGGACTTCCAGCAGAGGGAAAGGAACTCTGGGATAGAGTCAGGCATGGGAGGAGATTCTCCCTGCTCTCTGAAGAAGATGGATGCATGAAACTTAGGAGAGGTAACTAGCCATGTAGCAGACAGAACAGAATAAACAGGATAATAACGTACAAGCTAGTCGATCAACTAGCCCAAAGTTATGGCCTAGGCATTTATTCATAAACAATTAAGTCTCAGAGTCATTATTTTTGGAACTGGGGCACAGGTGGAAAAGCCTGCAGTTACAAGAAAAAGTGAAGGGAGCCAGACCACATAATCTCCTTCCTATGGTTCGTAACAAAATTAATAAGCAATGAAATCATAGATGTGCAATAAAAATTATTGGGGTTGAGAGGGTCATACATACAAACCCTGTCTGATGAAAGGCAAGAACTCAAAGTTAGTGAATAGGGAAATACCTTCATTCACATGTGTTCAATCCCACATGCACACACAGGGTTTAGACATGCTAGCTAGCTATATCTATCAGACCAACAGATTGAGGGAAGGGCCATATGCCTTGAGAAATAAAATCTTACAGAGAAAAAAAAGGGTAGTATCTTAAGAAACAGTAATCAGAGGACTTCACAATAATGCAGGGTGAGTGTTTATCATGAGCAAGGGCTGAAAAATACAGAGGTCAGCTCCCTTGGAGTTTGGGGGACACACCAGGTGGGCCAAGAAGCCATCACTTACACAATTGCTATTGTGCCTCAAGCCAGCCCACCAGACTAAAGGAGGCCAGAGCAGCCTGGGCCAGCCCCTGCCCCATGCCTCCTCTCTCCATAGCATCCTTCCAGACTGCTAGGCAACACGTGTGAGTCCCAGCAACACCCACCCTAGGGGTCCATGCCTGTACCTCCAACTTTACAAACCCAGAGTTCCCTTCCAGCCAGTCCTAACTAGAACCAAAAAGGAAGGGAGCCACGGAACTGAGGCTCCACAATAATTAAGTTCACTGGAAGGGCAAGAACCAAAGCACAAAGTGGCAACAAACCTGACTAGAATGGCAGAGTAAAACAGACGTCATGCCACATTGCAGACATGGGCAAGAGGTGCTGTTGAGCACAGGCCTCCCTGGCGTGCTGGGTAGACTTTAAGCCTTATTAAAGTTCTGTGAGACTCAGAATTGTTGTTACTGATGAGTTCTTTCTGGTGTTTCTGATGTGGCTGGAGTGTTTAAGAACACATACTGCTCTTGCAGAAGACCAGAGTTTCCAGCACCAGATTGTGCAGCTCACAACTAATTGTCTGTAACTCCAGCTACAAGGGACCTGATGCCCTCTCTCACCTCCATAGGCAACTTCACTCACATGTGCCCATTCCTAAATATGCACACACACACACACACACACACACACACACACACACACACACACACTTAGTTTAAAAATAAAATATATATATTTTTTTGTACAGGAAAGATGCTGGGGTAGAGCAATTTGGTTCCCTAAATGGCAACTGTTAGAGTCTCCCTTGCCATCCTGGTTGTCTTAATTAAACAAAAGCCTTGTCAGTAAACCAGCCAGTTAGACTGTTCTTACGCCAGCAGTGGCCATTTTTTTAATGTTTATTTATTACTTCAAGTTACATCTCCATCACAGTGCCCCCTTTCCACCCCTCCCAGTGCCACCCTGCCATCCTCTACCCCCTCTCCCTTCTGTCCTACTCCTCTGGAGTGGAGTGTCCCTACATATCAGTCCCCCGAGCCAGTTCAGCAGTCATATGAGGGCTAAGAGCTTCCTCCGTGTACTGGGGCCTACATGGCAGCACCACTAGGGCAGAGTGTCTCATTAACAGGTAGCAAAGTCTATGTTATTGCCCCTTTTGATGCATTGGTTGTAGTATAGTCATCCTGTACTATATGGCTAAAATCAGATTATAAGTGAATAGATGCCGTGTGCATCAGTGGCCATTTTAACCCCACACACATACGTCGGGGAAACTGCACTATGACACAGCTAGCTGTTTGTTCTGGCTCTGAAGCCCTTATGGGGCTATTTCAAATTGTTCTGGTTTTTGCTATCACAAATCTTGGTGAACTCTAGACAACCCTGCAAGTGCTTCCACCTAGGCCAGAGTGGGAAACCTCCCCACCCCCCCCCCCCCCCCCGGGCTGGCAGAGGAACTGCTGTGACAGCCACCAAAGACACAGAGCGGTGACTGTTACAAACACTGACCTTCATTTGAATGGGAGGTCAGCTGTGTTTGATGCAAACACCCCTCCTCAGATTGTGTGATCAGGCTGTTCCAGTCAGTAAATGATCTGCAAGACATCCTCTTGCAACCAGGGATTCCCTCCCCTGTGTTTCAGGCATTAGAGCCAATAAAGGATTTCTCTGGGTAGTGTTTTCTTCCCAGTGTTGGTGATGTGAGCCGAGCTGGTGACTTGAGAGAAGAAACATCAGGCAACAAAGCAGCAGGAACAGCAGAGGATGGGAAACACACAGCTGAAGCTGCAACCTGCGGCAAGGCAGCCAGCTGCTTGACCATTGAGCAGTTGGAGGGGTGAGATGCAAATGTGACAGGGTGGGCCCGCTGCTTGGTAACTGGATAGGAAGTGACTGAACAGCTTGAGGGAGGGACCAGAGTAGGAGCAAGAAGGACAGCAGAAGTAGAGAGATGAAGAGGAGGCCATTAAAAGCCAGAGAAGAGAAGCTGAGGGCCCTGGCCACAGAAAGAGTTGAAGCCTTCGGGCCTTCGGGGCTGAGGGTCTGAGATGTCCCAGGCCAGGACATCTGTTGAGAGCTGAAGAACCCCAATTCCTAGGCCTGCCCACAAGTTGCAGTGCCAACTCTTGTCAAAAGCTAAAGAGCCCTGACTTCCTACACTAGAGCTACACTAGAGCTATAACACCGGCCAAGGTGAGACTAAGATGACAAATAACAGGCATGTGGCTGGGAAGTAGCCAGATTAGCCATAGAGGGTTGGAAGAGATGAATATCTGCCCAGTTACTGTGATTAAAGCTTGTTGAATAAATATAATAAGTATCTGTGTCAATTATTTAGGAGCTAGAACGGGAATAGAAAAAACTACCACTTACAAATTTCCTCCTTCACAAGGAGGGCTGTCTGCTAACAGCCGCATCTGCACCGCCAAATGTCTTTCTCAAGACAACTTATACGCCAGTGACCAGTGAATCCCAGACTGCTGATTGGCTCCCTCTGAACATGAGACCAGACAGAACACGCTTGCTTTGCCTGCTGTCATCTCCGCATGGGTGTGTCCTGACTTCTCTAAAATGTGGTCCTACCACTCCTGTTTGCATCATCTCACCCCATACCTGCCTATCCATTGTCCTAGACCTTCTTGACCTTGTGGGTGAGAACCTCTGGGGTCACTGGTTAGATACAGCAGGCCACAGCGGGTAATCTCCACCCTGGCACGTGGTATGGTCAGTAGAAAGACTATTAGGGAAGCAGTCTGGGTGTCAACAAGAACAGAGAAGGCAGAAATATAGCTTATAGCATTCAGGATAAAGACTGCTTTCCATCACACACACACACACACACACACACACACACACACACACACACACACACACACACTGCCACATCAGAGCACAGCCCAGAGTGAGGGCCAGGGATGTAACCAGGGGGTCTCCTGTCTCTGGTGAAGCACAGGTTGACCTCCATCTTATTAGAAAAGGTACTGGGTACCCCTTCCTTGGACTCATCCCCTCCTGAGCCCCCTGCTGTGTTCTGCACCCTGCTGCCTATCCAAAGAATTCTGCAGACCCACTAGACCTATGGCCCTGTCTTCAGTCCTGCTGAGGATGGGGTACCTATTCCTCTGGGGGCTCCTTGTCCCACTCATCCATAGGAGGCCCCTTTCTCTGAACATTGCATCTGTCTGCCTGCTGAAACATCTCTCGCCTATACAGTTGGGTCAAGCTGCCAACAGCTGTACCCGGACAAGAACCAGTTGCTTCCCAGTAAGCTATTAATGTCTGGCCTGGTCCCAACAGTCATTTCCAAGCATCAAAATCAGAAGACCAGCAACTTCACAAGAATTGAGCCCAAGACATGACCTCACCTCTCCAGGGATGGCTCTGGGCTCCCCAGGTGTGGAAAAGGAGGAAGCAGGACCCAGCAGGGGTCCCACCTTTACCCCTGACCTGCCATGACCTCAGCAAAAGGGTTTTCCACAGGCACGGAAAACTGATTGAGCACTTCTCTGATCTTTGGGGAAGGGCTGTGCAGGCCCTCCCAGCTGTCCCCTCTGCCAGGCCAGCTGGGCTCTCGCTGGCCTAGCTCTAAGTTTTATGGTGGTCATAAATACCAAAAAAAAAAAAAAGAGAGAGAGATTAACCCAGCTTGGAGCATTGATCACAGAGGAGCCCTTCTCCTGTCACATTTCCATATTGCCCTTTCGCTTGCCTGCTGTTCCATGATCCTATAACTCTCTCTAGCACGGATCCCTTGGTGCTCCCTGGTAAATGTCAGAGCTGTGCTGTTCAAAGGTGGTGCACGCACTGACAGACAGCAGAGAACCCACCATGAGGATGTGCTCAGCTCCTGGGTACACATCCCCCTCATCACCCATTGTCATCATGGCTCGCCCCCCCCCCCCCATCTCCACAGAGGGCAGGGAGAGCAAGCCGCTTCAGGTGACCAGGGAACTGGAGGAGACTGACTGGGTTACCTCCAGCAGGTCAGCTAGCCTCTTACTGGTTCTCATGTCTAGGAAACAAGATTTTGAACTTGGATTACATCTAAACTCCCTTCCACCTTTTATATTTGATAAATATGTGATTCCAAAGCCACTGGAGACACAATCATTTTTGATGATCTTATTAATGAAAATGAAGGACAAGAAGGTGGCGGTTTTAAGGGAGGCAGCCAGGGAGCTGCAGCAGAGCCTCAGGTGATGGGTTAGATCTTAGGCAGGGAAAAGCTCCTTACAGCTTAATCCCTCTCATGCCAGTGAGCTAAGCAGAAAGCACTCTCCTCAAATGTAATTGCCTCAGGGAGTTTTAGAGGAAGATGGGAAAAGTGCTCAAGGGTCTCCTGCCTCCTGGATTGTTCCTGCTGCCTCCTGTGGACATGTGCTCCCACTGCTGGAATCGCAAGCATGTACCGCACCACGGTATCTGTATTTTCTACCTAGTTCCTTGGGTCCTCATGCTTGTAGTGATAACTGAGCACCTCCCCAGCTCTCGGTGACCTCTTTAGGCAGCTTCTAGGTGACATGTACAGTAAGCTCATTGGTGCCTGATAGCCATGAATACACTATATCTCCTTTCCTAGTAGGTGAGATCTTCAGTCCAAAACAATGCTACGTATTGTCTTAGTTACTGCGAGCCAATACCTAAGGAAAGCGACTCAAGGACTGAAGAGTTTGAGGTCAAGTCCTCTATAGCAAGAAGACATGGAGGCAGGAGTGGCTCTGTGAGGAAGAGCACAAAGCAGCTGGACAGAGAAATGATTGCTGGTTTAGACTCCTTCCAAAGGAATTTGAATTTTTGTAAGATAGAGCTTTTTGATGAGTGGAAGTTTGCTCCTAGGGTACCTCTGCTATTGTCAGCACAGTGCAGAAGGCTTCACTTTACCAATACTAATTTTTTTTTTAACAATTGTGCTGGTTTCTCTGCCACCATCTTTGATTAACACTCTACTATCCACATTTCTATTGATATTCCGGCCTTCCAAACCTCCCACCAGGATGATCCATTAACTTCTGCTTATAGAACTCTGGTGTTTCTCTACCTCTGAAGTCTTCCATATTCCTCAAACAAACCAGGTCCAAAAGCATAAGAACTACATGGTGAAGAGCAGCAACCCCACCTCTGGTATCAATTTTCTGTATTAATTACTTCTTCTGTTATTCTAACAAAATATCTGACAAAAGCAACTTGAGAAAGAAAAGGGTTTGTTTTGGCTCACAGTTTGAGGGTACAGTCCACCTGGATGGGGAATTCATGGCAGCCAGATTGTGAGGTAGCTAGTCACTTCGTTTTTATAGACAGAAACCACAGAAATATATATACTAATGCTCAGCTCATTTCCTCATCTTTATTGGATTTTGGACCCCAGCCTGTGAAACAGCATCACCAATATTTAGGGTGAGTCTTCTAGTCTCAATTAACCCAATCAAGAGCCTAGAAACTCTCCCACAGACTCACTCAGAAAGTGCTTTTCTCCTACACAACTCTAGATCCCAATCGGGTTGACAACAAATATTAACAATCACAATGAGTAGGACAGTCTTGTAAACCCCAAAACTCAGTAAACCCATTACCCCAGCCAAGTCTCTGTAGAGTAAGGAGACATGTAGAACTGTTGATATATGAAGTCTTGTTTACATTGGCTGGTAATGCATGATGGTAATTTGGCTCCACTGGCTTTGATATCAACTCCATGGATGCCCAAGGATCTTTAGAACACTTAAGTCTTCGCATTCCCATGTTACCTGCATAAATGCCACCCTCCCTTTTGGAAAATGGGACAATCATTATATCCTAATGCTATATTGCAAGAGCCTTCTTACTGCTCTGGCCTGTCCTTTAGACAATGGTTCAAAGTCCCAAGCTGATTCATCTTCCAAATATTCCTTCTTGGTTTATTTGGTTATATATATGTATATATATCATATATAATATATCATGATATATCATATATGTGATATTATATATATTATATATAATGATATCATATTATATGATACAATATATATCATATATGGTATATATCATTCATATATATTATATATAACATGTAAATATTATAGATTATATATTTTATATATATACATCATATATATAGTAACTTGAATAGCTGTCCTTAACTCTAGTGATCTTATACTTTTGCTGATCACCTTTATAGCACTTTGTGAGTCATCCCAGGCTGTCCCTCTAATTCTGCTGCTGGCTTCAATCATTGTTCTCACCTTACTCCTGCTCAGCACTGCTACCTGCTCTCTAGCTTCAGATCCCACCATGTTGTGCCTATTGAAGAACTCTTCTGGTCATGACTCCTGTCTGTCAAAGAGCTGCCACCTGTGAGGAAAGATGAGCAAGCATCCCCAAGCTGTAGTACACACATGTATGTTTATATATGCTCAGAGGAGAGCTGCACATGAGTGTGTATGAACATGTATGCCAGACAGTGGTAGAGCAGGAATGAGGCTGATGATGATGAGATTGTTCAGTGTTCCAAAATGACCAACTGTGACTTTGCTGGTACCTATAAATAAGTCAGGGTGATGATACTGGAGTGTGGCACCTATCCTCTCACCACCACATTCATTATCAGCATGGCAATGGAGAATGAGACCTTGTCATCATCTCCGAAACACCACTTATCTGTCACTTGTTCTGGAAAAACACTCTTGATTCCCTGGCTGGGTCAGCAGTCTATCTCACAGGACACCATGACTTTATGACACTTGTCACACTGCACTGTGATTGGTCTGACTTAAGGATCAGAGCTACACCATGTGGTGATACATCTCTAGACTCTAAGCCTGTTGGTCTGAACCACACTGAGTCCACGGCCCTTTCCTGGTGCTCTGAAGGTACACCACCCTCCCTCCCTCTGCTGTTTCTCTTTTCCTTGGATTCCATTCTCTTCCCCAGCTGGCTTGCTTACCTGGTAAGTGCCTTTTGGACAGTAAAAGTGTTACCAACACAATGTGGTTGCCACTTTGGATCTGTTAAGACAGAGCTAAGGAACATTAAGAACGCTGTATTTCTGTAAAGAGTAAACCAGCACTACAAACCCTTATGCCACCAGCCACGGCTCACACCACCCACTATCACACTAGTTATGAGAGAGATTACCCACCAGGAGAAAGAAATGAGACCCACGATGCTGTGCACTTTAACAATGCAAGAATTATTCACTTCTTAGACTGATGTGTGTCACTGTGAAATGAACACAACAGTAGCATCTACCGCATAAGCATGTTAGAAGAACTAAACTAAGTCATGAAATCAGCAAAGCTTACCACAGTGAATGGAAGTGCTCAACCCATCCCTGTGTTTTACCACAAGACCAAGCACAGTCAAGCAACTCAACAGGGAGCCTCAATCCTGAGCAACCCCACTCAGAACTCAGGACAAGATCCCCAGAGGCCTGGGAAGAAGGATATGGTTCTCCATCTTGCATACATATGTGTGCATATACATGTGCACATGATCATAAACATGTACATACATATATACACACAAGTATGTATATGCATACACATGCACATACACACACATGCATTCAATCAGTTCTGTTTCTATGGAGTAGCCTGACAAACATAAACCCTTTGTGGTTTTGCTGCTGGAGTGCCCTCGATGAGGGTCAGATTTTCTCCACTTTCAGGTTGTGTTCTATAGTGACATGTCCTGGCAGAGGTGGCACTTCCCCTCAGGTTCCCCAGGGTTGAGGCAAACACAGAATCCTGCTGCTAGGCGTGCATCAAATGTATAGAATGAAGGCTTACACAGTTAGGAAACCTGCTGCCCTTAGCCATCCCCTAGAGAGCACATGATTGACGTGCCAGGTAGGAGAGCCCTTCCTTCTAGATGCTGTCAGTCAGTATGGTACTAGGTGTAACCATTGCAATCCTGGTTTCTTCACAGATTCAGATCTTCAGAATTCAATCCACTCAAAGTCACTAGGGAACCAAGGCCAAGAGAGTGGCAGCCTTAATGCACGGTCAGCTTTTTGTTCTCCTGTGACCGCAGAGAGCAGAGAGGTTAAGCGCTCTGCATGTTCTTCTCTCCTGCGGCCTCAGTCAGCAATGAGATTCATGGCAGCCATTTTGGGCTCTTGTTGCATCGTTTGTCATGAAAATGAGGTATTAGAATTTCAGGGCCTAATATGCCGAGTGAGTTAGTGTGAGTTATGGTGGAAAGTTGAGCTGCTCCTTTGGTATTTCCGATAATATGTAGCTTTGTCAAAGGCGGATGGCAAACGATCAGTCCAAAGTGCCTTGGAAAAGCACACTCTTCATGTCAAAATGGCTTACATTGTGGAAAAAAATTACTATCAGTCACAATGGCACACAGGGAGAGCACAGAAGCCAGAAGGAAGTGGTACAGAAGAAGCCTTAGGCACCACTTGTAAGTTAACCCACATGGATAGTGGATGGAGAGTCTCCATGGCCGTTGGTGGGACAAAAGCTTTACTGTGGCTCCCTGCCTGCAAATTCCTTCAGCCTCATATACCTGAGAAGAGCAGGCCTGGCCTCAGGACAAGGCAAACCCACCCTCTAGACAAACCCTGGGAACATTCCCCACAGGAGGATTTCCTCACCCCTCGCTCTGCACAGAAAGAACACCACTCTTTAAGAGCCTTCTGGAGACAGATGCATTTAAGAAAAGTAAATCTCCACTCTCCCAGGAAGAAGTAATACATTTATGTGTGTAGGGCTCATGCAGAGGGAAAAAACTAAATCCAATTGCTAAGAGCTCTAGGGAGGAAGATTTTAATCCAACCCAAGGACCCCAAGTGGACCAAGTTCTTGGCAAGGAGATCCCTGGCCCTGGATGTATTCCAGTGATGGCCAAGTGGATGGAGAGTTGGGCCAAGCAGACATTAGGGTTCCCTCTAATTTAGAGGTTCTGAAATTTTACAACTAAGTCTAGGAAAAGCAAGATAATTCTGTGTTCCTCAGTCATAAGCATATTAATGAGTTACTAAGAAAGGAAACCTGAGTCTGAGATTTTGAACAACCCCCCATTCCCATGTCACTCCCTGGAAGGTATGCTCTTGGTCTCTAAGGAATCTTACCGTGATTTTCTGAGCAGAACTGTTCCAATTCCCCTCAGACTTCAGACATGATTGTATACAGCACCATGACAGCAAGGGGGACCAAGTCGACTACCATCTCTGATCATTTAGCAAGTAGGTAAGAGCATTGGTCATAGGGGATCTCAAAGGCGGGTTCAGAGGCAACTGGATGCATCTCTACAAATAACTAAGAGTAGTGAAGAAAGGTGGGGGGGGTGGGGTATGTTGAGAGCAGCCATGATGATTTACCATTCCCGTGTGGATGGCTGAAAATTAGCTTTTCCAGCATCAGCTGTCATTGCTGTCCATGACATGACCAGGATGAGACATCAGCCACAGGGATGCAAAACTGATAAGGGACACTGGACATGAGCAGCAGAGCTCTGAAGCCATGGGAGAAGTGGCTTCTCACCTACTGCAAGGTGAGCAGATGGAAGGGCTTAGGAAAGAAAGGCAAGAAGAAGGAGCACAGTGTTCATGCGACATGAACACTGGTTACGCCAAGCTTTCCTCTTTGGTGCACTCTAACCCTACTCTCCGTATCATTTGCAAGGAAAGTAGAGTCTTCACTCCCTTCCAGGAAAAGATGACTCATCTCAAGATCAAGGTTGAAGAGGAGAGCCAGGATTCTACACGGAATGCAGACTCCATCCCACAGGAAGGGCTTGTCTCCTCAGCCTCCCCTCTTCATCCTGACTTCTCACTCAAGGACATGGATTAAAACACACCATTGACATCTTTCTGCACACTTTGACCAGAAGAGAAGCATTGTCTCAGGAGAAGAAGCATCAACAAAGGCAGACCAGAACTTGAATCCCTTTGGAGGTCCATCATGTCCTTAAAGACAGAAACATCAATCACCGTTACATTTTCTTGTCACTTTAGAGCCAAGTGCATGTTACTCAAGGCCAATTAGTTCCCACTAAATTCAGAAGGTTCTGACCGGCCAGCTCACTTCCTCACTCTAGTGTTTAAGTGCGTCCTTCCCTTCCATCATGAACACTTTATCTCTGTGACCGTAAGCAGGGCACAATGAGACACCCTGTTTCCTTTTTCTGGGGATGTGTAAAACAATGTTTGCCTCCTAGTAGCAACTCCATTAGTTCACACCTTCACTTCTGGGATAGTTTTCTTGCACACTGTTTCTAATTTGTTCATTAATAATAGCTTTAATGCCTAGAAAGGTTTCCTTGCTGTTTATCACCTTGTTACTCTACATTAGCATGATTTCAGCAAGAAAGATTGAAGTCCAGGACATTTCTGAAGGATTGATATCCCGTCAGATATCAATCTGGCAGGGATTGGGAGATTGATGTGAAATTGAAAGCAACTATCCACCTAGTTGTTACATTCTTTTTCTTCTTTTATTATCCTTCAGCTTTATTAAGGTGCAGTTGAAAAATTAATTGTATATATTTACAGTGCCCCATATATATATATATATATATTTATATCATATATTCAGATGATTAAATCAAGCTAGTGAACATGTTCCTCATCTCATCATATTTATTGCATGTGAAGGAGAGGTAAGACTCTTTAAGTTCTACTCTCTAGATTTTTTTTAATTTTTGTTTACTCTGAAAATTTCATACATATTTTCAATATAACTTAATCATATTACCCCTCACCCCCCTCCTCTAACTCTTCCCAGGATCCCCTCTGTCATTTCTCTCATAACTTCATGTCCTTTACAATTACCTACTTTATAAGCCAATGAGTCCAATTAGTGTTACCCATATGCACATAGGCATGGGGTCTTTCACTGAGGTATGAGGAACATAACCAGAGGCCACTCTCCTAAAGAAAAGCAACTCTTACTCACCCAGCAGCCATCACTGCCAAGAGCTCCTCAGTTAGGACTGGGGCCTTGGAAGTCCCTTCCCAATCCATGCTGGAATTTTTAACTGGCTTGATACTGTGCGAGTCTTCTTTAGATAGACACAGCCACTTTGAGTCCCCATGTGCAACAACCAGAGGACAGCATTTCGCAGCAATCTTCCACGTCTTCCAGCTCTTACATTCTTTCCTCCCCCTCTTCTGTGATGGTTTCTGAGCCTTGGTATCATGGTGAGGGTTGTAGAGATACCCCATTTACAGATTTGAGCACATAGTCTTATTCTCATCACCTTGAACAGTACCAAAGTCTGAGTAAAGTGATAGCAGCTATGGCCACTGTGGCCCATGTTAGATCCTTAGGACTCAGCCCTGGCTACCTGGGATGTTTTGCCTCTAGCCAACATCTTGCCATCCGTATCCATGAAATGCATTTTAAAGTCCTCATCTCTGTTCTGCTACTTGTCACTTGTGCACAGAAACCTTGCATTCTTATATTTAGCATCTTGGTGTATGCAAGGGAGAGAAGAACAGCTCCCGCTTCACAGGTTTTTCTGAAGGAGCCAGTGGGAGCCCCCACCCCCAAGTGTGCAGACGCAATGAGTGTGTAACACACTCCCATCCGTGAGCAAGAGTGACAGGTGGAAAGATTCAGAACAGGGGTGCACAGCTAACCATCTCCTATTAAATCCTCCTGATACAAGCTACTTGTCACGTTCCACTCCATGTGTCCTCCTACTCTCTAATGAAGCTTGATAGAAACATCTGAGAGTCACAAAGAAGTATAGATCCAAGGCCTTCAGCTTCAGATCAGTTCACAAGTGGACAGTAAGGTACAGCAGGGTGGGATGAGTGGTCCAAGCTCACCAGCTGATGGTACATGGAGAACACTGGATTGGAATCCATAGAAGATGACTCCCAGTTTCTCCTTGGTGCCTCCACTGTAGTACTAAGCCATAGGCTTTATGAAACCATGAAGAAAGTTTAAATTCTGAAGATCGCTAGGGAGAACTGGCAGTTTCCTAACCATGAAAGACCAGCTGTGGCATCAAGAGGACTTCTGTCAACCCTGAACAGAAGAGACTGATTTCTGTTGGGCAACTGCCAAGGTCGGGCACCTTATTCTCGTGACTCCAGCCTAGTGACACCAGTGAGATGCTAGAAGTGAAGTTCCTGGCAGTGTTACAGAATCAGTTCATCTGGGGAATCCTATGAGAGTGGGTTCCTCTCCTCTCTTTATTCTCTGTTCATCATGGCTTTTTCCCCAGAATGGGCCAAGGGAACTCCGTGGAAGCCAGGCAGTAAAAGGAGATGACCTGAGACAATGACCCTCCCCACAGAGGCTTGGAGAATAATTCCAGCATCCATGCCATGGCCCTTCACATGACCCAACGGAAATGTTCTTCCTCAGCATGACCCACTCACTTCCTCATCATGACACTGAGAGAGTGCCTGTCCCAAAAGACCCTTTTGAGAGCCTTTGTGGCATTGGGATGCCAACCAAGGGAAGATGTATCATAGGCCTACAGTCTGCAGGCTTCTTCAGGGTACTGCCAGAAGACTGCCAGTTGTAATTCCTCAGAGTATCACAGGATACAGTCCAGAAGCAGTCCGTGGCAGAGAAAGTCTGCAGACAGAAGGTCTCCCATCTCCAATGGCTCCTGAAGGCTAGAGAAGTCCCCCTGCTGCCCACTGAAGCAGTGGGTCTCAAAGACTGAGGCAGAAATTCTGGATCTCAAAGCAGGCAGAAGACTCTAGGTAAGTTCTTTGGCACTTGTGTTTTGGGGGAAGCTAGATACATGGATTAACATAGAACTGGGTCAGGTAGTTGTAAAAGCATCCTATGGGTCCACTGGCAGAGTCTTATTAGAATGTATTCTTTCTAAACTCGATATGCTAGTATTTTATTTGTTTGGTTGGTTGATTTTTGTTGTTGTTTATTTTTGTGGGCTGTTTTGTTTTGTGGTTTCTTTTGGGGGGCCATGTTCAAGACACGGTTTCTTTGTGAAGCCCTGGCTGTCCTGGAACTTGTTCTATAAACCAGGCTGACCTCAAACTCAGAGATCTGCCTGTCTCTGCCTCCCAAGTGCTGGGATTAAAGGCATATGCCCCCATTGTCTGACGTATTTTTCTTTTTTTATTCCCAAATTACTCTTATTACAAAACAGATAGCAGTATTTTATATGTCTAATCTTTATTTCAGACAGATTGTCTTAGTGTGCCCACTCCTTCCTTCATTATATGATGCTGATGAATTCCCTCTAGTTACTTTTAAACAATTTGTAAAGAAAAAACTGCTGTTTATGTATGTCTGCATGTCCCTGATTCTTATATGATAGTTTAACTAAGTATAAAAATCTAATTGAAAGATCACATTGGATTTCATTATTGCATCTACAGATGCAACAGAGGTGATATGGCCTCTGATTATATCCTACTTATTTCTCCTTCATATAAAGCTCTTCAGTCTTTCCCTTCTGATTATCTATGGTTACGCCATGGTGTCCACAGCTGTTAATTATCCTCTAGGCTCTCTGTGCTAAATCTGTCTACAGCTTAGATATTCCTTCAAGTATGAAAAATGCTCAGTGTAAAGTTTTGTTGTTAAATATTTTTTTCTCCCCATTCTTCCCATCATACCTTGTAAATACTGTTACACACACATTGCATTTTCCATTCTACTCTCTGCTATTCATGTGCCCAACAATTCTTAAACCATACATCATTTTATATATAGTAACACAATTTACTTATTAAATAACACTGCCATAGTAGGATGGAAGAAGACTGGAGTCCATCGGAATGTCACCACAGTGCCTTGTCTTAAATTGCAGCTGCCTATGAAAGACTTGCATGGCCTGACCTGCTTTCCTCTCCTGTAAATGTGTTTTCTGCTGGCACTTCCTGCTCCTTGTCCTCAGCCCATGATCCACAGCTTCTTGTATAATTATAGGCCACTCCAGGTCATCTCTGACCTCTTCTGTCATTGGTGGGTTTAAATCATAGCCTACATGACTGAGGACTATGTGTGGGAGCTGAGCCTATGTGGCTGAGGATTTTTCAGCAGTTAGTCCCTTAGCCCACCAGTGTAAATAAATACTTTCCATTCCCCACTAGGTCTCCATGGTCTCTCCTGAGTGTATGTGTCTCTTTCCCATTTCCCTATAACAATAGAAGGAGTTTTTATAGTTTCAAATAGAAGAAAAAAAGAGGAAAATTTCAGGTTACAAAATCCCTCCCCCAAAACAATTTTTCTAAGTGAGTCAGTGTGACAGATGTGCTCAGCGTCTACTTCTTATGGTGATTTTGGTCAACAGATTTCAAAAGAAAGCAGGAGTTTAACAATCACTGCCTCAAAAGAATAACTCACAGTGGATTCCTTTGGAATGCAAAAACTGGCTCTTGCTACTTCAATACACATAAAGTTGAAATCCACCTAGTACCAAGAATGGAAAGAAAACTATATTGGGCCTGAAACCAGAGGGGGGGGGGGAATTTGCTTTCGGTCCTCTTTCCTGTGGACAACACTTTTTAATTTGTTCTGCACTAAGGCCAATTTCCCTGGATCTATCTTCTAAATTGCAAAGCTTTTCTTGCTATTGTTGTTCCTCTACACTGTCTCTCATTCTACAATTGTGACATAATGATTAACTTCTAAAATTACTTCTTGATTGTTTTTAAGATACGCCTGTTATGTTTTATAGCTTCATGTAGCTTTGTGGTTTGTTTTACTCCTTTTAACATTTTAAGTATGTTTATAAAAATTCTGCTCCCTCCAGTCCCTGGGAGGCAAATCACCACTTGTCTCTATTGTTCCTCTGCTCTTTCTGCAAAATAGTCTCTCTGTGTGTGTGTGTATGTGTGTGTGTGTGTGTGTGTGTGTGTGTGTGTGTGTGTGATTGTTTTATTGGCTCTTCTTGTAAGCTCATATTCAAAGCAGACTTCACTGTAGGTACGGTGAGCACCGTGGTAGAGAGGACCCTCTACATTGGAGCATCTAAACTCACTGGATGATTAGTCTTTTATTAGATAAGAGTGGTAGGAGAAAACAGACACAAACATAAGTCAGATGAAGATGGGATTCCAAACCACACCTCCTCATCCCAGAGGTCAAAAACACTGTTTCAGCACCTTCACAATCCACCCCGAGGCCCCCCCCAGCTTGCCTGCCTGACCGAGAAGATGCCAGGTACATAAGCAGAGGGAGCCTGAAGCAGAGGCTTTCTTTTCCATAGCAGCAGCTAGTCCATTGGTGGCCCCCCTAGTCTTTCTCTCCTCCAGTCAGAGGAATGAATAAAAAGTGTTAAAAGAGACAGGAAAGTGCTATAGGGGTGCACAGCAGGGTGGAGGCAGAGGGGTGGATATCATACAGGCATAACTCAGTATAAATGAAGACACCATTTCCCTGTACATTGTGAGGTCAAAGCTCTTCCCTCTGCCAACCCTCTCTCCACCCATGCACGCATACACAAACACACACATGCATGCACATACACCCATATGCACACACAAACACACACATGCATGCACATGTACCCACATACATGTGCACATACCCACACACACATGCACACACAAACACACACATGCGTGCACATGTACCCACATACATGTGCACACACTCACACACGCACATCCAGAGCACAGTCCCTGACTCCACATGGGCAGAAGCTGGTGAGGCTGCAACAAGCAAGCCTAATTACAGCCACTCAAAAGCTGCTAATCACTCATGCCTCATTACCAAGAAGCATAATGGCCATGGTGCATGTAATTAGTTACATGTTTGATTAGCTTGACTGTAAGTTTCATTTTGTGTCAATATTGAACTGTCCTGTCTGGAGGACCAGGGTTATGAGGAAGGGGAAGGCATTGCTCAGCAGCACCCTTTCAAGACTGTTTCAGAGCAGAGGGTCACACTGAACTGAACAGATCCACCCAGTGAGGTTCTGAAGATCCACAAAGCCAGGAAGATAGTTGCTTGGAGAGCACAGAGCAGGGTGGAGGCAGAGGGGTGGATCAGCCATGCAGGCATAACTCAGTGTTAATGAAGACACCATTTCCCTGAGCACTGAGAGAGGTCAAAGCTCTCTCAGAGAAGCCAATCGGTGGGGATGAGGCTGAGGCCCCTGGACAGCACTGTATGTTTAAGGAGCTAAAGATGACATTGGATTCACAGGCTAAACATTTGAAAAAGGTTTGTGTACAACAGTTGTGCCCCTCAGTGATCAAAGTTGGAAGAAACTCACTAATACCCACAGTCAGAATGTAGACACAACCATCATTGCCATGTGATCCAACCAAATGGAATACGATTCATCTCTTAAAAGTTCTGGCATACGCTACCACACAGATGGGCCTTGGGGACACCATGCTGGGAGAAGCAAGCCAGGCTCAGAAGGACAAATACAGCTCATTGCTTTCACTCCTACACAATGGCGTGAGAGCCCCAGCCCAGTACGTGAAGCAGTGGGTACCAGAGTCCACCTGCTGCTGGAGTCCCTCTGTATGAGGCATCTGGAGAAGAGGCTGGGTGGGGAGAGACAGAGGATGCTGGGTGGAGTCTAATCCTCTGCTAGTGGGAATGGCAAGGCTGTCCTTGATATAGTCTAACTAGATGCCCCTGAGCCCACTCTACAGCTCAGCCTCCAGTTTGACTCAAAAGCTGCAGTGTCCACTCTGTACATGAACAATTGCAGCCACACCCCCAATCTACCCCACAGACCTCAACACTCACCCAGTTTCTAAGGATTGAAAGCCACATGCTGCCACCACTAACCCCCCAATGCCATCTCAGTACTGACTCAACCCTGGTGGTCACAGCCCTCCTCCGCCAAAGAGCAGCTACTTCAGGAAGCTCTCCATGGCAAATCCCATCTCCACCATGAGGCAAGCTTAGGTCTGCTCAGGTAAGCACCAGGCGACAGCCCTCTCAGCTCATCTCCCTTTAGCAAGCCTCTTCCCTCTGCTCAGCCCACATGGAGGGGCTTCTTACGTCAGCTCTCCTGACACCCAGAACCAGTGTCCACCTTTATTACACAGAGATTTCCTAAGACCCACAATCCTTAGAATTCTGGATTTGGATTTACTTTGTTTCTTTTGGCACTGCTCTTAAATTGGGCTGGCACACAATAGGCTTTTAAAGTTCTCTGTCAGTGGCTGATGCCGTGGGTATTCACTTTACCCCCACAGATCAGCAAAGGAAGAAGTGGACAGAAGCAACACGATCTGCAACCACCTCCACCCCTGGCCCAGCCAGACCAGGCAGTGCAGCAGGAAGCTGGCTCTGTAGGCCGCACAATTCCAAGTGGCCCACACAGGATCCAACTCCATAATGAAGCTCCCTCTGAGTTTACATTCATCACTGCCTTGGAGTGGGGCTGCACTTTTACCATCGGGAGGATATTAAGTTAACAGAACACATTAAATGCTGGTGTAAATTAAAAGCCAAATCATTCTATAATCAAATAGTCATTATTCCAAAAGGGATTGCTCACTGGGAACACTTTCATCGGTATTTATTGCTCTATTATATTAGAGTGGGCTATCAAATAATAAAAAAATACATTATATTGATTAGAACCTAGCACTGGATCCAGACAAAACTGCAGAGGTCCTGTGTATATTTTCATTCATCCTGTAATTTATTCCTCTCCCCCCTACTTTGGCTTTGCCCTGATCTGCAGGGACAGTTAAGGACACATAGATATATTGCCTCCTGCAGAGAGTAGCACACAGAGGCTCTATGAGCCACAATTGCAGTGGGCATCCTTCTTTGCTATACACATAGAAATTAACTGTTACTGTTTAAGAATGCCCCCTCCACTCAGGGGCTGGGAACATGTTGCAGCCTCCACCTATGGCCTGATAGGGAAGAAAGCAAGAGCAAGCCAACCAACGGGATTGTCACTGTGAGAGGGCAGACTATTAAAAAGTGAGCCATGGAAGGAGACAACAGGAGGACAGAGAAAACAGAAAAAATGGAAGAAGAGAAATAATGATAGAGAACGGAAGAGGAAGTAAGATTCCCAAGTCTTGTTTAAAAAAAAAAAAAAAAATCAAGAGGTATCTGAGTCAGTGACGTGCTTGCCATGCAAGAGTGAGGACCTGAGTCTGACCTCCAGACATAAAAGCTGGCACGTTGGCAAGCCCTTGTAACCCCAGCAGTGGAGTTTCAGAGACAAGAAGGTCTCTGGGGCTTGCTAGCCAACCACCTTAACCTACTTGGAAACCCCCAGGTCCCAGTGAAAGACCCTGTCTCAAAAGAGCAAGGTGGACAGCCCCTAAGGAACAACACCTCAGGCTGACCTCTGGCCTCCGCACTAATCAGCACACATACATAAGCAGATCCATCTGCACACACACACACACACACACACACACACACACACACACACACACACAC
>CAJQZJ010000606.1:713922-793380 GCA_907164525.1 Lophiomys imhausi | reverse complement strand
CACACACACACACACACACACACACACACACACACACACACACACACCAGACATACAAAGTAATTATTTTAATCTCCTTTGTTGATGTTATTAAACAGAACCTCATCTTTACCTTTGCAGCTATTCAAAGGAACCAGAGCATCTTATCATTTTTCCACTGTAACTAGAGTCTTGGACCAGGGGCCTGACTCAGGGCTTTCAACATGCTGAGTCCAGTCACCCACCTCAAAGGGAGGAAACAGACATCGGTGATGAAAGGGCAGACAGGATTTGAGTCAGCACAGCTATGATAGAAAACAACAGCTGAGGGCATCAGCCATGGTTCAGTGATGACATGAACTTCTCAGTGACAAAGAGGAAGAATTGGGGGCTAGAGGCATGCACAGCCAAGCATTCCTGGGCACAGTGTGGTCTGTCCATCATTTCCTCTGCTCTGGTCTATAGGGTGGTTTGAAGGAGTCCTTACTGCTACAGGGTACAAGCTGGTTCCCATGAGGGCATTACTCTTGCTTCTGGGATGATCACACAATGGGGTAATGCTTGGAAAGCTGCTGTTCCTAAAATCCAAGGTGACTGCTAGTTTAAGACAGTGACTACAGACTAGACTACAATCTAGAACAAGACACCTAAAAGCTGGCATTCAGATGCCTCAGCCACTTATCTTGGTACCTTCATCCTTAAAGGGAAATTAGATGAGTTGGGTGCTGTCTGTCTTTATAAAAACACTCCTTGGAGTCAGGTGGACAGATGGGTCATCAGTTAAGAGCACTTGGTGTCCTTGAATAGGACTTGTGTTCAATTTCCATGTTCACACAGTGGCTTACTTCTTAACTCCAGTTCCAGGAGACCCAATATCCTCTTCTGGTCTCTGCAGGCATCAGGCATGCCAAGAGTGTATATACATACATGCAGGAAAAACACTCATACACATAAAATAAAAATAAATGAGTCTTTTAAAATATGAATAGCATACCTGCAAGCAAAGTTTAAAAAAAATCTCACTTCAAGACATTGGAGACAGGCAAAAGCAAGATTCTGGTACCAGGCTTGCATCACATGACCTTAAGAGCCCACATGAGCATCTGTTTCCAACTAAGACAGCTTCAAAGTGGCTGTGACATTGTGAGACCAACCTTCAATTACACAGGGTTATAAACATCTGAATATTAATCAGTCATCACTAAACACAATTACTTCTCCTAAGAGAGCCCAATGACCCCTGTGTGGACTCACTGGAAAATACCTTAGCTTGACAGCCAAAGGGAGTGGAGCCAAGGCCTTCTTGCCTACTCTTGAGTTTTACACTGTTTTTTCTAAAACTTGTTCCTAGTAGAAAATTGGTGTCCTGCCAGGACAGAGATCCACCATATACTTTCCACAAGGCTTCACACCCAACCTCATACAATCCTTCCCATATACTTTGGTTTACCCAAAGAGAGATCAGGCCCTTGTCTCCATTTCTTGGAGGAGCCTCCAAGCCATTCGAACCTCCTACCAACACAAGTGTTTACCATAGTGAGCCTCTGGGATCACAAGACATAGTTGATACTAACTGGGAGGGCTCGTGCTGGGCCCTCACCCATGGTTCAGTGATGACATGAACTTGTCGGTGACACAGAGGAAGAATTGGGGACTAGAGGCGTGCACAGCCAAGCAGTCGTGGGCACAGTGAGCTTTCTCTTTCTGTTTTCACTATTTTTGTTGTCTAACTGACCTACTGAAGATGAGTGGCTGAGCCAAACTTCCTAGGGCTGTTGTGGCTCAGGCTCTGACCCTAGCAACTCGAGTAACATGTAGATGGCCTTCAGCTTCAGGCCCCAGCTCTCATGCATATGTGGTATAAGTTCTGATAACACAAAAAGATTCACTGTGCATAAAGGGTGGGAAGAGGGAGGAGAGAGGGAGGAAGTGAGAGGGGAGGGAGAGAGAGACAGATCCCCTTAAAGATTTCCAAATTTGTTAGAAAAAAAAAAAAGATCTCCAAATTTAGACTCCATGCCCAGTGACAGTCTGTAGACAGTTGGAGGTAAGTAACAGAACTGGTGTTAGGAAGAGGATCCAGTGGCAGTGTGTAGGACGGTAATGTCAATTTCATCTTTTTGCGATTGCTGGGACTTCGGTTCTTGTAATCAAGTCAAATTCCCTGATGTTCCAGAAGCCAGAGGTCTGTCCTAGAAAGCTAGGAAGTAGAAAAAAGCTAGCCTTTCTGCTTCATTTTCCCTGCGTGCAGGAATCACTGAAGAAGCCCTGAGCAGCAGAGACCTTCCTTCTGTTACCATCATGGTACTGCTGCCCCACCAACGTGGCATCTGAGAAACCTGATGTCCCATAGAACAGACACTTTGAGAGAACAGCAGTGAGTCAGGACCAGACTGGCCTCCAGGAGACAGTCTGTCCACCCCTCTCTCCAAGGCTGACTCTGGTCATGAAATTGTTGGAAAGAAGAGGTCACAGAGGCCCCATCCCTTGTCATCTCTCTGCTTCCTTCCCTAGTTACATTGCATATGATGAGGCTGATTTTAACAATTTTTTTTTTTTTGGTTTTTCGAGACAGGGTTTCTCTGTGTAGTCCTGGTTGTCCTGGACTCACTTTGTAGACCAGGCTGGCCTCGAACTCACAAAGATCCACCTGCCTCTGCCTCCCAAGTGCTGGGATTAAAGGCGTGCGCCACCACCGCCCGGCTGATTTTAACAATTTTATATATTTAATCTTTGATGTTTAAAATTAGATAAAATATTTGAGAGTCAGGGCTGGAGAGATGGCTCAGCAGTTAAGAGCACTGGCTGCTCTTCCAGAGGTCCTGAGTTCAATTCCCAGCACCCACATAGTGGTTCACAGCCGTCTGTACTAGGATCTGATCCCCTCTTCTGGCTACAGATGTACATGAAGATAAAGCACTCAGATACATTAAATAAATAAATAAATAGTAGTAATAAAAATATTTGAGTCATGTTCTATCAAAACACAGTTCTTTTTGTAAGTAAAATGACTGAATACTACAAATAATTTTGTTGGTGTTCTTCTCTATGTACATGTGTGTTTTATGTACCTGCACAAACGTATGTTTACATATGGAGGCCAGATGTCAGCCTCAGGAATTGTGGCTCAGATGGCATACATCTTGTTTGTTTGGTTTTTTTAAGATTTGCTTTATTCATATGTAAGCACATGTGTCTTTGTGTGTCTGTGAGACCATGCCAGTGTCTGTGAGTTTGCCTACAGAGACCAGAAAAGGACACTGAAGCCCCTAGAGCTGTAGCTACAGGCAATTGTAAGCCACCTAGTGTGGGCATTGAGAACCAAACTCTGGGCCTCTGCAAGAGAAGTAAGTGACCTTAACCTCTGAGCTATCTCTACAGTCCCCACTTTTGTTTGTTGTTTGTTTTATTATAAATATTTATCTTGACTTTTATGTGTGTGTTTTGCCCACATATACACCTGTGCATCATGTGTGCACAAATGTTCACAGAGGGCAAAAGCGGGCATCAGATCCCCTGGAGTCAGAAGGGTTACAGATAGTTGTAAGTCAGTACAGGGGTGCAGGGAATTGAGCCCCAGTCTTCTGGAAGAGCAGGCAGTGCTTTTCATTGCTGAGCCATCTCTCTATCCCACTCTACATTTTTTTGAAACAGGTTATCTCAATGGCCCAGGTTCACCATTTAAGCTAGGCTGGCTGTGGGGGTTTTTATGTGGATTTTTTATGTAGGTTATGTGGGAATTGAACTTGGGCCCTCATGCTTGCAGGGCAAGTCCTTTACTGGCTGGACTATCTCTAAGTCCCTATTCTTAATGTTCTTAATCAATTGTTCTCAGCCTAAAAGAAGGCTCCAACCGACCACTGAACATCAGTAGCATATTTTGGAGTATGAATGTATACATCTTGCAAGAACTGCTCCACCCACAGCTCCTTATCCAACTCACTGTTAAGACCAATGCTTATCAGGAAACATCTGTTTCTGTGGTAGCAGAAAAGAATCCAGAAGATCCTTGAATCATCAAGAAAGTGTAACTTACTTAATGGCAATTATTGCAAGATAACTGTCCTAGTTCACCTTAACTCTCAAGTTAACATAGCCTAGAAGAGAGTCTCAATTGAAGTGTTGCTCAGAGCAGACTGGCTGATGGATACACCTGTGAAGTGTTCCCTTGTTGATGCAGAAAGGCCCCGTCCACTGTGGGTGTCACCACTCCTAGGCAGACAGTCTAAACGGTATAAGAAAACTGGCTAAGCACACGCCTGTGAACAAGCCAGCAAGCAGCCTTTCTCCATGGTTTGTGCTTCAAGTCCATGCCTGATTTTCTGCCCTGTTTTTTTTTTTTTTTTTCACTGACAGACTTTGGCCTGTAGCCTGCAATGCACCCTTTCCTCTCTTAAGTTGCTCTTGGTTATGGTGTTTGTCCCAGAAGAAAGGAAACCATGCAGGACAAGAAAGGATTAACAGAAAAGTAACCTTACCAGAGGCACACTGTCATGCAGCACTTTGAAAAGGGATCAGCATCTCACATGCACTGTTTTTTTTTTAACTCTTATGAATCGCCTCTATGAAGGAAAGACACCAGGCAGAGCTGCAGTGACTCAGAGAGAGGAAGATGATGAGGCTGGGGTGTGGCATCAGTGGACAGACTTGAGAATGCATTGGAGGAGGAAGTGAAGCTACCACACAGACTGAGGTGAGCCTGGAGTGAGAGCAGAGTTTGGCTCCAGCCTGGGTTCTGATATAACTGCCAAGTTTCCTGAAGGATAAAAATTATGCAAGTAGGGGAGATGGCTCAGAAGCTAAGGGCACACACTGCTCTTGCAGAGGACCCAAAGTTTGGGCCCCAGCACCCACATCAGGCAGCTCACAACCACCTGTAACAGCAGTTCCCGGGAAGCTGACCCCCTCTCCTGGCCACCTCAGGCCCCTGCGTTCATGTTCACAGACCTACACACAGACACACATTACATAATTTAAAAATAAAGCTTTTCTAATTACATAAGTAAATATAATGGAAACATACTGAAGAGACTCAAGACAGACCTAGAAAGGGAGAAGCAAGCTCATGAATACATTACCGGATATTTTAAACAAAATAGAAATAATGGAACACATTTAATTTATAATTTAAGAGCTCTTTCTTTGAAATGAGAGTTTCTGAAATACACACTTATAAGAAATCCAATGTACCAGAAAAAATTAGCCTGGAATTATTGACCCTATAACATAGGCTATTAAAGCTATTGAACCCAAATATATAGAAAAGGATCCTTGAAGCCAGACAAAAAAAGCCACTCTGACAGGAAGAAGTCAGGCTTGCCTCAGCAGAACCTGAAGCCAGAAGACAGCACCATGATACCCCCGAGGTCCTTGAGTAAAGACAAAGTCAGGGCTTTTGTATCCCACATAGTACATTATCCATACAGAACACAACAGACACATTGGCAGAAATTCCAAATAACACCATTTCTGAGAGCCTTCCTTGGAGAAACTTCTAGAGTTTCTGCTTGTCTTAGTACTGGGTAGAAAAACAAAAACTAACCAACTAAGGTGGAGTTTTGTCTGTGTTTGCAGTAGAATAAAGTCAAAATTGGATTAAGAGGACTAGTTAACTTGTGAGCAGAGGTGGACAGCAAACATTAAACTTGGAAGACAAGCCGCAGAAGGCAAACCAGCATGTTGTTTGCTTCACCTGTAGAAGCTAGGGTGCTTGTCCAAGTATGGTTGTTCTACAATACCAGCACTCAGAAGTCTGAGACAGGAGGAGTGACATGAGTTTAAGGACAACCTGGGCTATATAGACAAAGAACAGTTCTCTTGTAGGCGACATTGGGCTGGTTTACCAAAGGTCACAAGAGAAATTTTGCAGGGGAGAAAGACTCACATGTGAACGGCATGTGGCTGGTAGATGTGCATATACAGAAGAGTCTTGGACCTACTTTACAGGTTTCTTTATGGCACAGGGGTGCTTTCCAAGCTTGTCACTTGGTAGAATTATCACCCATGAATATTTGTTCTCTATGAAGGAACTGCGTTCAGTTCAGTGCACCATGCAAAGAGGGACAGCAACCTGTGGGTCTTATTCTGTAGCTCAGGCCAGCTTGAATTCACAATGTAGCACAGGCTGCCTCAAACTCACAATAATCCTCCTACCTCAGCCTTCCATGTGCTGGCATAACAGGCACGAGCCACCATGAGTCCCAGAGTCCTGAGCTATTGCTATGGTTTGAATCTGAAAGATTCCCACAGGTGTTTGTTCTGAATGATGGTTCCCTAGATGGGGCAACTATTCTGGAAGGTTGTAGAATCTTTAAGAAATGGAATTTGGCTGGTGCAAGTGGGCCAATAAGAACAGGGTTTTGAACTTACACTTGGGCCCTAGTCCTGGCCTCTCAACTATCTCTGCCTCCTGATCCATTGTGATGTGAACAGCCTCTGACATACACTCACACTGCCATGAACTTAGATGCTCTGTGCCTTTCCTGATGCGGAGAATTGCAACATTCACCAAAACAAATCTCCCTTGACTTAGTTGCATCAGTTGGGTATTTTGTTACAGCAACAGGAAAGTAACTAATACAAAAAATGGTGCCATAGAGGTGGAAGCATTGCCATAACTGAGCCTGATTCTGTAGTCTCTAGACCTTAGAACTGATTTGACGGAGGAATGTGAAAGAATTTGGGGATGTTGGCTAGAGAACCCTGCGTTGCTACAAACAGAGACTAACAGGTGGTTCTGGTAGGCAGTAAGAAAACCAAAGTACTGATAGAAGTAAGGGCAGTAAAGATGGGCACAGAATTCTATTGCAAACAGGACTAGAGACTATTCTCATTACATTCTAGTTAAGAATGTGTTCATTTTGCCCATGTCTTGAAAATCAAAAATAATGGACTAATTAATTTTGTCAAGGAAACTACAAGACATTATAACATTAAGGCTGCAGCATAGTTATTGCTAGCTGTCTTTAGCTAAGTTTGTAATGAGAATCGGGAGCAAAAATCAGAGCAGACAGATTTGAATAGCACAGTTTGGTCAGAAAAAAAGAGTGAAAAACTACAAAGGGGTAGTTATTTAAACAGTTAATTCCATTAAAGAGAAGCCAAGTGTGAACCTGTGAGCTATAGTAACAACCAGCCTGGCAACATGGCCCATTTGTGCAATAGTGGCATAAATGTTATGGGGTAGCCAACGACTTTCTGGTTAGATTTAAGGCCTGCTCCACAGGGGAAAACTCATGCAATACACTATAAACATGGCCAAGAATCTATAGTTGGGAATGGCAGGCCTCAGGAGAGAACATTCAACTGTTATTTTACTAAATACACATGATGCAAAACTGCCTTCTAAATATTTATCCTTTTCTAGATTTATCTTTATTTTATGTGTATGAATGTTTTGCCTTTTTTTATGTGTATAACATGCATGCCTTGTGCTTGCAGAGGTCAGAAAGTACCAGATCCTCTGGAACTGGAGTCACAGACATCTGTGAGCCACCGTGAAGATGATAAAAACCAAACTCAGGTCCTCCACAACAACAAGTGCCCTAAACTGCTGAGCCTTCGCTTCTGCCAGCTAAATATTTTATACATACAGGTCAGTGCAGCTCAGCCTCACAGAGGAAGCAGAGGGCAGCAGTCAATACAGAGACTTACAGCTGGCCAAAATGCATAGAATAAGAGACAATGGAGTTCTCAGCCCTAAATGAAAGATATATCACACTACTCCTCCCCTGAGGGTCAGGGAGCATCATGGGAGAGAGGAGGGCAGAGTTTAAGAGCCAGAGGTTGAGGAGGACTGGTGGAAGACAGTGTCCTCTGGACATGACATGGTTGATGCCCTCACCCACTCCCTCAGCCATGGTTACCTGCACAAAGTTGAGAATATCTCTCTATGGAAGTAGGGGAAGGCATGTGAGGCCCCACCCCTCTCAGCAGGATTATTGACAGATAATGATGGCTGGGGGAAGGGATGTCTCTTTCTTCCAAGGTATAACCACCAATAATGATGCCTGTGATCTAATTAACCCCAAAGGGACACAAAGATAGAAAAGCAGGAAGGGAGTCCCTTGTAGAGAAGAAGAAAGGTTTCAGTGGGAGAAAGAAACAGGGTGAAAATAGGAAGTAAGGACTAAAGTTCATCATATACGTATGTGGCACTATCAAATAATAACAAACAAATTAACTTTTAAAAATCCAAAACTTTTATACTGGAACAACAGGAAAAAATGTCTTGAGGGTGTTTCAGGAATTGGGGAGATCCCACCCTGTTGGAGAAAGGTCTTATGCATAGTTTTCAAAGGCTGATTTCAATGCTCTGAGATCTGGTTACTGCCCTTTAAGAGGCATTCTGTGATTGGATAATAAAGGTTGCTGACAGCCAATTAGCTGGGCAGATAGAGTATAGGAAGATGGGACTTCCTGGGAGGAAGAAAGGAACCCTGGGAAGAGACAGAGGAAGCATTATTTTATTGAAGAGACACAGAAGAAGACAGATGTCTCTGTGGGCTCAGAAGGTACAGAGAGCCACAAGGCTGGTTGGGATTAGGTGGTGGGGTAACTTAGATGAACTAGTTGAGAGTCTGCCCAGCTAAGGCCTAAGTGTTGAAATATTAAAAGGTCTTAACGTATTTATTTACTGGGGAAAAGGGCTGCCCTGAGTCTCAGCTCTCTTCATCTGGAGACATAAGTCTGGTTGAGCCTCCAGCTCAAGGTTCACTAGGCCTCACAGGCCTATTACAACAACACCCACTCTAGACTCAACAGAAAACCCTTTTTAAAGACTTTTGAGAAGAGGTGTTTCCAGTACACCATGCTCCCCGGGGCCACGTAGGAAAGTATGTTCCTGGGTTTAGCCACTCGAGTACTAAGAGGGTTTGTCACACAGGATCCAAGAGGAGCCCATAGTTACTATTTGATCTGACATCTGCATGTGGTGTTAGGTTTGCAGGCATGCAGTATGCAAGAGTCATAGGGTCATGGAGGCTTCCAGAAACTCTTGAAGTCTGGAAGGACAAGCAATGTGTAATAGGGTTGGAGTCCTCATCAGGGGCCTCAAACAAGGAAATGTAGGAAGCTGAGGGTAAAATGAAATTGAAATGGAGACCCCGTGAGGTTGTAAACATCAGCAATGAAGGATCTCTACTGAGGAAAGCTGCTTCTGTCCCAAAAGAGAGGCCATGTGTGCCACAGGCAGTAGAGCCATAGGAATGGGCCTTCCCAAGGCCGCTGGCACTAATATGAGGCTCCCACTTGCTCTAGATGTTGCATGTTGTTACGAGATTTAACCTGTTTGGTTTGGGTCTTTCTCTGGTCCAGATTCTCCTTGCTATCTTCCTGTTATGATCTTTGGGGATAAAAATGTTTACCATGTATCCTTGTAGACTACACACATGTAACTCTTCTCATTTCACAGGCTTCACAGTTAAGAGTTTGTCTTGAATCTCAGAAGAGTCCTTGAATCTGGAGCTTTTGAATAATGTTGGAATGCTTAAGACATTGGGGACTCTGATGCTGGACTGAATGTATCTTTATTATAAGATAGTCATGAGGCTTTGGGGCCAGGAGAGGAATGCTATCGCTTGGATTTTAAATGTCTCTCCTAGGATCTTTGTTGGTTGGTTCCTTTGTTTTTCTGTTTTGAGACAGAGTCTCACTAAGTAGCCCTGGTTGACCTGGAACTTTCTGTGTAAACTGGGCTGGCTTTGAACTCACAGAGTCCATGTGCCTCTGCCTCCCACATGTTGGGATGAGAGGTGTGAGCCCCAACACCTGGGTAGGGTCATGGTTTTCATACAAGTTCCCTAAATGGTGGCACAATCTGGGGAGACCATGGAATCTGTGAGGTGGAGTGTAGCCAGGTACCAGGAGCAGGCCTTTGAAGCTATGTCAGCCTGCAGCTCCATCCTTATTCTCCATCTCCTGCTCCATGACAAGGCGTGAAGCTTCCAGTGTGCCCCCCCACTACCATGGACTTAGCTGCTCTGCTCTGTAATCCCTGCCACAGCCGACTGGAACCATGACACCAAATAAATGTTTCCTCCGTGAAGTTGTTTCAGTCGGGTGTTAGTTGTAACAGTAAATTTTTATTTATACTTACATGTTTATTAATACTTAACAAATCCCTATAAAACTCCTAAATCCTAAAATCCAAACCCTAATTCTAAAACCTATTGCCTAAGAATATCTTAATTCCTAAAATACTCTAATATCTATTAAAAAAACACTTAACACTAACTTAAGTTTCTTAAAAGGATATTAATTAACTCAGGTTAATTTTGGTGGGGATCCGTTAGGGTGGCTGGTTTCCAACCAGTCTTTCAATCTTAAAGTCTGGAGCCCTAATTGGCAGTTTTTAAGGCTAGTTTATAAATTTAGGGTGATCTTTTAATCAGCCAGGACTTGCCTCCCCCAGTTCCAGGACCCAATTATTTCAAGGTTAAAAGTTTTGCAGTCCTTTTCACCATACCGAGGTTCTGAAGCTCCAAGGGGAAAACTTCTGATGGACTCTCTCAGTCCCAGCATCCTGGAACTCCAGCCATTCCAATTTGCTGGTTCAGAGGGAGAGGTTTCTCTCTTCCATTTGCTTTCTCCACCAGCGTGGATTCTCAGCAGGTCAGTGCAAAATGATGATATACTGCAGACAAGGTGATGCCCTGAGGCACATGCAGACTCTCAGCATGTGTTGACAGAGGAAAAAGAGGAGGAGCCCCCCCCGCCATGAACTCATGATTTAAATCTTTTGTGTAGTAATTGTATGGATTCTGGCCTCTTATTGCCATAGTTCCTGGTGGGCTTTTCCAGGGCACACCCTCACAACAGTGTGTCATCTTGTCCCATGATCTGCTCTTGGCAGGCTTTCAAGGACACACCCTTCAATGGTAAACACAGCCGTATTTGTATCCACCCAGCTTTTTCCTGAGATGCCAAACTTCCAAAATCCCTATGCTGGCAGACACTACACTACTTCACTAACCCCACCACAATTAGTCACAAAGATGTGAATGTAACAAACATGGCTATCACCCAGGCACCTCAGACCTAGCAAGCTCATCTCTGTGGCTCCCAGTCAAAATTGACATTTCTGGGAGTTACGAGTGTGATTGTCCCAAAATGGAAATGACACTTTCCCCAAATCAGACAGAGACAGCAAGTAAGTATACAGACAGAAGAATGCTCAGAACCCATAAGTCTCTCCAATAGATTGGTTGCATTCTAAGCAAGAGTAAGTCCTTGCTTGGAGTTGGGCTGGGCACATCCTGTGTGAAGCGCTCAGCTGAAGTCTTGCCTTCTCTGCAGGATCATTTATCAGTTATAGCTTCTGCAAAGGATTACCACAAAGGAAGATGAACAGCTACGGTTGTGGTTCTGAGGGGTTGATCTATGCACACAGGGTACACCTGCGATCAGCACTAAGTCGATCTTCCTGTAGACTCTCCATAGGAATTCTGAGAAGAGCTCAACACCCATGAACCCAGAGGGTACTATGACTTCCTACAGCTACTTAGGGCACAATCTCATTCCTGAGCCCTTTCTTCAAGTTGGCAAAGGCTATCTCAGCTCCAGTGAATCACTTGGCCAGCTATGGACCTAATTAGATTTGTTCAGAGCTCAGAGACTTACTGGCTTCCAAGGCTCAGGGCTATCACCATCCAGTCTACCATCTCCAGGCAGAGGCCACAGCATTTCCAGTACTTTTCACTCTGTACTTGAATCATTTCCAATAAGTCATTAAAAAAAAACTTTGCAAAATACCTAAAGAAGTACTTAGAAATAAGTACTTAATAAGAAATAGCTATTTTCTGAGTAAGACCGCAGGCAGGGGAGGGAGTCAACAGGGAGCAAAAGAGGTATATAAACTTCAAGGGATTATGTTCTCAGAGAATTATGTATCATTCCATAGTGTGATAGAGTAAATGTCCCAAGTTCACAGAATAAGACAGAAGCAATGGAACTGCCTTCTCCTGACTTGACTGCTTTCTTCCTCTAGGCCAGCTGCCCCTGCAGATGCAAGATCTCTCTCTGACCTCTTCCCTGATTGTGCCCTGTTTTTCTCTCCCTCTGACTGTCCCCTGTTCCCTGCATTCCTCACTGACCATGCTATGAAGTCCTGGGGCATGATGCTCCAGCCGGGGTCTGGTACCCACAGGTTCAACTGAGGCTTCACCTTTCACTTCTCAACCACCTGTGGGAGAGCAAGGATCCCTGTCCTCTGATTCCTGAAGCATTATCCATGAGGGCCTCAACACCATGCTCCTGAGCTCTGTGTGACAGACCAACTAAATGACGGATACCCTCTTCTCTTAAAGCCTGAGACCCAGGCTTTCAGGAAAGCAGCAATCGCCTGGACCGCTCATGTTGGCAGAAAAATGGACCCACGTGTAATTTCCAAGAGCTTTCCTCTTCGAAAGCAACAGCCTATAAAAGCAGATTTATCTTGCCAACCACAATAATAGATAATAGGTATCAGCAGTTTGTCAGAGCAATATTATTCCCTTGTGACATGGTTCAAGACCCTGTTAGATTGGTGGCAAGGCCACAGATCTTAAAGTGCAAAGCTTTGCCACTGCCCTGACTGCTCCTGTCAGCATGGCAATTGCTTTGTTTAAGTTGTCACCCCCTCAGCAGCTGTGATGGGAGGATAATACAAGCCTGGCACCTGAAGTGGAGGAGGAGAGCTGAGTGGAGGAACCTCCCCCTCTATGACTGCTCAAGTTGTCACCCTCAACAATGGGGGCACAATATGCACCCAGCACCCGACTCCAGCAGATGAGCTGAGCTGAGAAGGCCCACCTGTGTGTATCCATCCCCTTGGCTCTTTCTGGGCCCTTTGCCCATTCATTCTCTCAATAGACTTTGCCTACGGATATGTCCGAATCATGTAAGGTCACCGCCAGATCCTGGCTGTGGCCAGAAAGAGCCCCTACAACCTGGTGACCATCAAAATGTTCTGCCCTCTGTCATGACAAGGGACATGTGAACTTCTACCCCACCATATCCGAGCACCATATTTTATATAACATTAAAACATGGTTACAATTTAAGGAAAAATTCTAAAGTTAAAAGATTGATCTGAACAAAACTATTATCACCATCTTTGGCCTTGTCCCTTAATTTCAGTGAATTAAAAACAAAAATGGGAAACTTTAAAAAAAGAAAGAAGGAAGGAAGAAAAAGAAATATATGTGTAAAATATTATTTTCAGTATATTGGTTTGCTATTGATCTGTCCAAATATTTTAACATCATATTTTTATTTCTTTAAGACTCTTACATATGCATATGATATACTTTGATCACATTCATTCTTCTCAGATCCAACCTAGGCCCGACCCCACCCAACTTCATATCCTCTTTTTAGTTTTTTAATGATCTAACAAATCCAATTTGAGCTTCCCATACACTCCCAAGGGTGGAGCCATTTACTGGATCAAAGATGAGCCACAAGAGGCCCCACCCTAAAGAAAAGTGACTCTCCCTCCCCCAGAAGCTATCAACAGTCCACAGCTCCTGGGAAAGGAAGAGTGGGAGCCTGTGAGCTCCTCCCCCATCAGGGCTGGAACTTTAACTGGCTTAGTCTTGTGTGAGCTCATGAGTACACACTTTGTCATGTTCAGGAGAGTCTGATCCACCCTGATCCTCCCTGATCTCTGGTTCCTATGGTCTTTCTATCCCCTCTTCCTAGATGGTGCCTGAATGAACCTTGAGGGGAAAAGTTATGCTATAAAAGTCTATTTGTGACTGAGCATTCCACAGACAGTGATCCTCTATACGTCAATAGGCTGTGGATTTCTGTGTTAATCAGCATCTACTACACAAAGAAATGTCTCCATGAGGTCTGAGAGCTGCACTGACCTCATGGGTATAGGGATACAAATTTGGAATTGCTCAAACACTTGAACATAATCCATGCCGTCTTCCCCTTCCTCCATTCTGTGTCAGCATGAGCACTCTATCCTGAGCCAGGTCTTCAGGGAACAAGACAGTTGACAAGCAGCAGTGAAAACTGACATCAGCAAGTCCTGCTCTCCTGCTGACCAGGTGACAAGGTTCTGTTATGCAAGAAACCCTGACATTGAGGAAGTCTGTGGAGAAGGGGTCCTGGATAATTTTCATAGCCTTAAAAATACAGGGAGCTTCCTGTGCTATGTCTATATCTCATTTTTCTCAAGCCCATGCACTCCTACATAGGAGAGGAAGAAGGATACAGAAAAGGAAAAGTAGGAATTCCCTGGGGCTAACCTCCAAAACCCATTAAGACAGGACCATTTATCAGCTTGTAGTCTCTTCCCCTACATAACAGAGTTTTCAGTTATCCTTCAAATAACCAAAAAGATGGGCGGAGAAACACCCTCCCCACCCTCTGGGCATGGGACGTCACTCTCTTAAAGTGACTTCCTGCTGATTTGGGTCGTAGTAGACCTGTTTGGGGCCCCAACCCAAATGGGAAAAATGATTAAAAATGTTAGTACAATCCTTTTATGTTCAGTCCTTCTGTTCTCAGCTGTTTAGATGACCTAAGGGGTTTGTAGGCAGAAGCTGATCTTGCAGGCTTCACTGAGGTTCCGGCTGGGGCATTGTGTAGAGCTGAACGGTCCCAGCGACACTGGATTGCAGTGGTGGTTGCAGGCCCCCGATGGAGACAGCTATTGAGGAAGTCTGCCAGGCAGAATCAACTGGGTCACTCATCCTCCTTGGTGCCTGATTCTGCTCTCTGCTGAGGATTCCGCTGTCCGCCGTCCCCGGGCTCCCCTAATGGACACTTCGATTCTCCTGGAACGATAAGAACAGAGCCCTGCCCCAATCCCAACCCTAGGACAATTGCCCTCTTTTTTTTTTCTGGGGGGGATGGGGGGGGCTAGGTAGTACTTCTCCTGAAGCAAATTTGGCCTTCTGACAACATACAAAGCGTTATCTTTCAATCCGGGTTAAAGTAGAAATCATTCTGTCACCTTGGAGCTAAACCAGCTCTAGTGTATATATTTTGAGATCCCAAAGGACAATCTGCCTGCATCGAGAAGGCCTTTTGTAAGTAGCCTCCAAACCTAGGTCCCTCCAAATCCCATGTGTGTGTCTCTGAACTCTAGTTATTGGGAACAGGGACCTGTGTTTCTCATCTGAAGGGATCAAAGATGTGTTCCACCACTCCTGGGTCGAAGTCTTTCTCTATTTAGAGTTTACCCTGCATCAGGCTGACCCTGAGCTCCGGGATCTGCCTCTTTCTGTCTCCAGTGTGCTGGGAGCTGGGACCAAGGGTGTATTCTTCTTGAATGGTGGGACCAAGAGTATGCACCCTCACCACCCCGCTCCGTATAGAAGGGGCAGATTATTGAATATGCCCTTATACCTTTGTATATTGATACAAAATTAGTAGTTTATTTGGCTAAAGTGGTATTGACCATTGTTTATTGTGCAAAAATAAGATTGTATTGGATTACATCGGTATTGATCTTTGTATATTGATACAAAATTAAGATTATAGTTGGCCACAATGGTATTGACCCTTGCATATGGACGTAATATTAAGATTATATTGGGCTACATAGGCATTGATCTTGGTATATTGATACATAATTAAGAGTATATTTAACCACAATTGAATAGATCTTTGTATATTGATACAAATTTAAAGGTAATGCTTCCCAATGGTATCATACCTAGAGATACTTAAAAATAAAATGTGAAGCTCTGACCTCTTGATACCAACCGTCTAAAACGGTCTAGGATAGTTAAAACAAACTCCTAGTCATGCAAACATGTCTCTTTGTTGGCTACTATGACAGTCTATCACAGATATTCTCTAAACTACCCAGTAATCAAGTTGCTAAGAGACAAGCAACATTTGCTTATCTAAATACAAGAGATGGATAGGACATCTTCAAAAACCCCTTGAGATCTGCAGAATATGGCATTCAAAGATGTTATCTTAAATCAAGATTTTTTTTTTATATCGAGACATATCAGCGCCTGACGGCAACCCTATTCTACTCCAAGTAGAGGATAAGCATCGAAGAACCTCCACTGTAAGATGGTTGAATTGGTGGCAAGCCTTTCTCTTGGCATGAAAAAACCCCTTGCACCAACTGCAGACAGACTGCTGTCCAAAAAGGACAAAACTTGGTAGCGGGGAAGTCGACAGCCTAACTCTGCCAAGACAGGGTAGAAAAACCCCTTGCTTCAACTGTAGACAGACTGCTGTCCAAAAAGGACAAAACTTGGAAGCAGGTAAGTCGACAGCCTAGCTCTGCCAAGACAGGGTAGACGAGTCCTTCATAACCCCTGCTCTACAATCAATGTCTGTCAGAGAAATGGGGCCAAATGACTGAAGATTGATGCTGTAATGTATGGAGAGAAAATGGGAGCTGTCCAGGCAGCCACTGGTATGTCATTTCTTAGTTTGGGAAGCTGCAGTCCTGCACTTCCTATATAATCAGATATATTTGTCCCTCTCAGGTCTCTGAGGTGGTTGAAGAATAGATAGCTAGAGTCTCATAGTTAAATTTTGAGTTGTTTGGGAATCAAGAGGGTGTTCTAAGAAGATGCTTTTTAAATTGTGATGAAAGTTGAGATGGATATAGAACTTTAAACTCATGGAGATAGGTTGACAGTAGAATGTTGAAGTCAGGTGCCAAATACATATAGACTGGACATTGGGATTGTATGCCAAGCCATATAACTCTCATAATTTTGGCCTAATTACCTTTGTTGTTTTGTATTGTATTTAATTATTATAAGAGCAAGAGCCATTTGTTGGACTGAAAGGGGGAGCTGTTGGGGGGAAAAGATATATCTTAAACTTAAAAAAAAGGAAGGGGATGGGTGGGTTGAGGCGGAAGAGGGTGGGAGGGTGGGACTGGAGGCGGGGTAGGGAGGGGATTTCAATTGAGATGTAACTTGAAGAAATAAAAAATGAAGTAAAAGAAAAATACAGGGAGATTTTACAACTGCTAGGGTTGCTATTGTAGTTAAACCTTCTACAGTAAGAGTTTTTTTAAAAATCCAAAATCCAATGAACAGATAGTACAAAACACAGAAAGGTGCCTAGTTAGTTCCAAGTGGCTTCTGGGAATGGTCCTCAGTGCCATGAGGGCAACATAGAGCCATCAGCACTCCCCTATAGCACTGTGTCATCCTGTGACTGGAATGGCCTAAGCAACTCTACTCAAGATGCCCAGACAGAAGGTGGGACATAGCTCTAACACCTCAAATGTGCATTGGCAGCATTTAATCCCATTTACTGCCTCTGGTGATCTAATGCTACTATTTTCAAAACTGCCTCTAAGACTGAAAGATGGCTCCATGGATAAACATATGAGAATCAGAGTTTGAAACCTCAAAACCCATATAAAAGTCAAGTAGGCATGGAGGTTGACCTATAACCCCAGCACTTGAGAATCAGAGGCAGAGTGTCCCCTAGACAAGCTGGCTAGGTTGACCAGGTGAACCAGGGACCTCCGGGCTTAGTAAGTGACTCTGCTTCAATAATTAAAGTGAAGAGAGATCAGGGAAGATACTTGTCTTAGTTGCTTTCTATTGCTATAATACAACAGCATGGCAAATGCAACTTACATTTTTTTAAGTGTTTAACTTGGAACTTATGGTTTCAGAGGATTAGAGTTCATGACCATCATGGTGGGGAACATGGCAGCAGGCAGGTGTAGCACCAGAGCAGTAGCTGAGAGGTTACATCTTGAGATAACAGCCACAAGGCAGAGAGAAAGACACTGGGAATGGTGCTAGTCTTTTGAAACCACAAAATCTGTCCCCTGTGGCACACTTCCTCCAACAAGCCCACACCTCTTAATCCTTCCCAAACAGTTCCACCAACTGGTGTAGTCCCTGAGCCACCATGAGGTACTGCCAAAGGAACGGAATGGTGTGAGGCATATCCTCTCCAGCCTCCCTGACAGGATCTGAGTGATGGTGCCTCAGCCAAAGCCAGATGCAGCCAGGAGAGTCTTCCTGTTCTGACCTATGGGCCTGATGTAGGAAAAAGGGGGTGAAAAAAACTCACCAATCCCTGAGCTCTCCATGCTCAGGACTTGAAATCCCACCAATCCTCACCCTGGAAAGTTCATTCAAACCACCACAGCCTTCTTCCCCTCACATGGCTACCACCAGCATGTGGTGAGGAGACTGGAGAGCTGTCCTCAGCAGACTTCTGCCACCACCACTGTTAGCTGTGTCTCAGCTCTTTTGCATAATCCCCAGTGAGTGGGAGATGGAGAGACTGTTCCATTTCATTGCACTCCTCAGCATAAGGGGGAAACCTATACTTCAATAAGGAGCATAAGAGATGACCAAGGAGATGGACGGTCCAGCCAGTGAAGTGGTTGCCACCTAAGCATGAGAAAGTGAGTTCTACACCCAGAACTGATATAAAAAGCCATGTATGGAAGCACACACACTTGTAATCCCAGATCTGGGGAGGTGGAGACAAAGAATTCCTGAGGCTGGTTGGTCAGCCAGCCTGACCTAACGGGTGAGCTCCAGGCCAGTGAGAGACCCTGTCTTGGTAAACTAGCTAAACAAGATGTTACTAAGAATAACACCTTAGATTGACCTCTGATCTCCACACACACACACACACACACACACACACACACACACACACACGCACAAACCAGCTGTACACACATGTATACTCATGCACACATACAGAAAGAAATTAAAAATTAATGAGAAGAAGAATCATACTGAGCTCATTTAGTTCGTCTTATGTGCCATAGAATCTGAAGTATTTTGAGTTTAGAGGTCAAGGGAACACTGGCACCAATTACCTTTTAGGGGCAAGAAGTTTATTCAAAAATTTACTAATATCAAAAACAGCAGCTGACATGTGCAGAGGCCCTGAGGAGATCAGGTTCATATGGAGAGTGAGGGTCCCTGCTTATAGAAGAAGGAGAAGGAAGATGGAAAAGTTTCTAGGTTTGGCCTGCAATTGGCTGTTCCATCTTTATGTAGATGCAAAAAACACAGACAACAAATTAGAAAACTAACAAATGGAAGAGCTACAAAAACAAACAGGCAGCCTGGAGATGGGAGAATGCACACAAACCTGAAAAAGACTTCAAAGAATTACAAGAAATTCACACAAGAGGCACATGCCGTTCTGATGAACTAGCTGTGCCAGAAAATAGAACATACACCAAAGGGAAAGGAGAGACTAACACCTTCACATTAAGGAGACAAAGCCTATTGTGGGATTCAGAGGAACCCTGGATCCTGGATATTGTGTGTTTCATTTGTTTTGGTGAGAACCCACCCAAGAAAACCATCATTCAAACAAGACTTTCCCCAGCGCCCCTGGATACCCACACCTTAGTACAGCCAATTCTTTTTCTTTAATGTTCTCTATTGCTTTTAGTACATTAAGGGTATTACTTTCCAAGTGCTACAGGGAGATGCTCTTTATAGACCCCGTAAATCACAGGATAAGAACTAATTGAAACTTGCTGGCTGTACCTTTGTGGGCTGAGTCTGGCAACAGGAAAGCAATCAGCCAGCAATTAAAATGCTAATACAGGGCTCACCCAAGTTGGGTGCTCTTGCCAAATGCAAGGGGCTGCTCCAGCAGAATTCATAACAGCCAGGCTGGACGGCACTTCATTTAGAAGCCATCGATTTATCAGAACCGCAAACAACATCTTAGGAGACATCTTCCCAGTGGAAAATAACAACAGCTGCAGCAACAGTAATGGAAGACTGTTATGATAAGAACCAGATTATTCTCAGTGATCTCAGGGTCAGATCCTCACTGTAGGAGCTAGTGTAAACCAGTCACTGAAACCAGGTTTCAGACTCTGGGGCTTGCTTTCCTGGGGGTCCACACCCAGGGGCAAAGCTGCAGGTGCTATAGGAAACAGGAAGTCAGAAAGACAGCCAAGGTAGATCAAAGTGGATATGTCTCATGCACTTCATTAAAATCCTGATTCTGCCAGTGGCCAGCTGTTGTGGTTGGAATCTAAAGTCTCCCACAGCCTCATGTGTTTGAACACTTGGTCACCAGCTGGCTGTTTGGTTTAGGATGGTTGTGGGAACTGTAAGAGGCGGAGCATTCCTGGAAGAAATGGGTCACTGGATGGGAGGGAGGACTCAGGGTTTGACAGCCCAGCCCTACTTCCTGTTCCCTCTCTGCTTGCTGGCTGTAGACATAATGTAACTAGCTGCTTCATATCCCTTTTGTTCTTTCTGCCATGACAGACTGTACCTCCTCAAACTGTCAAAACACAGCCACAAAACCTTCCTCCTTGTTTTTTTTTTTTTTTTTTTCTGATTACTAAGATGAAATACCTGACAAAAGCAACTCAAGGAAATGTTTATTTTGGTTCAAAGTTCAAGGAGATATAGTCTATCATGGTGGGAAAATCATGGCAGCAGGACATTGAAGTAGCTGGTTACTCTGCATCCACAGCCAGGGAGGAGAGATAAATGCCGGTGCTCAGCTAGGTGCTCAGCTAGCCATCTCCTTTTTATTTCCTCCAGAACCCCATACCATGGAACGGAGCTGCACACATTTAAGGCAGTCCTTAACAATGTTCAGAAACTCTAAGAATCAGGGCAAAACCTCTCCCTTCACCTTCAGAGAGAGCAAGCTCTCTACACCTGCATTTTGGACTCTCGCAGCTGAGAGTTAGAGAATTCATCCCCATCACCAATTAGGAACTGTGACCACATTTTTTTTTTTTTATCTTTTTTTTTTCTGAGCTTTCCCTCCAGGAAGTAAATCTATCACTATGCCCAATCTATGTTTGAGCTTCTACAAAAGTCAAGCCGAGGGACAGTTTTCATACCACCTCCACTTACGGACTCATTCCTACTAACTTGGCAGAGTTCTGAGAGACGGAACTGAAGTTCAACCAGAGATGAATAAGTCAGGACACGTCCCCAAGACAGAATGTTCTATATGACATCCCTTTCAACCAGAGATGAATAAGTCAGGGCACGTCCCCTAAGACAGAATGTTCTATATGACATCCCTCACACACTGTGATCTGATTCTACCAAGGGTGTATTTTGTTCCTCTGCCTAGGTCACCACTTAGAGCTTCCTGCTTTTGGAAACCAAAAGGGCCCTTTACATTCCAGGCAGTATGGTGGTAGGAGAGGGGGCCAGAGTTGGTAGGAGCTACAGAGAAGCCTCTGCAAAGCAGCAATGGGGACCCAGCACCACCCCACGCATCTTCCCTGTTTCCTGACCCCCATGTTTCCCTAGTCCCAGACATAACCCCAACAAAACTCTCAATAAATTGTCACATCAACTGTTTCTCTTGGCTGCTCCACCAGCAGTAAGCAGATCTGGATCATACTCCACTCTTGAATTCTGAGAGGCTAAATGTTCTGTTCTGTCTTCACTTGGATTTTGTGGAGATGATGTCTACCCTGAAAAGGAACCTTTTAATTATTCGATATGTATTTATTGATAACTATATTCACTTATAAACATTCACTTAACTACTAACCCTAAGAATGACTACAACCCCTTTAACCTAACCACTAAACCTATCGATAACTATTACAACTACTTTCATAACCTTTTAGAAGGATACAGTCCCTGGGGCAGGTCCTCAGTCGTCAGGAACAGTCTCTGGGGTAGACCCTTTAATGCACTTAGTTAGCAGTCTTTCTTCTGGAATATCTCAGACATAGATCCTTCAGGGTAAATTGGTTATGGTGTCTTCACCTAAAATAAGCCTTGAGGCTTTCTTTTCTCTGGGAGACTTCACCATCTTTAAGCCAACTTATTCCCTTCATATCAGCAACTCTGCCACTCTGCCTCAGTCTTTAAATCCGGCCACACTTCTGTTCAGGCCACTGTTTGGACAGGTCAAACCCCTCTAGGCAAAAGCTGAGCCATAGGGTTTAGTCCTTGGCCTTTTTCTGTCTTGCTGAGGCTTTCTCTGCTCATTAGCTTCTTTCTGCCTCAGGGAGATCTGGCCATCAGTCCACCAGCACTTTCTCCATCAGACGATACAAACTACTCGTTGTTGTTTCTAGTGTGAGGACTCTCTAGCATCGGAGCTCTCTAGCATCCCCCCCCCGGGGATGGGGGGGGGGGGCTCCATCCACTTGTCCTTAAATAGGATCTCTCCTTGTTCCACCTGGCTTCAGCTTAATCTGGGCTCTGCCAACTTAGCAACTGAAAACAATGCCAGGCCATAAACCTTGTTTTTAGTCCACAGAGTCTCTCCTTGTTTCACCTGGCTTTCTCCTTGTTTAGTCCATAGAGACTCCTCTCGTTTCACCTGACTTCATCCTTGTTTTTAGTCCATAAGCTGATAAACTAATTGCCCACAGCCAAGTTGATTTTCATGCCCTGGATTAAGAGACTGTTTCAGAAACCCCTAGATATTTACTAAATCTAATTTATATTAATCTAACTCCCCTTAAACAACTCTCCTCTTCATAATGACGATGTGGGTGTCAATTCTCTTGCATGGGGAGGGATGGGAGGTGACCCCAGAATGCACAAACTCTACAGGCAGAGGTGTTACACTATACAGCCCTCACACCTGATGCTGGTTCAGCCAGAGCCCTCCTAGGGGCCATTTGTAAAACTGGATTTGAGAGACACACAAAAATCTTCACATTGGTTTCCATTGAATTTTATTTTGCTCAGAATGATTAATCAGTCACCCCTAGGAAACTTTAAGTCACCCAAAATATTTCATTAGCCAGCAATCAATGGTGTGCCCAAGTTACCAACAAGAGCCAAGTTAAAGAAAGAGATTTTTGAATGGCTGTAGGGATATTAGCTGAAGTTGGTACAGCTCCACTAAACAGTATTTTGTCTTTGGGGCTGGAAAAATGCTCGGTGGTTAAGAAGTTAGGTTGTTCTTCCCAAGGACCTAGGTTTGCTTCCCAGCACCCACATGGTTGCTCACACAACTGTCTGTAACCTCAGTCCCAGAGCATCTGATGCCCTCTTCTGGCTCTTATCGGTAACAGGCACACATAGGATACAAAGGCATGTATGCAGACAATACACCCTCAACACATAAAATAAGATAATTAAATTAAGCAGCACTTAGTATGTTTGTAACAACATATCAAATGCTACTGTAATCAAGCAAATATGCAATGCAATGCTTGGTTCTGGACACAATTGAGTTTCTACAAGCATTAAGGGGAGGTTAGGGAAAGTTGTAGATAAACATTTGGAGAATAAAAAAAATAGGAGACAGGGGATCTGTGTGTGTGTGTGTGTGTGTGTGTGTGTGTGTGTGTGTGTGTTCAACACAGAAATATTGGGATTAGGTGAAGTCATGAGAAAGAAGACAGCACAGAGAAAGATGAACAACAGGACGGTGGAATCTGCATTATAAGACAGGAGGAAGAGATGCCCAACAGAGACAAGCAAAGAGGTTAGAAAGAGACCCAGCCAAAACAGTAACTTGGAAGCTTGACATTGGTGTTTAAACATGAACAAGCTTGTGTCACCTGTGACTCAGAGAGCAAAGTAAGATGACAGAGTTTAGTGGGTTCCTCACAGTCACTCACTAAACGGACCCCAGTCACCAGACCAGGAGAAGTCTTTAGTTCTGATGCTTTAAGTTATCCTCCCACAAAGTGGGAGCAAGCACCTCTGGGTACCACCACCCTCTGTAGCCCACCACACCTGACTCTGCCACTGAGAGTTAAGCATGATGTAAACAGCAACTTGACATTTCTTCTCTGTCTCGTCAGTCCCGGTGGTAAGACACATTTCATGAACACATGAGCAGAGATGAGAAAACAAATACCAGAACGTCCTCTACCCACCTCCTCTGAAAAGTCCACCTTGTGTTAACTGAAGTTCCCTCAAAGGAGCCATCTCTACACTGAACATTCTGCAAGGCTGATTGACAGGTTAAACCTCCATGACTATGGAGAGATTGGGGTGTCACATGCCAAGCTTTCTCAGCCCCCTTAATAGCTATTCACTACCCACTACCCACCTTTGTGTGTGACCTAACATTTTTGCATGAAGTAAGCCCTTTTGCAATGTACAAACAGACCTCTGCATTCTACAAACTAAAAGCCAAGAATGGCATCAGGTAACATCTAATTCCTACCAAAAGGCTGTCCCTGCCTTGTTATGATCTGCCTCCCTGATGTTGCCACCAGTGTATTTTAAAATGATCTTGATTTATGACTTTGTTCTGTTTACTATAAAAAACTTCATAAAACAGAAAGTAAAAATGAAAAATAAAAAAAATCTTCATAAAATTGTCGCCATATTGGAACATGGAATTTGGGGTTACCTGCATGTGTGTTCCTGGGCCACATTGGCTCATATTTGGCTCTAGAAGAAAAACTTTTCAGGTGAGTGCTCTATTTTTCCATCATCACTTCAGATTTTCCATCTTAGCTGTGAACAACATGGTGATTACCTCCCTGGGCAAACAGTCTCCTGGGATGCCACCTCTTCTAAATACTATTTATTTCTGTGCTTTCCAGTGATTTGTGTGGCTTCTGTGGCAGCCAGGCAAAGTGAGGAATTGGAGGAGTTAAGTGCAGACAGGGAAGCAAGCAAGACAGTACCAGGAGACCTTAGCTGAACTGTTCTTGAAGCTAAGCTAATAAACTCGCCTTCCAACACAATTCCAACCTCCCCACTTCCAGCAGAGATCATGGAGACAGTAGTAATCCAACAAGTGGCCTTGGCCTAATTCAATCAATAGTCCCTGCAAATTAGGTTTTTAAAAGAAAGCATTTTGAAGACCTTAAAAAAAAAAAAACCTGGGATTCATTCCTATGGGGGATAACACTTGAGATAAATTAGTGAAAAGGAGAAAGAAACAAAATCATCATCAATTGTCTAAAAAGTCTATTACCATTTGGAAATGCTAACTGAGTGTGTAGGGACTCATCTCTGCTCCACTGAACACTCAAAAATGCCTTGTTGGTGGACAGCATCAACCATGAGGGAATCAATGTGGAAATCTGGAAGAGAATTTAGGTTTTGGTACTAAATATATATTTTCAGAAATTAATGCAAAGAGTAGACTCAGAAGCATCCCTTTGCCTCAAAGGAGAAGAAAATCCAGTGACAGTCCAGTTCCCTCTGGGCCAAGAAGGATCAATTTCCTCCAATATTTTGACCTTGAGGAAGACCCTTGCCCTTTCTGCGCTGTAATTTGTTCAGGTGTGTGTGTTTGTGTGTGTGTGTGTGTGTGTGTGTGTGTGTGTGTGTGTGTGTGTGTACACAGAGTAGCAACAATAGTTACCCACTATCCCGTTAGTTTTGTCAACTTGACCAACTGGAGTCACTTGGGAAGAAGGACACTCATTTAAGGAATTGCCTCTATCAGATTGGCCTGTGGGCATGTCTGTGGGGACATTTCTTGATTAATGACTAACATGAGAGGCACCCATCTGGGCCTCTCCACCAGCAGACATGTGAGAAAGAAACTTCTATTATCTCTGAATTCCCTCTCTTAGCTGTAACAACAGCCCCAATGGACTGAGGTGGATGGTCACAGCCCAGCCGCCTTTGGGATTTGTGTCTCTGTGAAGTCTACATTAACTATACCCCTTGCCTTCAGCTACCACTAAATCCCGTGTGAGATCCTACTTCCCATGTTGCATTTTAAATGCTGTTTAAGATGACTTCAAAGAGTCAAGGTAAGGCAGGGATAAAGATACTTCAAAATGGTTTGTGCTTTCTGCCTGCTCAGTCATTCTAAAACTTAACAACACTCACAGGTCTGGGGAGAAGCGCCAGAATATTTTTCCAAGGTCCATTATTCAGCCAGCCACTGCTTCACTGTATTTGCAGGAAGCTGGTTCAGTGCCTGGTAAAACCAGCAAACAAGGACACTGCAGTCTGAATGACGGACAGTGCTGGCCCACCCACACGGCTCAAGACCAGGAGGCTACTTCTGAGTCTCCCAGCCAGAGCCAGTCTCCATCATTCAAGCAGATACAGGGCTCACTTAACATCACACTGCACCTTCAAAGCTGTTACTGGGCATTGGCTTTTATCTACAAGTCCCCTTCAGACTCTGGCTTCCAGTGGTTTAAGGATGGTGATTTATTTATTTCATTTCCATCCATCATCTTGATTTTTCTTTTCAATTCAACCTATAAATTTCCTTGAAACATGTGGTCCAAGGTCACCAAGTGTTAGTGGAGAGTCTCTGTCCCCAATCACTGCTGACCTGTCTCATATTTCAGTCGCTAGCCATTTAATCATCCTTTCTGCCTGGGAAGTTTGGCTCCTGGATAAATCAAAGCAGCTTCAAAGCAAAAGTCAGGGACAGACTCACTTTCTGGGAGAACTTCGCTTTGCAGCTAAATCGCTACCTCGGTCATAAACAAGGTCGCTGGCAGCGCCTTTCACCTTGATGAAAAATTCAAAATTTCTCAGGGAAAAGTGACCCTGCAAGCAGAGAAATCTTAGCTCATCTCATGGGGTCCTAAAAAAAAAAAAAATTCTCCATCATAAATTTAGACTGGTTAACCCAAGAAGCCTGTGCTTTTTGATTTGTGTGACCAAACATCTTAAATCTCACTGCTAACTACAAGTCCCTAAATCTAACTGGTTTTGCTGACGAGAGCCAAACTCTGGATCTGGATGGTCCAGCCTGTGGGGTGTTTTTGTCAGGTGTAATTTCTTTCTTATTTTGTTTTGCTTTAGACACAGTTTCTTTTTTGTTTGCTTATTTTACTTTTTGAGACCGGGTTTCTCTGTGTAGCCCTGGATGTACTGGAACTCACCCTGTAGACCAGGCTAGCTTTGAACTTACAGAAATCCGCCTGTCTCTGTCTCCTGAGTACTGGGATTAAAGGCGTGTGCCACCACACCCAGCAATTACAGACAGCTGTGAACTGCCATGTGGGTGCTGGGATTTGAACCCAGGTCCTTTGGAAGAGCAGCCAGTGCTCTTAACTACTGAGCCATCTCTACAGCCCCGTGGGATGTTTTTATTTTTATTTTTTTTCTTAGCTTTGCAGTTCCCCACTAGGTCTGTAAAGTGGATGTCTCACCTCTGACCTCTCTGAGATGTGAAAATGCACAATTTGTACCCCATTTGTCCTGAATATCTGAGCAGGTCAGCTCTGGGTGGGGTGAGGGCAGCAAGAGCCAGGAGAAGCAAGGCAAAGGACTTGGGAAAGGGCTTGGGGCCCTCTGGAGACCATAAACGCACAGAGCCAGAAGTGTTCGCCAGAAACACATGCAGCACACTTCTAAAGCATTTTATTCCCCACATCAGGAAGCCATGTCTGTTTGCCTTGAACCTGTAGGAACTAGTAATTGCTCCATGACTAGACTCTGGAAGTGTTGCTGAATGTCTTCCAGGGCTACATTAGTCTGTCGTTACTGTAACAATGTACCCAGAGTAGGCTACTTTACAGATAAGAAGTTAATTCAATTCAAGGATCTGAAGATTTCAGCATCCACTCAGTCTGGTAAAGACACCATGGCAGGAGTGCATGCCAGAAGGAACAAGACAGAGAGGCGGGGTTTCCTAGAAACCCTGGAACTCGGGGATCCTGTGATGGTACCTTAACCATCTCCATCTTCTATACTGCTGGTGACGCTTTCAACACACAAACTTGTGGGAAGCACAAGGCATATCCAAAGAACAGCAAGAACTATGCTTTCTCTTTCTCAAACACAAGTCGGAGTGGGCCCTCGAAAACCAGCTGCCACATTGTCTTAAAGGCCCAGGAAGTGGGTTCCAGTCCAGTCCCAGAAGAGGTTCCAGAAACATCCAGCATCAACCACTAGAGCGAGCAAGTGAGAGAATGAGCAAGCGAATGAGTGACCTGCTTCAGAGGGTCCAGCCCTGGCCTCTGAGCATCCTCAAAAGATGTTGAATGAGGTTCACATGGCAACCCGTACTAAGTCCTAAGCAATCTGCAGATCTGTGAACAGCATAAGTTGTCAGATTTCAAATTGTGGTGATTTGTTTACACAGGTAAAGCAAACAGAACAATATGGAGGCTGGAGAGTGTGGTGGAAGTTTTGATTTCTGTAAAACTATGGTTGTGTTGAATAAATGTGGTTTTTGTTTTGATCTCAAGAGTGGAAAGTAGGGGTGCTTTGTCCACTGCTGAAAAACAGACTCATGAGAGGCACATGAGAAACATTCTGATGGAAGAGTTCGTGATGTTTTGCCCGTTGTAAACTGCCACATATGGGGAACATGCTTTTTGTTGGAAAACATCCTTTGATGGACGGACTCCTTTGAAAGCATGTGATCTTGGTCAACAGGAAGTACCTCGTGCAGAGGCTACGATGTTGGCCAATTGGAAAACATCCTTGTGCAGACTCTTAGGAAGGTATAAAGGGAACCTAAAAGACAGAGAGGCATCACTTTTTACTTAGCTCCACCTCTCATCGCTGCTTTGCTTGGAAAGACTCCAGGCAACACTTTGAGACTTTCTTCTGCCGAGACTTACTGCTGTCTTTGCTGCTGAAGATGGTGGCCCAGGCAGGGCTGAGATCATGGTCCCAAGCAGGGATTCAAGAGCCTCTGCTGCTTCTGCAGTCCCTGCTGATGCTCCCCAGAACTTCTGCTGGTTTCCTGGTTGGCTGTGTTCCCATTGTGGCTGGTACCTGTTCCTGTGTATGCTGTTACTACTTGGCTGGACTGCTGGAACCATGACGAATCGCCCCAAGGACCTGCGTCTAAAGAGGTCTACACCTTCTGTCTGTACTAACCTTTTTTTCTCCCATTCCTCAGGTTCTTGGGTTGGAAGGGAGGAAGAGATATTACTATAATGACAAATAAATAGTTTAAAAATACTTCAGGGGGGGGGCAAGACAGTTCAAAGTAGTGCAGCCAGGCAGAATACATAGACATTTGCAGCTATACCATCTAATTGTTCTAGGGACCACTACATGCTATAAAGAGGATGGGGGAAGAGGTTGACACACTGAAGCTGCAGCCCAATTAACAAAACCTGCTTTATGACCAAGAACTTGAGAGGCAATTGTAACAGGGGCCAGAGAAACACCAAAGGATTTCTCAGGAACAGTTCCATCCTGAGCCCCTTCCAAACAACACTTTCAATTTCCCAAGTGTCTCCAGGGGCCAAGAGTTCACTCGTCTTCCATCTGTGCAGGTGCTCAAAGGTGCCACCTCTACAGACGTTTAGAATGTTCTCACATTGAATTATACTCAAAGCTTGCACTTCTGGGCTGGCTCTCCTATGCCAATTAGGAACATCTTTGGACTTGACAGAGCAGTACCTCTTGACATACACACATCTGCTATTGAAGAGGAACAGGACTGGAGCTGAGAAGGAGAGGCAGGGGAGGACATAGAAGAGAGGGGTGGGGAGGGACAGGAGCAGGGCTGAGGAGGAGAGAGAGGAGGAGAGAGGCAGGGCCAGGAAGCAGAGGATGGGCAAGGGAGGAGGGCACAAAGGAGGTACAGGGGCACTGCACATGGAGGCTGGGGCATGCTGCTTGTGAGTACTTCCTAGTTTTCACAGTGAACTTCCTAAGCACTTCTGGGAAAAGAAACATCCCAGTGTGCCCTCCAAACAGGCTGTCTCATTAACCAAAGTTTCTACAGGACTAGAGAGGTAGCTCCAGACTCAATGGGCTCTTGTCTGCCTTGCTGGCTGGCCCTCACCTGCGTGGCTGGCGTCTGGACTCCCTCATTGTTTCTGTGTCTCCTGGATCTTGCTTCCTTCCTAGAAGATGAAGGACAGCATCTTTATATTCTGAGGACTCGGCTCTGGGCAAGGGAAAGTGAGGCAGTGGGCAGTGTCTATTCATCAGGACAACGAAGCTCACGTACTGTCATCACCGCAAGCTGGAGTCGGTGGAATGGATGGACACAGACTGGTAGTCAGCAAGACCTTGAGAGGCTAGGTTTGAACATTGTACGTAGGTAACTTTCCCAAAATAATGCATATTTTACTTTTTTTTTTTAAAAGACAAAGCTTTCTAAGCCTGGCATGGTGGCACACACCTTTAATCCTAGCATGCAACCCTGGTCCACATAGTGAGTTCTGGGGCAGCCAAAGCTACATAGTGAGACCCCGCATCAAAAGGGTAATAAAAAAAACAAAGGACAAGGAACATCTCCAGTACCTGTCCTCTCGTAAGCAAAGCTCGGTGCGGAAGAAGACACTCAGCAACCTGCCCACCGTGTTAAAGGTCCCTGAGAACCTGTTCATGCTCCCTGTGTTCTAACAACACTCTGGGCTCTCACATGCATGTTGCAGCTTGCATGTGTTTCTGATTCTGTGATTAAAACACCCTGACAAAAAGCTACCGAGGAGGAAAAAGGGGTTGTTTTAACTCACAATTCCAGGTGATAGCCCATCATATCTGGGAGTTCACAGCAGCATGTGCTTGAAGCAGCTAGTCACATGGCATCCATAGTCATGAGCAGCGGGAAATTAATACAAACATGCTTGAACTCAGCATCCCTGTCTTCACTCTCAGACAGCTCAGAGAATGGGTCTTCATGCCTCAATGAAGATAATCAAGACAAGCCCCTAAAGACACACCCACAGGCAACCTGATATAGATAGTCCCTCCCTGAGACTCTCTTTCCAGGCTAGTCCATATTGTGTCAGATTGACAATTAAAACAACCCCCTCGCTATGAAGTGAGTCCCTCAGACAGCACTTGGATGTGTCTTACCTGATTACCTCGCATACCCTTTTGTCAGTGTATTTAGACTGTTTATATTTAATATAAATTGATGTGGTTGCATTGATATCTACCATAGCTGGGGGTGTTTCTATCTTTTTCTTGTTTTTGTTTATCCCATTTTCTGTCTTTTTTTGGATTAATTGGATTTTTTTCTGATTACATTTTACCTTCATCCTTGGCTTCCTTGTAGGTTTTTATTCTGCATGGTCACCCTAATACTTACAACATCTCCTTAATACATTAGAATCTGTTTTGACATGGTATTACATCATATTATGTGCAGCATGGGGGCCTTCTCACAGTACACACCTGATCCTCCCTCCAGCCCCAACACCACTGACACATGTGTTATGAATGTGGGATAACATAGGCATGGCTTTAGACAATCATTTATCTTTTAGGGCAGACAGGAATGAGGAAAATGAACTTCATAAGTATGTTAATTTATGTCATTTCTAACTATCTTCATTTATTATCATACATAAAAAGTTTGGCTAGAAATCATCTTTCTTCTGCCTAAAAAGCTTCATTTAACATTTCATGAAGTACAGGAATGCTGGTAATAAATTCTCTCTCAGTTTTTGCCTATTTCCTCTTCTATTTTAAAAGACAGTTCTGCAGGGTATAGAATTCCGAGTTTGCCAATTAACTTTCTCAGCCAGCATTTCAAAAATGCTTTTCTGCAGCCTTCACACAGTGCATTGGGCTGCTCACTAAAGCAAGACAACAGACATTTGCTTTCTCTAAGACATATAAGCTAAAACTTACGGAGTCCAAGTGAGGGCATGCTTCTTGGCTTGTGGAAACCACCTTGTTGCTATGTTATCACTTCCCCTGTGTACTCGGGGCAAACCTCTATGGCCCCCTCTTCTTCTTATATGGACAATCAGTCTTACTGGATCCAGTCCCTTCACTTACGACTTCACTTAATCTTTATTACCTGAAGATTGGCCCAGTCTGTAAATATTGTCACACTAAGGGTTGGGGTAGGTACATGAGACTATGGAAAATGCGTGGTTCAGTCCAGAGCACGTGATTTCTGTTGGGATATAAGCCATTGTGTTCATGGTTTCTCTGCATGGAACATGCCTTTCTTTTTCTGCTTGTCTTCAAGATTTTTCTTTGTGATTGGTCTTCAGCAATTTGAATACACTTTTTAGGTCTGAGTAGTAAGTCGCTTTTTGTTGATTTTCTCAGGGATGTAAGATCTGTAGTTTAGTACTCACCATTGATTTTAGAAGTCTCATTCATTATCTCTCCAAATTTCTTCTGCCCTACCCTTTACCTCCTCTTGAGGTACCACTTAACATGCATACTGCCCCGACCCACGGGGAAACGAACGAGGGCTTGGTGGGAGCAGGTCATGGATGCGGGGGGACAGAACAGACACAAGGGAACGGAGACAAGACAGGATTCTGATCAAGTCTCAAACTTTATTTTCTCATAGCTGAATATATGCTTTGCAGAAGCGGGAAGTATTAGCAGGAACTACCTTGCCCTGAGGTTAGGGCCTTTGGGTTGCTAGGTTACCAAACTACAGAATGTACTTTCACCTCTGATCACAGATCAGCAGCTAGAGAGGAACAGAGTGTCAGACCACAGAACTCCCTAAGGGAGGTCCAGATGTATTCACAGAAGTTAACTCTTAACAAAAGCTCCAGGACCCTATTGTCCAGCCGAGCAGGAATGGTTTTGGTTCCCAGCAGCATACCATGCCACTTTCTATTGTCCCTCATGTCTTGAATGCTCTGTTCTGTTTTCTCTCTGTGCTTCTCTCAGGATTATTTCTGTTGAACTGTATCTAGTATCACATCTTCCCTCTCTTGCATCAAGCCTATGAACTCTCCCCTTGAGCATGCTGCATCATCCAGTTTTCTCTGCTGAAATCACTCACCTTCCCACAGGAAAGAACATGCTCTCTACTACAACCCTTGAATACCTTAATAGTAGGTACCATGCACAGCCGAGCTGATGGTTCCAAAATGTGTCACACCTGGATTTGGTTCTGTCCATCACATCACTTCTTAACAGTGTACTTTTTTTATTTTTGGGTACCTTATAATTATTGTTGAAAACTAAACAACATATGGAGGTAACAGACAATGAGGCAAGAATGTTTGCCCTGGCTCTTTCTTGGCTAGGCCCTGAGTTTTATCCTGAGTGTCAGGTAGTTCTGTTGCACCAGTCAGAATGTAGTTGGATTAAGTGTGTTGTTACTATGGTTAATTCAGAATATGGCAGACTTCAAATTCTTTAGTGATGGGGTCAGATGACCAGATGTCTATTCTGCTCGACCTTCAATTTTTTTTTCCCATGGACACCTCACAGAGTTCTCTCCATAGTCTCCCCTGACCCAGCTTTGCTTGCTGCCTCATAACAATTAGTCTGGAGTAGAAGACTCAATAGGAATCTTGAATGTGAATGTGACCCTAGATCTTGGGAGGAGTATTCTCAAGAAGCCTGCCCTACTCTCAGTGGCAGAAGACCTCTAATGGTTTGACCCCCACCATTTTGGAAGAAGCTTCTTTCCTGTTCCCTTCTTCCAGACCCAGGGGTCTCTCACCAGCAAAGTTTGCCATTTTCCCCTTTGAGGCTTACAGCTTCTGATATACATGGGATGTGTGTAGTCCCTGAGCATCCTGCTGCAGGAGCTGTCAAAATGGCAGCACCTCATCAGCCTGCAGCCATCATGAGGTACTGCCATAGCAATTGTTCATGGTGGTGACAACTTTTCTGCCTCAGACTGCTGCAGTCATGAGATACCACCAAGGGTACACTGCAGGAGCTGTCCATGGTGGTAGCACCTCCTCTCCAGCCTCCCCAAGCAGCTCCACAGCAATGACACCTCAGCCAAAGACACCTGTGACTGACAAGGTCCTCCCATCCTAACCCTTGTGTTTAATGAAGGGAAAGGGGAGCAGGAAAAGCCACCAATCCCTGAGCAAAAAAAAAAAAAAAAAAAAAGTCATCAATCCTTAAGCTTCCCACAAAACCCCACTAATCTCTGAGCATGAAAATCCACCAATCCCTTTGTTCTCCAAGCTCAGGACTTGAAATTCCATCAATCCTCACTCTGGAAATCTCTGCCTTGAAAAGCTCCACCCCCCTAAGAAATCCTATATAAGCCCTGCCCTTTGTTCAATGCCCTGCTGTCCTCTCCCAGGAGCAGATGCAGCCAAACCTGGATTTGTCCCTCCACATCCTGGACCCTCCCAATAAATCTCTTTTCTGAGATTTGCTGCTTAGCATGACTGTCTCATGGAAAAAGTCAAGAAACAATGAAGAGAAGAAGAAAAGAAGTGGAGCAGGGCTGAAGCTCCTGAGCATCTCAACTCAGCTGTAGATACCCTCTCCTGGGAGCTACAACACTTCTTCTAAGGAGACTTCCTCTCAGAGCTGTGTGGTTCCTGAGCTCCCATGTCTTAGGATAACCTCCCATTGGGACACTGTCCCCCCACCTTAGAGCTGTGTGGTTCCCATGCTTCTGTGTCCCAGGACACCTTTCCACCCAAGCAGGAAGGCCAACAATGTGGGCAATGAAGACTCAGGAGCTCCTCAAGTCTTTCCTGCAGCCCCCATCCTTCCCAGCTCTACACAGTGACAAAGGCTTTCCCAGGACCTTCCTGTTTCTCACCTTTTTTAAGAGTACCTTCTGGAGATATTCCCAGGAGCAATATGGTTGGATTTGAGGTAGAACTATTCCCAATTTTCTAAGATATCGCCAGATTTATTTCCAAAGTATCACTCCCACCAGCAATGAAGGAGTGTTCCCCTTTCTCCACATCCTTGCCAGCAGGTGCTATCTCTTGAGTTTTTTTATCTTAGCCATTCTGACAGGTGTGAGAGAGAATCTCAGAGTCATTTTGAGTTGCATTTCCCTGATGACTAAGGATGTTGAGCATTTATTTCTTCAAGTGTCTCTCAGCCATTAGAGATTCCTCTTTTGTGAATTCTTGGTTTAGCTCTGTACTCCATTTTTTGATTGGGTTATTTGGTTTGTTGGTGTTTAATTTCTTGAGTTCTTTAAATATTTTGGATATTACCCCTCTGTCATATGTGGGGTTGGTGAAGATCTTTTCCCAATCTGTAGGCTGCCATTTTGTTCTAATGACAGTGTTTTTTTGCTTTACAGTTTTTCAGTTTCATAAGGTCCCATTTGTTGTTTATTGGTCTTAGAACCTGAGCTATTGGTATTTTGTTCAGGAAGTTATCATCTGTGCCAATGAGGTCCAGGCTTTTCCCCACTTTCTCTTCTATTAGATTTAATGTGTCCAGTTTTATGTTGAAGTCTTTGATCTACTTGGACTTAAGTTTTGTACTACTCCTGAGCATATATCCAAAAGATTCTCCATCAAACCACAAGGACATTGCTTCAACTATGTTCATAGCAGCCTTATTTGTAATAGCCAGAAACTAGAAACAACCCAGATGTCCTTCAACCAAAGAATGGATTAAAAAAATAAAAAAAACTGTGGGACCTTCCTGTGGTTAGGCCAGTTTGAGGCAACTCTGAAGTGACCCAGTGGTTTTTCCCTACTCACCCAGCTCGAGACACCATGGTAGCATACTGGTGACAGGCTGGACTCAGCTACATCCAGTTCTCCCAGATTTGTGCAAAAGAAGTAAGAAATTCCCTGAAGACTGAGTTCAAAGCAAATGCTGAGAAGACTTTCAGCAACAGCATCAAAACCGTGAAAGTGAAGGATTAGCTGGATCTAACAGAAGCATGAAGTGCTGATTCTTCAAGGTGAAATAATGTAGGTACCTGTTATGGCAGAATTAAATCAACCTCACCTCCCAGGGACAAAACTACCCATCTTGTTGATAAGCTCACTATGCCAATATATTAACATGGTTCACTAAAAACAAACAAACAAAAAAAAAAACCTGTGGTACATTTATACAATGGAATACTACTCAGCCATCAGAAACAAGGAAATCATGCAATTTGCAACCAAATGGATGGAACTAGAAAAAACTTATCCTGAGTGAGCTAACCCAGACCCAGAAAGATGCACATGGCATGTATTCACTTATAAGTGGATATTAACCATATAGCACAGGACAACCATATTACAATCCACAAACTCAAACAGACAGGAATCTAGCATAACTATCCTATGAAAAACTCCACCCAGCGGCAAATCATGGACACTGTTGCCTGTTAGTGGAACACATTACCCTAGCTGGACTGCCATATCAGGCCCCAGTACAAGAGGAAGCTCTTAGCCCTCTTGCAACTGATGAACTGAGGGGGTTGATATGTATTGGCTCTCCTCATCTGAGGAGAAGGAGAGGACAGAGATGGGGAAGAGAGAGGGTGGAACTTGGAGGGGAGGAGGAAGGGGAAGGGGACTTTGATTAAGATGTAACTTGAAAACATAAATTATTTTTTTTAAAAAAAAGAGAACCTTCACAAGGTTTATAGATCACAGTCCTTTTGAGAATGAGTGTCTATCACTCTGGGGGACTTTATGATCTATCTCATCATAGTTCACACTGGGCTTGAATACTTTACCAGAAATTTTCCTGTCTCCTGTGTGGTTCTTCTGTTCAAAAGGGACGAGCTCTTGTCTTATCTCTCCGTAGAAAGTCCTAACTTTTCCTGGGTGTCAAGATAGTTACATGGCCTGTGACTTTTGCTTTCTAAGGAATTAAAGAAACATAAATGATCAGCCATCAGTTGACTTTTTGTAGTTGTGTAGGTGGCTTTGTATGTTCTCTGGAAAGCTGGGAACATTTTCATCAAAGACTATGATTGACAGAACAACCTTTAGTGCAACTTACAATAGAAATTTAGGTGAGTGGTAAAGGAAAGCTAACTGGTTGTGATATACTTACACACTGGAAAGCTAAACCCAGAAAAGATTAGGACACTGCTGCATATAGTGGCAAAAAAAATGAAGCCGTTCTGTATAATAAAATAGAATGATACAAAATAAAGTGACACATAATAGAACTGTGTAATCATATTCAAGGAAAAGCAGAGTGCTGCGGGAGGGTGTCGATTGTTACACACATAGAATAGAAGCTGTTAAGAAACACTTTCAAACATCCACACTGCAGTCACTCTGCTACGTGATGCTCATCCTAAAACACAGAGTGGCTCCAACACAAGTAATATATTGGACAACATTTTGAGTACAGTAAGAATCTGCCCATATTGAGCATTTTTCAGTCAGCCGTTCTCAACCTGTGGGTCATGACTCCTTTGGGGGGTGGAGCAACCCTAATGCCTAAGACCATCAGAAAACACAGACATTTACATTACAGTTCATAACAGCAGCAAAATTACAGTTACAAAGTAACAACAAAAATAATTTTATGATTGGGGGTCTGCACAACATGAGGAACTGTATTAAAGAGTCACAGCATTAGGAAGGTTGAGAACCACGGTGCTAAGTGAATAGAGAAATCAGCTCCCAGTTTAGCTGAGCACCATAGGAACATATAATACACATGTGTACACACATATACAAACATACATGACACACTCGTGTCTCCCTCATTTGCCTCATAAGTACTACACACCCACATGTGCTGTGACCTTCAGCGCTATGACTCTTCCTCAGCACATCCCCATAACCCACAGTTAAGATCTTTTCAGCATTTGTGTTCCCAGGCGATCTTCAGAATTTCTCAAGGTTGAGTGCCACACCCTGCTGACAGTTGCTCCTTGGGTAGATGCTCTTGGCAGCTGCTCCTTAACTAACTAATGCTCTGTGGTTCAGTGAGCCAACAGCCTGCTCTGGAAGGGAGATAGGAAAGATCCCTGCAGTGTCCATGTGCTACCTAGCCATTTAACACTGTGAAATGAGCTACTGTTTTCATCATTTGCCAACTTTGTAACTATGCCACTAATGTTTCGGAGTGTTACTCCTCTAATCCATTTTCCAATTTTTCACTTTAGATCTGGTGATGCTTTAGGGACGTGCATGTTGTATTGTAACAGAATTGTCTATGGATACCGATTCGTAACAAAATTCTCACCATTTTATTATATACATCTGTGTTTTATAGTAAATTAAAACAAGTCCCTAGAAAGATGGGAGCACAGGAATGCAGGAGGGGGCACTGGAGTGTCCTCACAGGCTGCTCACTGAACGGCTCAGCTGTGTACTCTGTCTGGCACCATATATGTCTGCTGTCCTGTGACCTTGGAAACCCCCTGAGTTTGGATAATTGTGGGTAACATCCTCCTCTTAGAAACTGGCAATGTCCATCAGCTTGGTAAAGGCTCTGTGGAATTCTCTGGAAAAAAAAAAACTGTGTCACTAAGTTGACCTGACTTTCTAGAGAAGACAGGACCATGGGACACTGTATTGGTAGCAGCCATGGATATCTCAGAAAAAGATACCTGTGCTCAAGTAAAGTTCTCCTAGCCTCCTCTTATACTATGGATGGATGGATGGATGGATGGATGGATGGATGGATGGATGGATGGGTGAGTAGATGGAAGGGAGTCTGGAATACAGTCAGAGAGCACTTGTGAATGCTGGGAGGAAAATATGGTAGCTTGAGGGAAGAGGGGACTGCTGGGCATGGCTCCTGTGACAGACTTGGAATCTTTCCTGTTTCCTTTCCAGAACCCGCTGTTGGCTCACTGGACCACAGAGCATCAGTTGACAAGAGCAGGGACCCAAGGAGCAGCTGAAAGCAGGGTCCGGGGTCAGGTCATCTCTATGCTTGCTGTCAGATCACCTGGGACATCTCCCAGGGCAGAGAGTCTTAGAGATTTTATTTTTCTATCCTTTATTGATGTGTTATTGGCAAACAAAAATTATATTTACCATTTACAAAGTGATATATTTTTTTAAATTTGGTAGTACTGAGGATCAAGGTCAGCACCTTGTACATGTCAAGCAAGCACTCCACCACTGAGTCACACCCCCCACAAGGGTATTTCTTGATAGACGTAGGTACTGTGAAGTGACTATCACAATCTAACTACTCAGTATGTCTACCACCTCAGCATGATTATGTGTGGATGTGTACAACATTTAAGATCTATCATCTTAGCCAATTTCAAATGGGTGGTGCCATTAACGACAGTCTCCCCGGCAGACCTTAGGTTCCTCAAGCCCATCTCTACGACTGAACTTTCATGTACTGCAGCCAGCACCACCTGATTGCTTGGATGGCGGCAGATAGAAAAAGAAGCTTACAGGTAAAGGAGCAGAACAGTCAGGGTAGCAAGGTGGGAAGCTCAGAGTAAAGGGTACATGTGGCCATCTCCCTCCGTGTTTAGCAGAATGCATGACCGTAGCTAAAGCTCATGGGAGTTATGGCGGCACCAGGAGTAGCGAGGGAGGGGCTGAGGATGATGAGAGCAGCAGTACAATGAAATTAGTAATTGTTGTAATAATGCAAGGCAGTGGTTGTGTTGGTAGCAGTGGTGCCAACAGAGGACAGGACTGGTGATGGTACCAACACAGTGTAGTGGAAAGGGTGGAGACTGCAGCGATGTAGCAATCCATGGCAAATTGTGGTGTTGTTGTTGTTGCTGCAGTAGAGCATGAATGCATGGATTATTTTTCCCATCTCCACTGTTTCCAGCCCAGCCCAGGCCATCACCACTTCTTGCTGATGGCCTTTCAACTTTCAACTCTGACCTAGTCCTCCCCAGTGTCATCTCATTCTGCATGCAAGTGACTTGTCATAATGCAGATCTAAACACATCACCCACCCGCTCAGGCATTTCACCCACTTCCCATGGGTCCCAGGATCAAGCTCCTAACTCAAAAAAGGAAGACCCCATCCTCACCACACCCAGGGCTAGTGACAACGCAAGAGCATGAGAAGTGAGCTAAAATGGACACAGACTCATGGACAGACACAAACACCCTCAAGTGGTGACTGTGGGGCAATTGCAAAACAACATCAGGCCACAGGCACACACGCGCGGGCTCAACAGGGTGTGCAGAAGTCATTGTGAACAGTGGAGAAAGACATTTTAAATAAGCTTTGGATATGTTATACCAGGAAGACGGCTGAAGCCGCCAGCACTGCAATGATTTTGTTGAATAGTCACGTAAGTGTCTCTGAGTTTGACTATCTGACTTCAATTTCAGATCAAAGCCAAAGTCACCGTCTGTGACATGAGACTGCCCATCACTGTGCACCCTGCCACAGTAATCAGCTTCCACTGTGCCTAGCTCAGAACATGTCCTTGCCGGTAGATCCTGCAGATGTGTCTGCAAGGGTCAAATTTAGTATACCACGGTTAGTGGATCCAGAAAACCCAGTAACACAAGACCCCGAACTGATGTAGTGCCTGGGAAAGCCTGCGTGGCCAAGCATGGGTCTCTCGGGAAATGGGGACACAGCTATAATGTCCAGGCGTGAGTGCATACAGTTACAAGTTAGTGTCATCTATGGCCATAGTCCTTTGGAGATTAAGTGAAAATCCCTTTGGTCTCTATGGAACTGGAAACTTCCACAGCCTTCCTACTTTTACTTCCCAAACTACGGGAAATATGACAAAAACATTGAGAATATCCAGACTCACCCTCTACCTCTCCATATCTCTCAATGAGGTGACTTCCTATCATCTCCTCTCTTTCAAGACAAATGAAAGGATTGCACCAACCTAGCAAAATTAAGCAAGGAAGGAAGATTTTATTCAAGGTGGTTACAAAAGAGGAGAGAGGTAGGCTCTTAGTCTAAATTCAGTTATTCTGAAACAACAGGAGTACTGGCTCTCAAAAGCTAGGGAAGGGAGATGGGTGGGTGTGTGCATGCTAGTTGCCTTTACCCAAAGAGAAAGCAAACATCTCCCATGGTCACTGTAAGTGCTGGCCTGCAACTTGGAATGGGGTGTCTGCCTGTTTATCTTCCCACCCTCCTGAGAAACTAAAGATAGGAGCCCTCCCCTCCTCTGAAAAGATTTCAGAAACTGAAAAGAAATGGTTTCAGGCTCTAGAGAACAATGTTCCTATTTATAACAGAGGAACGAATTCTAGCTACATCTCACAGGGGCAGAAAGGTTTAGAATAGCATGTTTTCTAAGACAGATGTAAGAAAGGGAGTCAGGGACAAGGTCAGGTCAAGGTCAGGAGGAAGCTTGTGTGAAGTTTAGTCATCTAAGGGAAACATTGGTCATCTTGGTCCCTTCAGTACTGCCTCTTTCTCACACTTCCCCAGGCTTCAGTCCACCATGAGAGAGTGGATCTGCCAGGTGTGTGCCATCTTGGGCTATATTGCTATGGGTTTTGTTTTGTTTGCTTTTTGTGAGAAAGGAGAAAGGAGTTGAGGTTTAATGGTGTTGACCCCATATCTCTCCTCTACTTGACTCTTCCTCTGAAATCTGATGTTGTTTCCAGGTTGAGAACACTGTTAGTCACTGTGTTGATGGATCAGGAAAACTGAGGAGATAAAAGGTGGTTCATCCAGGACACACACTCCTATAGTTTCTTCTGAGACCTTTTATTCTGCTTGAAATTTAAGCACCTGTATCTTGGGATATAGAATCAGAATATCTTTATGGTCACTGGCAAACACACGCAGAGCATGAGGGGTGAGCTGAAATGGACACAGACTCACGGACAGACACAAACACCCTCAAGTGGTGACTGTGGGGCAACTGCAAAACAACATGGTCACTGGCAAACCGGTCTAGTTGGAAAACAAATGGCTCAGTAGGAGATCCTGTCTCCAGGGACTAAGAGAGATTAAGAGGATGACACCCACCAGCTTTCTTCAGCCTCTGCAGGTACACACACACACACGCACACACAGACACACACACACACACACACACACACACACACACACACTTTGCCCAAGAATTGCCTTAGAAATGGGAATACTTCTGACCCCACCCATATGGAAGAAGAGGACAATCTGCCAGTCCAGTTAAGAACAGCCTCTTCATCCATGTCTGGAGAAGAGGAAATGGCTGTGACAAGTCATTCTTTCTGTTAATTCTCCTATATGAAGTAACTGATAACACGCCAAGCTTTTCTGTGAACACATTCCTCTCAGCTCCGTGCATAATAGACAGATATTCTCATCCCACTCAAAGGCAGCCTGAAGCAAGGCAGTTATTAATTTTAACACTTGCATTGAAAACAAATAATATTAAAACTCATCAAGGCCACATCGAGAACCTCACAGTGTGAGGAGTCTCTGCCTCCACCCAGCTCTTCTAAGCAATCTGTCCTCCAAGTAACAAGGCAGTCCGTGGTTCAACACAAATTAGAGTTGACTGTATTGTATTTCCCATTTAGATGTGATTGTAGCACCGTTAGGTGGAAAATATCCAGTCAGCTTTCTGTCACCAGTGAAGTCAACCTCAAGCAATAACAGGCATGCCCTTACAGCCTGGCATGGTGTGCCTTGTTTGGGGACTCTCAGTAGCACCGACAGCAGTGACAATGCTGCTGAACACTGTGGGATGTGCAACGCCACTGGACTTCCCTTGCAAGAGGTCTCTGCTCCCCTCCACAGACCACCGCCCCTGCAATTCTCCAGAGTCCAGGAGTTCTTTATTTTCCAGGAAACACTCCCTGGGTGAACTTTAATTAGTGGTGAAATATAAGCCCGAGTAAGTCAAAGTGGATGACAATTTATTCTTCTGGGCCTTTAATCAATATTCCAGGAGCCCCTGAAGAGCCAGCAACTCGTTATTTATTGTTTAATTGCTTCTATTTTATTTTAGCCACAAAAAAAAATCTTTGGGAGGCGGGGGAGGCAGCCGCCTACATTTTTTGATGTCAAAAAGGTAGTAGGTGGGTGGCACCTTTTGTCCTCAGACTCGTTGTTTCTGCGCATGTCAGCTAATTCTGGCAGCCAGTGGCAATACAGTTTACTAAGGGTACCAGTATCATTCTGCTGAGCTTCACACGTGAACGATGATAGTCTCTTGGGTATGAGGATTTTTTTTAAAGATTTATTTATTTATTTTATGTATGGGCGCTTTATCTGTATGAACATCTGTAACCAGAAGAGGGCATCAGATCACGTTGTGGATGGTTGTGAGCCACCATGTGGTTGCTGGGAATTGAACTCAGGACCTTTGGAAGAACAGCCAGTGCTCTTAACCGCTGAGCCATCTCTCCAGCCCAGGTATGAGGATTTTTAATACTGGGCTTCTATGATCCAGATGCAAAGATCCCTGAGTTCCTGCCTCCTAAAACGTCCTTTTGGACCCATTCTTGTGTCAACTCATGGACCTGAAGGAAAGTATGGCACTCATAAGATCCACTCAGTAAAGAAGTGAGGAACCTCCAGTTGCCAGCAATCAGGGCTCGGATCAAGTCAAACGCTCCCACTTTTCTTATCTTAGCCCAGGTTCCTCAGGCCTGCCTTGGAAAACTGACTTCCCAGACCCAGCTCATTCGCAATGGGTGTCCACTTGGGGAGGGTCCTGGCTCCCAAATTCCTAAATTTTATAAGTACAGATTGCTTCTGAATTTGCCACGGGTGATAATAATATAAACACAAAGGAAGCAGTTTGCTAAGAATCTGTGTGGACAAGATTACAGGAGAAATGTTTTATCATCTGGGACAAACTTTGAGGTTGCCTCTGGTACCTACTGACAGGGATAAACCAAGATGCAGATGTGGATGCTTGTCAAAGGTTTACATTAAAGGAGACATTGGCAGCTGAGTGAGGCAACACCATTTGTTCACCTCACCGAGTGTTTTGTGCAAACTCGAGGAGGTGACCAGTCTAAACACTTGTCATCCTGCCATCAGAGCAAGAGGCAGAGATTCCCTCCTGCTCACCCTCAGTCCGTCAGAGCACTGCCTACAGAAGACAGTGGTGTGCTCTTTCTCCAACACCAACATAGCTCAGACCCACACAGGTGTACACACAGGAAAAGAAGAAAATTACTCCAATGTCAATATGGTAGTGACAGTGAATACAGAACACAGAAGAGGGAGAAGCTTCTAGGCTTGCAGCTGCCTGCTTCTCTCTGATCCCAGTGGGATGTCCTCATGAGAGATGACTCCCTTCGATATAGCCTTTCCTCTGCTCAGCTGACACCAACTTCTCATCCTCTTTCCCACACAAGAGCGGCTGTGGACAAGTCTTAGGCGCAGCTCTTCCTCAGGGCCCACAGGAGACCAATTGATCATCAGGCCAGGAGCCAACTGCACTGGCGGGCTGCCAGGACAGGGCAGGATGGTGCCCCTAGAGCAACAGGAAGCTGAAAAGAACCCAGTCCACTGAGCTGCCCCATTCACAGATTGGTGATGGTTATGGGCAAGTTCCCATTTAGGAAAGCTACTGGGAAGAAAGATGCTGGGGCAAAAGGAATTACTTTAAGAATCTGCCCTACTCATGACCTGCAGACCCTCAACCACTGCTCAGCAGGAAAAGGCTGCTGCCCCTCTGAGGAGACCCTGCTCTCAAACACAGCTGTTCAATAGCTAAGTTCCCACAGCAGGCTGGCTGAGAACATTCCTGCTTCCTGTCCTACTGAAACTGCATCCCTTCCCATGTTTTATTTCTGTTCCTCATCTGTCAGAGTGCTGTTTTCTCCTCTGTGCTTTGCAACGCTAGCAGCAGCCACTCCAAAGAACCCCACTCTCTGTGTCTGACTATGAGGGGCTCGCCACACACACACACACACACACACACACACACATCACACACACACCCACCACACCATCTAAACAACACACACAAACATGATGCACACACACCACACTCACTCATTCATATACATACCATACATACATTCACACAACTCACCCACATACCACACACACATACACACCACACACAACACACACTCACACACACACCATACACACACTCATACAAACACCCCACACACATGTTCACACAAACACCCCCACACACTACACAAACACACCACACAAACACCACACAACAAACACACCACAGGCAAATTCAAACACACACTACACATCACACACTTATACAACTTACACACTCACATACACAAACACACACTCACACATACCACACACAGACATCCCATATATACACATAACACACACACACACACACACACACACACACACACACACACACACACATACCAGATGTTTCCCTAGGCAGTCAGAACTGACCTAAGCCCACTTTAGTCCAAAGACACTTGCCTTCTCTACCTGTGCCCTGCCCCTTTTGAGGCAACCTTATCCCTCAACTCTCATGGTCTCCCCCTGCCTGCCTTCCCCAGCAGAACCTACTCTCAGGATACTACCCTTGCCCCATTCCTAATTCCCTCTTCATGGTTACCTGGAGTCTCATCTTTCACTGTAGAAGGAGCCAGCACCCAGATATGGTGAGACAGACGGCCAGGCTCTCTATACCCCTAACTAGGCCCTGTTCTGCCTTTCTATCCTCTTCTTCAAGGATGCTTGATGGTAATGGGCTGAACCCATTCCCCATAGTGGCTACTGAAGCTGGCTAAAAGCCAAGAAAAAAAGTAGGAAAATTAGGACTTGAATAAAAGGAGACAGACACGACATACCAGCACATTCTAGGAAAGTCACTGGATGCTAAGTGACCCCAAAGTGCCTTTCAACAGAACCATGCTGACATCAGTGTATCACCTCCACCAAACACAGCTCAACATGTACCACTCTGGGGGCAGACCATGACACCACTGTGGAGCACACCACAACTCCCTGGAGAGAAAAGTGCTGTTGTGACCCCTCTCCCAGGGCTCACGAGCAGACAACTGGACAGGCGTCTTGGCCATGGAGATGGCTGGGCACCCCATGCTTCCTGGGGCATAAGTGTGTGGGAAAGGCTTTGCCCCCACAAGTTGTATAGTCAGGCTTGCCAGCTCACACAGAACTGAGGAGTGAGGTGTAACCTTTGTTCCGCCCATCCCCTAAGACACTTCCCCTGAGAGTGGGGAACCAGGCACTCTGGGGAAGATGTTCCTTGGGAGTTTTCCATGTTCCGAATGATCTGAAGACTTAGTCTTTGAATATGTTCACATATCCATAATCTGGAATAGAAATCCTCAGTCTTTAAGACCCACTGAGAAGAAATATGAACTCCTTCTGCCTACAGAGGTCACCTTCCTCTGTGTTTAACTAGGGTGGTCTAGTGCCATCACTTGTACCCAGATGTGGACTGTTATCTCTCCCAAATTCTACTTCCCTACAGAAAGGCTATATATGTAAGAGCAGTGGGGGAGAGATCAGGAGTCTCCCTTGCGAAGGCACAGACACCCTACACCTGGAGAGGATCCATCTTCCACTGCCTACTGGGCAGCACCATCCTTGTCATAACCTCGAGCCTGGAGTTGGAGACCACAGAACGACCACTCAGTTAATGGTGCAGGGGAGACCTAGCTATTCTAGGCTGTTGCAGAGGAAATGTCGCGATATATATTTTGCTGCTGTTAGTCTTCAAAACTGTCAGTCGCCGGGCGGTGGTGGCGCACGCCTTTAATCCCAGCACTTGGGAGGCAGAGGCAGGCGGATCACTGTGAGTTCGAGGCCAGCCTGGTCTACAAAGTGAGTCCAGGACAGCCAAGGAAACACAGAGAAACCCTGTCTCGAAAAACCAAAAAAAAAAAAAAAAAGAAAAAAAAAACTGTCAGTCATTTATCAATTAAAACAATTTGTCCCAGTGAATTGGTCACATCTGTCACAGTGCCAGGCGGGTACTTTGGGAAAGCTGACATTTCTTCCACTTGTGTGCATTTACGACCCTGTTGCTCCAGCCCTGGGGTGTGAGTGTTTTTCTGGTGACTGCCTTGGAATTATTAGTTATGCCTCAGGCAAAGGGGTAATGAAAAACACATTAAAAGGAACGCACTCAGGCTCAATCAGACACTAGCCCTGTGTGGCATTTGGCAGCTGGCAGTGCCCAGCTTCCTCTGGGCGGGGTATTCACTGAACTATTGAGGCACTGTAACTGAATGCTCAGATCACTCCCATCAGCAGCTTCCAGTCAATGGAATGGCCAGAAGACAAATGATATGACCCACGGTCCCCGGCAAGCCTGCTCCAGGGAATGGACAAAAACCCAAAGTAAGTTGGACACATGAGCTCATGACAGGCAGTGCACCATACAAGGCCCTGAGCACAGTAGCAGCTGACAGCCTGGGAGATGAGAAAGGCAGGGCCCAGAAGGAGGAACTCCTTTTTTTTAAATATTTATTTATTACTTTAGGTTACATCTCCATCACAGTGTCCTCTTTCCACCCCTCCCAGTCCCGCCCTCCCACCCTCTACCCACTATCCCTTCCATCACACTCCTCTGGAGTGGAATGTCCCTACATAACAGTCCCTTGCCCCCAGTTCAGCAGTCATATGAGGGCCAAGAGCCTCCTCATACACTGGGGCCTACAAGGCAGCACCACTAGGGCAAAGTGTCTCATTGACAGGAAACAAAGTCTATGTTCATATTCCCTTTGGTGCATTGGTTATAGTATAGTATCCTGTACTATATAGCTAAAATATGATTATAAGTGAATAGATGCCATGTGCATCCTTCTGAGTCTGGGTTAGCTCACTCAGGATGAGCTTCTCTAATTCCATCCATTTGGCTGCAATATGCATGGTTTCGTTGTTACTGATGGCTGAGTAGTATTCCATTGTGTAGATATACCACAGTTTTTTAATCCTTTTCTCGGTTGAGGGACATCGGGTTGTTTCCAGTTTCTAGCTATTACAAATAAGGCTGCTATGAACATAGATGAGGAAACTTCCTTGTGATAGGAATTGCATTGATCTGTATATTGCTTTTGGTAGCATGGCCATTTTTACTATGTTGATCCTACCTAGTGATATGCATGTCTGGTCTAGGCCTCTTACTAAATACGAGGGCCACCCAGATGACAGGTGGCAGAGAGCTAGAAAAGGACCACCTCCACAGTGCAGGAACATAAAGAACACTCAAGGCCTTAACAGCCCACCTTCTCAGTCTGTGTGAAGGTGGCCACCTGTCCACACCCCATGCTACTAGCTGACTGTTGTTCTGCTCTGCTTTTATTCACCCCAACAGCCCTAAAGCCGGGATAAGAGGTCCCACCAAAGCCCAAGTAGCCCGGAAACCTGTGTTTCTTCAAATCTGCTTTCAAGAAATCTTGATTCCAAGGTATCGATGAGCTAGAACAGACAACCTGGAAGCAGCCTGCTTTCCTGGGGATGTGTTTGTCTAGAAACAGATCACGAGGCCAGCTCCAGAAAGGAGGGCTTCCTGGAGGCAGCAGTGTCAGAAATACCCATATAAAGAATCGAGGAAAATGGAGAAAGACATACCTCCAGGAACTCAGCCAATGGATTCAATGGTGCTTTGCACAAAGAGATGAGCAATGGTGTGGGCTCATCTCTGCCCTTCCCCATCCTGGCTCAGCCTCTACCCTAACTCTAAAGTCTGAAAGGAGGACTTGCTGGGCCTTTCTCAGATTCAAAGCTCACTTTGACCAATCAGAGGACCAAGTGCTAGGATGGAGGGAATTGCAGAGCTTCCCAGTACAAGATAAGATTGGAAAGCATTGCTTTCCCCTGTCACTTCTGGGTGGCTCAATTGTGCCAAGTGCCTAGTGGTCCCATCATGGCTGAGGCTGCTGCCTCTTGGTCCTGTCAGCTCAGGGATCAGCTTAGCCTTGAGCACACCAAGGGGCACCATTATCTGGGCCCCAAGTCTTCCCTGGCATCTGTTGGTGGGAACGGGCTTAGCAAGGCATTGCAGGTCCCACGTTCTCTTGGGACAAGGAAGGAAAAGACACAGAGCCATTCTGCCTTTGTCATTCATCCTCAGCACATATGAGATGTCATGGAACTTTATGGGTACTAAATCAGTTTTATTAGCCATATGATTTGATTGATCTTGTTAGACCTGACAAGAAATCAATTGAAAAAAATATATGTACCTTCCCGGAATGTGCTTGCTACCTTAAGGTAAAAGAACAACCTATCAAGAGCAGGGGAAGATCCACAGAGAGGCCTTGTAAATTATCACCAAGCCCATGGCCCTAGGAAAAGACTAGTTTCTGGCCTTCAAAAAACCAGGAGGAAATGAGGAAGTCAGAGAAGAGGGGTCCCATAAATCCAGAATGGCACCTGCAGAGGCCCTCAGAGCTTCACCAAAGATGGACTGCCGAGCAGAGTTCCCTGAAACCAAAAGAATGAGAGGAGACATGACACCAGAGGAGGCTAAAGGGTCCCTGCAGAGGCAGGAATGTCAGTACCTGACAAAAGAGAGCAGCTTCTCTCTGGCCACCATTATCCGGGCCCAGCCATTCTCTGCCTGCTAATTTCTTCTTGGATCCTCAGTGTGCTCAGCTGTGAAGTAGAAGCCCTACTTCTCCATGTATTCTGCCTCCAAGGACCTGGGTTCAGGGTCCTTGAATCACGAGACCCGGAATTTAGAACGATAGAGGGGGAACACTGCACATAGTCAATTAAGTCAAGATGGCAGCACATCTGTGACTTGTGTGCCTCAGTTTAGATAACAGGATACAGCTCCAGACAACCATGAATAATTGGTGGTAGGCTGTCTTGACATGGGTGTGCTAAGTAACCACGTGGCCAACCAAGGCACTTGCAGGCTCTTTGTGTGCTCTATCCTCCCAGCTAGTCGTAAAGACAAGCCAGCATGGGTTCAAGAGACGGGTCTAGTGACCCCTCAGAAAGAACCATGGTCACCAAGGTGCAAGCACTGAGTCTTACGCTGTGACAGGGGCATACCATGGGACATTGAGGTCTGTAAGATGACCGTGCATGAGTTGAATGGCTTGGATTTCTTGGATCCTTCCCAGACCCACAAAACAGGCGCCCTGTGAGCTGAGCTTCTGCCCATCCTCATCCTCACTCCCACCCTAGGTGCTGTCCTGCACATGCCCACCCTCTACCAGGAGAACAGCACGGCTCTGTAGCCCCTCTTCAGTGCAGCTCTTCACAGGAGTGGCCGAACTACTACAAAAGCGTCTTACTTTTCTCAGTGTTGTGACCAAATACCTGAAAAGAAGCAGCTTAGGGGAGGAGGGCTTTGTTCTGGCTTATAGTTCAAGGGGATTGGTCCATCCTGGGGTGGGGGGAGGCATAATGGCAGAAGCAGCAGGCTGGCTGGTCACATGACCTACACACAAGAAGCTGAGAGTGAACAGGAAGTGGATCCAGACTGTAAACCTCAAGGCCTGCTAGGTGATCATTTTCTCCAGCAAGACCTCAGCTCCTAAAAGTCCCACACCCTCTCCCAGCCCCACTCCCACCTAGAGCTCTTCCGATTTTCAGAATGTGCCTGTAGAAAGCAAGGATTACTGGTTAAGCTCACAGGTTTTGGGGGGTTTTGTGGGGGTTGTTTGTTCATTTGTTTGTTTATTGTTGTTTTTTAGTTGTGTTCACTGTGGATCTTTTTCCTAACAGCTCCAAATGAGAAAGATATGGTTGAGATCAGGAAGCAGCTGGTCGGACACAAGGCAGGCTTTGGTAGGGGATCAATGGGCAGTTACCTCCCACAGGGAACCTAGGATAATGTTAAACAGGAGAAGTGAGCTACATGATGAGGTATCCAGGTGGAGGAAAAGGAAGAGATAGGGGGTCAGAAAGTGATTTCATTTACAGCTCTGAAATGCCTTTGGCCACAGTGGGAGACCCAGCTGTGAGAATGGCCCAAATCCAACGTGGAAGACAGCATTCTACAAAACTAAACACTCTTCCCACATGATCCAGCGAGCACATCTCTCGGTATTTATCCAAATGGGTTGAAATTTTATGCTAACACAAAAATCTAAACAGAGATATTTAGAGCAGCTTTATATATAGCTGCCAAACTGGGAAGCAAGCACGACCTCCTGGGGGGTGAACGGGGCAGCTAACTGTGATATGTTCACACTGTACTATCATGCAGTGCTGAAAAAGAATAGAACGATCAAGCCACAAAAAGACAGGGAGGAGACTCAAAAGCATACTGCCAAGTGGAAGAAGCCCATCTGAAAGGCTATGTACTGATTTCAACTATGTCTTTGGGAAAAGACAAAGCCATGGGAACCATTCACTAGTGGTCACAGAGGTTTGCAGTGGGGATGAATGGTCAGAGGGTAGACAGGAAACCACCCTGTGTGATGGTGAGGTGGGGCTATATGTTGACATATACACTGGGCATTTATCAAGACACTGTACTACAACACCGAGAGTTGACCACAGTGAGGACTGTGGACTTTACTTCAGTATTTAAAATGTGTTGATATTGGCCCACCAATATTTATTATATGTTCCAGCAAGGCGAGTTGCTAAAAAGTGGGGGTGGGGTGGCTGCGGGGAACCAGAAGACTGTGGGGAGTCAAGAGTCGCTGGTAACAGTGGATCTCTAGACAAAAATATTTATAGGACATCTCTCTCTCTCTCTCTCTCTCTCTCTCTCTCTCTCTCTCTCTCACTCACTGGAACAGGGAATATTTGGAAACGGGAGGGCAACTAGACTAAGTGGATGAGATAAGAGAAGGTATTGGGGAGTCAATGTGGGTCAGAGGGCATGTGTTGGGCTCAAGGTGGACTCTGAGAAAAACTTCAGAGACAGAAGCTTAAAACACAAGCTTTATTTTCTGCATGCACAGGGAAGTGTCAGTTCAGGATCTGAACCTGGTCCTCAAAGGGAGATTGTACAGCACCTTTAAGCAAGAGGGATAGGGTGGGCTGTAGAATTGACCAATCACATTTTGACACAAGGGGTTAAGCCAGGAAGTCAATGTTGCTGACTGGGCCTTATCCAAGTCACCTGGGTTCAGGGTCCTTGAATCACGAGACCCAGAATTTAGAACGATAGAGGGGGAACACTGCACATAGTCAATTAAGTCAAGATGGCAGCAATCTGTGACTTGTGTGCCTCAGTTTAGATAACAGGATACAGCGACTTCCCTCTTGACGTCCTTTACTGGTTAACAGACAGACAGGAAACATCTGAAGAAGCAGGATAGGGGTTGGATCCCAGAACATGAACTCAGTTCTGACCCTGCCAGCAAGATAGAACTTGTTCCCGAGATGTCTGGACCCAGGAAACTGTCTCTCCTTTTTTTTTTTTTTTTTTTCAACATTTAATTATTTCTTTAAGTTACATCTCAACCTCCCCCTCCCGGTTTCACCCTCCTACCCTCTTCCCCCTCTCCCTCCTATCTGTTTTTTGGGTTTTTTTTTTTCACTTTTTGGTGTATCTTTTCCCCTTAACAGCCCCAATAAAAGGCTCTTTTCTTATAACAATAAATACAATACAGAACAATAAGAACAATTAGACAACAATTATGAAAATTATAAAGTGTAACATATATTCCAAATGTCCAGTCCATACATATTTGTCAACTGATAAAATTCTATTATCTATTTTGATAAGTTTAAAGTTCTATGCCTAACTCAGTTTTCTAACTTGTATTACCAACTTAAAAACATTTTCTTAGACCTAGAACATCCTCTTAATTCCTAAACAACTTAAAACTTAACTATGAGACTATAACTATCTAGTCTTCAACCACATCAGAGACCTGAGAAGGATAAATATATCTGATTAAACAGGAAGTACAAAGCCAGCAGCTTCCAAAACTAAGAAATGACAGACAACTGGCTGCCTGGACAGTCCCCAATTTCTCTCTATAACATTGGAACATCTATCTTCAGCCTCTTGACCCAGTATCTCTAACAGACATTAATTGTAAACCAGGAATTATGAAGGACTTGTCTACCCTGTCTTGGAAGAACTAGGCTGTCGACTTACCTGCTTCCAAGTTTTGTCCTTTTCTGACAACATTCTGTCTACAGTTGAAGCAAGGGCTTTTTCTTGCCCAGTGACAAGCTTGCCACTAATGCAGCCATCTGCAAGTGGAGATTCTTTGATGCTCATCATCTACTTAGAGTAGAATAGGGGATGCTGTTAAGAGGTGACATGTCTCAACATCAAAAAATTTTAAGTTAAAAGAACATCTTTAAATGCCATATTCTACAGATCTCTTGAGGTTTTTAAAGACCACCTATCTATCTCCATATATTTGAATAAGCAAATGTTGCTTGTCTCTTATCAACTTGATTTCTGATTAACTTAGAAAACATCTGTGATACACAACACTAGTACCTAACAAAATGACAAGTTTGAATGACTATTAGTTTGCATTTCTTAATTATCCTAAACAGTTTGTGACAGTTGTTATCAAAAGGCCAAAACTTCACATTGCATTTTTAAGATTTACATAAATACAATACCTTAAAAAGAGTTAACCTTAATTTTGTACCAATATACAAATATCTATACCAATGTAGCCAAATATAATCTTAATTTTGTATTAATATACAAAGATATAAGAGCAGATTCAATAATCTGTCCCTTTTTCTTTACCATTCCTATGTCATGTCTATACCTCCCTTTTTTTTCCAAGAGAAAGCTATCTCCTAATACATAATATACTTGAAGATGTCATTACCAATCCCACTTTATACAAAGAATATACACTAATATAAAAATTAAAAATAATTTTAAAAAACATACAATGGAAGCCTAAAAATAGATTGGGACTGCAAGCAAGCAAGCGTGACCCACTGTCAGGGAAGAAGTATGGTGTCCTGGTGAAGGTGGAGCAGTCAGTGTGACAATACAGTTTCCTAAGAACAAGAAACATAGGATGATGCACTCTTCCCATCTTTAAAGTTTATCTAGGAGAGGGGTATGGGGAAGAATTCACCAAGTCCTGAATATTCAGTCATTTTTCAGTTACTACCTAGGGAGGAAGAGGGTGAAGAGTCCCTCTCTTGTCTTTCCAGTCAGCAGGCATAGAAGAGCAGCATGCTGCCCAGACTGTGAGAGGGTGCCATGCCTTTGGTCATTTGTGGGAGGCTGAGAAGGCCACCTGTGGACTCCATCCCAAGCACTAACTGCCCAACCACCAACTGTAGCCACCATTCCCACTCTGCCCCAGCCAGAAATAAAGGTAACCAGTGAGGAAGGAGTTAGGACAAGGGACAAGAGGAAGAGAAGGAAGAAGAGATGGCACCATTACTGAGTTCTTACCATGAGCTCCCAGCATTATTTTTAGCGCATTGTGTACATTATTTTATCTTTCTGATAACCTTATGAACAGCTGCCACAAGCACATCCATCTGGAAGTTAAGGGTGGTCTGAGAGAAGGGGGATTACTCAGCAGCTTCCTGGGGGTGGGGGCAATCAGAAAGGCAACCTTCTGCCCACCAATGTCTGGAGAACAAAGGAGGGCACCACAGGCTGTTCCCACTACAAAACATCCTCTACAGGGCCTCCTGCCCTGGCTCTGAGGCTGAGCTATGTATGCATCCTCCCAGGAAACACATCCACAGGAACCTGTGCTGGCTTATACAGCCACCACTGTTGACTTACACACTGAGAGCCTCCTTGCTCCACCCCGTGTCCCCTCCCCCTAGCGGCCCACCTTCCTGTGCAGTGAGCCAGAAGTGGGAGACACCATGGGCACAGTACATCTTCAGCTCACATGCTCTGACTTAATGATTTTGTTCACTGGGTAGCAATATGCTTCCGTAACAGGCTGGTCACCCATCTAGTACATCAGTGCTGTGGGTCTAAATCAGTCACCAAGTATCATATGAGGCCATGATATGTCAGCCTCGAAGGGGGCCATACCTGGTTGAGTAGGTGATATACTGGAGTTGGGCTGTGAGTCCAGGTTAGTGAGTGATCCATTTCCACTGACAGCAGTAACTAGTCTTTAATGTGAAAGACCCTCTTCTGGAGGAGACGTGCTAAATCTCCGAAAGCTGTGTATTTACTTCCCTGGATTATGTATGCACACAGCCATTCACACTCACTTCAATGGTTAATAATCTAGTTTAACATGCCATCCTTCCCTGACTCCCTCTCCAGTTTGAGGCTGAAGGACCCCTCATAAATGCCACTTCATTAGGAATCAATGGGAATAACCCAACTGGAAACCTTTTTTTATTGATGAAGCCCAAACAGAGAAGTATCAAGTTCACTTATCATTTCCCACAGGGGAACGAGACAATGAAATCTTTATTGGAAAATTCCGTGTGTCAGGAACACACTTCATCTTATCAGGAGAAGCACAGCCATGAAAATATACAGTCTGCTATGAATAATGGCCATGGGAGGAAGGCCCGGGCCTAAGGCCTACAACATGCAGGCTCAGCACTTCCCAGTGGCTGTGTCAAGTGCCTATGATGATTCCATCCCTTAGTGGCTTCTAGTCATCAGTCACTCTGAGAATCTCCCAGAAGCCCTCAGACACTGCAGACATCCTTTGAGTCCTCTGTTCCCTTGCCCCATGATGGGTGAATCTAAGTGAGGAGTAGCTGGTTAGAAGTGAACACCTGAGGACCAAAGGAGGGTGGGCTCCATGTAGACACTCAACCGCACAGGGGCGCATATGACACTGCACAGTCCTCCTGTAGCTTCAATGGGTGAGTTAGGGAAGACGTGTGACTGAGGAGGATCTGTAACTGGACACACTCAGACACCCTGCTTCCCCAACCCCATGGCCGACAGGTTCTTTTTCATAGGGGGGGGCTTGGACAGTCCCCGTCCATATCCTCTATGAGATATGCAAACTATAGGCTTGAGACCCTGTAGTTATCACAGCAGGGAAGCAAATCACACAAAGAAATGAGAATGAACATCTGGTACAGGCTGACTTTACCAACCAGATCAGACGTCAGGGAGTCTAACGTCAGGCAGTTCATTTTCAGCATATTTAAAACACAGTACAATTTGGGAAAAAGTTCCCAGGCAACAGTCAGACCAATCAATCCAGTTCCAGGTGTACAATGAAGCTTAAGGTGTGACAACACAGAAACTCCTTTACAGGGTACATGTGACCATGAGGGTGGCTTCTATAGCTAAAAGGCCTAGAGTCTACTGTGGTCTGTGACTGATAGCATAGAGTCTGCAGGGCGTAAAGTACAGGTGACATCTGCCCTAAGGATGGGTAGCAGCCTAGTGAGGAGAATAGTCTGGGATAATCATTCTGGGGAATTTGGCTGAGGTCTGCCTCTACAGCAAAAAGGTGGGTGAGGTCTGCCTCCACAGAAATCAAGAAGGTCACCAGATCGTTAACAAAAATCCACTCTCAACTTTCTGGGTGGAATTTGATTCTATCTCTTTCACTGAGGAGAGGCCCCCATGTGTTTAACATTCCTGGTCCCTAATGCTCTGTGGACACACGGATCTTTGTACCCCAACATAGGCTGCTCCCACTAGCTCTTGGGAAGGAAGCTCTTGGGAGGATTTCACCATCCATCCCTCTTTGCTTGACCAGCACAATTTGCAAAGAGACAACATGACCATTCACCTCACAGAAAGGATCTGGGTCAAGAACAAGAGGAGCAATGAAGTCCACGCAACATGTTAACCAGCTTGTCTCTCTGTACCCCAAAGCTTGCATTCCCATCCTTCCTTGTCCTGCCTGTCTCCAAGGACAACTGTGAACCCTAGCCCCCAAGGAGGGATAAACACAACCTTTCCGGCAACAGGAGGACACCTTGCTTGAGTGGAGGAGCTCTGGCCATGGAGTGTGTTTACTTCCTTATAGTTCTCAAACTTGGCTTTCCTGGGTCATCGGCTCCCCAGGTAGAGACACCTCCAGTCCTCCAGGGAAGCTGTGAATCAGGAAGAGACAGAGAACCTGCCTCTTTTTCCCCTGGGCAGGGGCACCTAGACACAGCACTGTGGGCATGTAAGCTGGGTGCTGTGGGCTGAAAGGGCATCCTGGACACTATAGGATGTTTGGCAGCATGCCTGGCCTTCACCACTAGTAGCACAACCAAAAATGTTTCCAGAATGGGCCTATATAGCCCTGGAGGCCAATCTGCTCCTGGCCGAAAACCGTGCCAGAGGCTAGTTCCATTAGCGCCAAAAACTGGTAAACAAAAAATGTCATTATAGGAAATATGAACAACATAAAACTAAGCTTAACATGAATCCTCAAAGAACTCTAAGTACCCTATATCCAAAGACAGCTCATGGAGGCATATTCCGTAACCTCAGAATTTGGGAAGTAGAGGCAAGAGAATCAAGAGTTCAAGGCTATCCTTAGTTACTTAGTGAGCTCAAGGTCAGCATGGACTACATAAGACCCTGACTAAAATAAAACCAAAAACATCCCACTGTGCTTCAAGCCCCTCACTGCAGACTGGCAGGCCTCCTCTGCCATTTCACTTCTTCAGACAGGAGCAGCATTTCTACACAAACTGGTTTTGGTTTCAATAACTCATAATTTCCATCATAGCAAAACATATGCATATATATTATATCTGTATTGTCTCTACATGTTCCTACCCAGACTGGGCCTGGACACACACATATTTCTACACAAAGTTAAATCAACTTCATATAGTTTGGTGGGTTTTTTTTCTCATTTCATCTTGCATAATAAACATTTTCCCATGGTGCCCATAATTTTTTAAATTATAATTTCTAACAGTTGAAAATACTTCAGCAAAGGCATATCAATTAAATCAGTCTGGGTTTTTCTGTGATAACACCAAAAATTTTTATTTAAATATATTTATTAATTTTTTTAGATTTTCAGATATACATACAATATATTTTGATCATATTTATTTCCCAATCTTCCTCTAACTTCTAGGTCAATTCCCCACCCTCCTACCTCATCCCAACCTTGTTTCCCTTTAAAAAATTAGCCCAATTTATGCTCCCATACATTCATGGGTACTGAGTCATACACTGGATCGAGGTCAGCATGTCAAAGGCCCCACCCTTCAAGAAAAGTCTCTGCCCAGAAGCCATCAATAGTCAATAGCACCTCAGCAAGGGGTGGGGACTTAGGATCCCCTCCCCACTCCTTTCTGAAATGTTGACTAGCCAGGACATTGTCCAAGAATGGAGTCATGTGAGGAGAATTCTGAGAGCTTGTGAAAAAAAACTCCAAGAAAACAAGACAAGAGCCTTGTGACTTCAGTCTCTTCAAAACACGGAATTGTTCTTGGAATGTGTTTTGTGCTACTCCCAGGGGTAGAGGATTCAATTCAATGTTTAGATGCCTCTATGGAAAAACATGTTTTTGCCATGTACAACTTGTCCTTATGATTATACACTTTACTTGGGGGACTCTTTTATTTTTTTTTGTTTTGTTTTGTTTTTTGTTTATCGAGACAGGGCTTCTCTGTGTATCTCTGGCTGTCCTGGACTCACTTTGTAGACCAGGCTGGCCTTGAACTCACAGAGATCCACCTGCCTCTGCCTTCCTAGTGCTGGGATTAAAGGCATGTGCCACTACACCCCGCCATTACAGACAGTTTTAAGCTGCCATGTGGGTGCTGCGATTTCAACCTGGGTCCTTTGGAAGAGCAGCCAGTGCTCTTAACCACTGAGCCATTTCTCCAGCCCCTGAGTGACTCTTCTTAACCCTCAGAGTATATTGTCTGATGTTCTGAATAGAGACTTTAGTCCAGCTCATTTATCGGCTCCATTCTCCCAGGTCCTACCACCTTTAGTAGAATGGCAAACATTGACTTGACTTAGTGCAGGCAATAACAGTTTCTGAGTTCATGGAGACATTGGTCCTGCCATGTCTAGAAGCTACTGTTTCACTCAGATCCTTCCTGTCCCTGACTTTGTCCATTTCTTCCAAGATGGTCCCTGAGCCTTCAAGGTGTAATGCCCAGTTCACAAAACCATAAGACAAGCCAGGAAGACTCCAACTCGATGCAAAAGCAAAAGGATCTTTAATTGGGGGTTGGAGCCATGGCAAGGTCCATCACATGCTCTCCATGCAGGGAGTCTGTGAATGGCCCTGAACTTGAAAGTTTGAGGCTCTTAAGGGGGAGGCACAGGAGGGGGTGGGCAGTTAAGGAGGTGCGCATAACATACAGAATCACATTTGGCCTTGTAAGATGATCTCAGATAGTCCTCTGGTAATGTTATGGAAACTCCCAGTTAACAAATATGTCCTTTTGAGAGTCCTTCGTTATCTATGCCTCTGTCCAGATGATCACTCAAGACCTCTAAGGGAGGGAAAGCTAGGTTTTCAGGCTTTCTTTGTTATTTTATTTTTATGAGCTTGTTACAGCAGGGAGGGTTGGGGAAGAACTTGGACGGGCCAAGATGAGAGACTGGAGTTTTTGTTCTTTCCAAGGAAGAATAAGTAGCATAGATGTCCCCTCTGGGGCTGAATTGTATCCACAGACACTTATTCTTTTCACTTTTGTCAGGTTAAGCATTGAGTATTGTCCACTACAGAGACACACACACACACACACACACACACAAACTTCTCTGAGAAGTTCTGAGAGCTCCACTAATATTCAGGTATAGAAACAGGAGAAAGCAGTTTAATACTGTGTCTATCTAGCAAAATAATAGTAGTAGGTTCACCTCGGGAGCCTATGCACTCTCCAAATATGGATTCTTGGCTCAATTTATAGTATGAAACACATGCTTTTCCTTCTCTACAGTGTTAGATTATTAAAAGGCAAAAATAGAGAGATGAGAGGGAAAAGAGGAGCTCTGTCTGACCTTAGGTGGGACCATGTTTACTCATGGTAAAGGGATATTGCTGTCACCTACTTGTGTGGATGGCCAAAATAACTACAGAAGAAGATGGGATGTGGTCCCTGATAAGGCTGGAAATGACTTCTGTAGTCCTCAAGGGAAACTGTGAAATGCAATCTTTCAGCAGGAAACTATCATATAACAGGCCTTATATCCAATCAGAAAGTGGTAGGTTTCCCCAAAAACATCCATGCCAATGTTATATCCATGGGCATATTTTGCCACACTGGTCATTACTGAATCTCCAAGAGTTCATATCTAGATAAGACCACTGATGATGTTTTCCTCAGCAGCTTATGTAGCATCTTCTATAAAAGCTAGCTAACAGAAGAGAGGCTTCCTAGTCAGTACCAACTCTTCGTCTTATGACCAAAGTGTTAACAGCCAATTCTTGGTGGTCACAACAAGGTCTATTTATTCTCACTTGAAATCCACTGTGTATGCAGGGACCAATCAGATAGGTATGTGCTTGCGTGATGTTTCCCAGATGCAAATGACTGGTTCTTGTGGTCCCTCCTATACATCTTACTTCTAGGATATTTACAGTCAAAAAGGAGTTCACAGAGAAGGGCACGACTCTTTTCACCTGACTCCTGCAAAACATCATGTCTCTGGGGCTGGGAAAGTCTTCCCTGTATCCAGGTTGGGGAAGAACTGGACATCTTGAGCCATGATGGTATCTGGCACTCACTACTTGTATCCAAAGTAAGTCACTTGTTCTCACTGCTGAACTTTATTTTAAGAGCCCAACTTCTATACACCAAGCCACTGCTCTGAGGGATGATGGTCATCAAATTCCCCAGAGAACCTCCAAATGCATGGGGTGGGCCTATCAATCAGCATTCAAAGGGTACAGGGATGCTATTGACCAGCCAGGTTGGAGACCACAAGTTACAAGTAATTGCCAAGGACAACTGATGTCCTCAATGTGCAACAATCTAGATCACAATGTCCCACAGTGAGGGCTTTGGATCCCTGCTGGGAGTCTGAGAAATAATTGCAAGAGGCCTACAAATCTATACTTAACCCAAGCACTGATTGAATAGCAAAGAACTAGTATTGACTGTACACAGTGTTTGGAAATGTGTGTGATGCTGTTATTTATAAACTATAGATTCACTGGATGCACTCCTAAAGGTATAGTATAGATCTGATTTTATGAATTGTCTCATGTTACACTGTAACCTTCAGGTTTTCAGAAGGAGCAAGCAGATGGCTCAGAGTGAGCAGGTTAGACACAACCACAGAGGGGTCAGGAAGAAAACACTCTACAGAAGGCTAATCTGACTCCTTTGAAAAGCACGTTGCATATCTGGTCACTCTGGGCCCAGTCTGCAGCTGCAGCAGCCCAGGCACCCTTTGGCCCTTATCTAAGGCCATGGCTTATGCACAAGATGATGGTGTCAACTGCAGGAGGGCTCCACATTCTCACAAACTGACCACTTTGACCCCTCAACTACCCATGGCTCATAGTTTGCATAAGAAAGAACATATCTCTACTCTTAAGCTACGCCTTGCATATAAAGAGGTTTTTAGGCTTTTTATTTAATTATTACAAATTCAACAACTGTAATAGCTGGAGGGTTTCTCAGTTTCTTCTTCGTGGAGGGTGTGGGTTTTTGTTGAGTTTGTGTTGCTGAAGGAATCAAGGCAATGGCATCTTTGGTGTGCGTTGTTTATAACATTATCCTGTCATATTCTGAGTGTCTCTGGAGGCTCTAGAACAGTCTCTCCTAGTTCCTGCTGTTGCTTGTCTCAGCCATGCCGTCATTCCCATTCTGTCTGGGTGGAGACATCCACTCTGCAGTCCTTCTCAGGGGCAGCTTTGAGTTACCCTGATTTTCAGTCATCCACTTACAGTCTGTGTGGCTTCTCTCTGTCTTATCAGCAGCAACCCCTTCCCCACGTTTACCTGGAATTTTATTTGGGCTCCTTTGTCCTCCAGTCTGTGCACTAGGAAAAATCACTATGGAAGTGTCATGTGTCTGTGCTAATGAGAAACAGGTTCCGGTTGCTCCCTCGCACAAGGTTTCTTCGTGCTAGAGCACAATGCATTGCCACTAAACAGAAACCCCGGTCTGCCACAGAGGATGAACTTTGCTTTGAGATTAAGCTTGGCAGGCTCTGTGACTGCTAAACATGATTGTATGCTCTATGGCCTATATCCTCAGAGAATTTGTCCCTATTACCGACCTATGACCTTAAATCTGCATTAACTGGGAAATCCCTTGGATGTTTGCTATAGGAACAGCATGTGGCAGAGTATTTGTTACAGAAAAGTCACCCTGCTTTCTAAGACTTATGAACTATTTTTGCCTTAGAAAATTGAATTTACTGGCCAACCTTGTCATAATTAACTCAGGAACTTTTATATAACAATCTTTTGTGAATACAGTTACCCTTATAAAAACTGAATAGATTCTGGCTTATGAGACATCTTACAGTCTAGACCATCCTGCTGTCAACATAACAAATGAGGTTTGGGTGTTTCTTTCAGAAAGCTATGTGAAACCCTGACGCCTGACAGCCTGTGCCTCCCACATTAGACCAGCACCCACATCCTGGCCTGAAGGCTTAGGACCACCTTTCAGCAGGCAGCCTTCATACAAGCTTTGGAGCACCCTGAAACCCACCCATGTGCCTCGCCACAGCCCTGAACAATAGTCTAGGTGCTCAGCAGCACAGAAACTCTCCCGCTGGCCCTGCCCACCAGTGAAGCAATCCCTCCCACTCTATTGGTCTCTGGGCTCCACAGCCTTTGCCTGCACTACACAGTATAACTGGTTTCTTGTAATGTGGCACCATGGTGCCTCATAAGGCTGGGTCTTTCCCTCCCCGTTTGATGTTACAGAGATGGGAGCATGGAAGGGAAGGATGAGAGGCCAAGACAACACTGCTCACCTGAAAGGCCACAAGAGTTTCATGAACAGAGGCCCTTGCCTGCCTTCGTTCTGTGACATTGAGTTGCAGTTTAGAGTGACATCTCCTTCCCCTGCACCACTGTCTAAGTAATGTCATCACAGGATCATGATGTCCTGATGGTGTCATCTTGTAGCCATTATGGTGGCCTGATGATGTCATTACAGTGACATCATTATGCCCCAATGGGGTCATCATATTCTGGTGTTGTTATGATGTTCTGATGGTGTCATAGTGCAGTCATGGCATCTTGATGATGTCGTCACCACACCTTGATTATGTCATCACCCTCCTCTGCTTCTATTCCTCGTTTTCTCTGTGCCTTTTTTCTTTCATCACCCTGAATCACCACCCATCTTCATCATGGTCTCTATAGATCTATCCTCCAGCAGGAGGCTGCCCACGTATTTCCTTGCCTCTTCTTAAAGGACATGGTGTAAGTTGTCACTAAGCATTTGCAATGAACTGTGTCCTGTCAACGTGTGAACTCACTTCACTCCACTGCATTATGAAGTCTGTGGTGCCGTGCCTGTCTGCAGCAGCGGGGGAAGAGAGTAATGCACAGAGGAGATGAAGCTGGGACTTGATCTTAGGTCCTCTGCAGAACTCAGCCCTCACACGGGGGTTATATACTTTCATTGTTGTTTTAATGTGCATTATAGCTGCATCTGATGGCTGAACTACTGTCTATGGATGTGGCTAATTAGGCCTGGTCTGCATTACTTTCCATGGGAAGGCCTGACATACGGCTGTCTAGGAACAGATCTATCATATGAAAACATAACTGCCTACTTGTCCAGTCAATCCTGCTGCCAGCCTGCAAGGGAGACCCATCCCCTGGGTTCAGTGCTGTGCTACCATTCTACAGGTGTGGGGAAATGCAGCTATCAGAAAACCATTTAGTTGTTGACACAGCACAGGATATGAAGTATGACCAAAGCTCAGAGGCAGGGCTGATCTACAAAAGCCACCTGTTCTGCCAACTACAACAATAGCCTCAGGAGGTCAGGACTGTCTGTCAGCTGTCTGGTCGGCTAACTTCTCACTAATGAGAGGAGGACAGGTGATGAGCAGGTTTGAGGAAAGGCAGTGGAGGGAGGGAGGCAGTGCAGTGAACAGGCCAAGATCAGAGGCACGGCCAGCATGTGCCTGATACGGAAGGCCTGGTGACATAGCCTAGCCCGGAACTGTGACACATGTCATGTCATTCCTGTGGGAACAGAGACTCTGGTTGTTTCATTACAACCCAAACTGGCCTTTAGACCTTGTCTTTGGAGCAGTTGTCTCCACCTCTAAGTCGGATCCCGTCTCTTTCGGTATGCCAGCAACTAAACCATATCCCAAAGCTCTATGAAGACATGCTGACTCTTCCTGCACCAACTCTGATCTGAGGAGCCAGCAAGCCACAGAGCAAAGCCGAACTACAGATTCCATGAGGATCACCCTGAGATCTTTCCACCACCATGCCCACTGCAAGCCCACCACAAGGTCCACAGGGCATCCCTTCCCTGTCCCCACATCCTTCTATCCCTCCTAATGGCAGAAATGAATGTAGTGCCCAAAGGAGACCCAGGGAACTTTGTAGCCATCTTTTGAAACACAAATGGGGTAACAAAAGAGACTGGTGGCACAGTCCTGTCATGCCAGCTACTCAGGAAGCTGAAGTCGAAATATCACAAGTTTCAGGCCTGCCTGGGCTAGGGAGCAAGTTCAAAGGCAGCTTGAGCAACTTCATGACACCTTATCAAAAGGGCTGGGACTGCAACTCAGGTGCAGAGAGGCTCTGGGTTTGATCCTGCCACAAATATCAAACGCAAAGAGAAGCCTGAAAAGACACTGTGTGAGGTGGATTTTTGAGGAGTCTCACAGACTGCCTTCTGAGCAGGCTCAGGGAGAAGATGCCCTGGGGAGCAGTGCTTTTAACCCAGTGAACACAGAAGACAGTTCACAGCGAGGCCCCTTGGGCTGAGAGACTGTTCTTGGAAGCTCTCCAACAAACCTCTAGAAGCATGTAACTCTTCAAGGGGGCTATACCGCTTTCTAGTTTGGGAACCAAGATCTGGGTAGCAACTCGGATCTTGTGAACATTTCTGATGAGGCTTTGGGAAACTGGAACCTGGAGAACCATAGTCCTGGACACCAGAAAAATAGAACACTGGATATCACAGGGCACTAAAGACTGGGGCAGCAGACACCAGGGCAGCAGAACACAGGCCAGTGGTGTGAGGCACAGGGAAGAGCTGGAAAACAACTGGGTTTATTCATATGTGTCTTGGGCCTTCTCCAGGTGGACAGCTACTTCCTATGAACTCAGTTCTAAATAAGTCATTAAGAAAGCAACTTGAAACCTAAGTACTGTCTGTATCTCTAAATTGTAATGTCTGTGAGACTCCTCAAAAATCCACCTCACACAGTGTCTTTTCAGGCTTCTCTTGTGTGATAGGTGAGTCAATTCCAAGTAAAACTGTCAGATGTGCCAAGGCTACACAGAAAAACCATTTCTCAAAAAACAAAAGCAAACAAACAAACAAACAAAAAGCCTTCCAGATGGTTTCCAAACTGCAAATGCATTCCTAAAATCACACAGTCACCCACACCATACTGAAGTCCTTGACAGATACCCACTGGGCTGAATTAGGATTTCCTAGAGGAACAGAAACATCAGTATGAATGTATATAATTTATTAAATCAATTAACCTTAAAAATATCAGTGACAGCTGAATTGTACTTGAGAGGCTGAAAACCTGGGAGTGACTGGCGATTGACAGTAGGACTTTGACAGTTGGAGTCATCCCACAGTAGTTGTCTCTCACTAGGGAAGATAACATCCCCATATTCCCTGGGTCCTTGAGGCCGGGTGCCTCAGTAGTCCCATTGTGGCAATGAAAACCTGGAAAGTACCTGGGGAGCCACTGATCCTTACCCGATGATGGAACAATTCAGCAATGAAATCAGCAGCCACCATAAGACAAACCAAAAGCAAAAGGGAAGGGCAAACCATCAAAGGGTTAGCAATCCCCTTCTGCCATGCTCTTCTCACCTGGGGTACCACCCACACTTGGGGTGGATCTTCCTACATCAATGAGTGACTAAGAGAAAGCCTCGCAGATTTGCCCCAGGCACCAAACTGATGGAGACAGCTGATGGAGGTACGAGGCTGAGGCTCCGTGTTCCCAGATGAAGATGACAGCGGAAGCTAACTATGATGGCAGGCCAGCCTTGAGATTCAGCCCATCTCAGAAGCCATCTCTAGCTCAGTAACTGCCACAGACTGGGGACCCCGCGGGAGGAGGGGTCATGATGGAGAAGTCACTATGGGAGACAGTCCTGATGGGTGACAGGAGGGACACAGTGGCACTCTTATTCTATACTAGAAAGACATCTCTGCACTCCATATTGCAGAAAGGAATCTGTGCGTACAATGGATTCTCTTATCTGCAACCAGGTTCTTGCCTTGCTCTCTCCAGGAATGAAGTGGTGCGCCAACAGCAAAAGAGAATGTGTTAGCTTCTCAAGCAGCCTCCATGAATCCTAGCTCCCTAAAAAGATCATAAAACCCTCCACAGCAAGCTCAGTGCTTCCTTCTTACTCCCACAGCATCTAGCAGGACGCTGAGTGAGCCTCTCTGGAAGGGGCTTCCCTGGTGGAAGATGGTGACACAGGACTGGCCAGGTGGTGGTGGACAGTCCTGTTGGTGCTGTCCAGTAATGGGGAGTGTCTAGAGGCCAGGTGTGAACATTGCAAGGCAAGGGCAATGTGAGAAATGCAGGACAAAAAAGCTGGGACTGTTGCTGCAGTGTTTCTCTGGACGAGGCCCTTGTCTTGTTCAAAGAACTAAAGAAGCACATACAGAAAGTGCATAGCAGAGAAATGGGGGTGTTATTCAAAGAAAATCAAAGTAGGCCAGATACGCTGTGAGGCAGCTGTAAGGCCTCAGTCACTGCATGGGAGTTCCATTTGAAAGCCTAGAAGGAGGAGTGGGATGTTGAGGGCAGAACTGGTGACTTTCTGCTTTGACAGGCTTCGGTTGTGCATGCTTTGTTCACTGCACACCCATAATGCATCTGACTTTTACCCATATGCATGCCCAATTTTTTTGTGGAGGGGGTTCAAGACAGGGTTTCTCTGTGTATCTCTGGCTGTCCTGACTCACTTTGTAGATCAGGCTGGCCTTGAACTCACAGAGATCTGCCTGCCTCTGCCTCCCGAGTGCTGGGATTAAAGGCATGTGCCACCACGCCCGGCCATTATAGACAGCTGTGACCTGCTATATGGTGTTGGGATTTGAACCCAGGTCCTTTGAAAGACCAGCCAGTGCTCTTAATCGCTGAGCCATCTCTCCAGCCCTGCATGCCCAATTTTAAGCATAAGATAGTAAATAGTAGATTTTCCCCAAACACTGATTTTAAGGACACAGTTTACCTTACTGCTCATGCACCCAGAACCAGTCTAGGCTTGATTGACTCTCTCTATTCCTAATTTCAGGGTGTTTCAAGATGTGTTTGAATACACACACACACACACACACAGTTGCTAAGGGTTGCTAGGGAGCTGCTATGTGTCAGAGTGACCCAATTACCTTTGTTTGCAGACAATGTGTTGCTGGGCCTCAGACTGCTAAGCGCGTTGGTAGGAAAGAGCTACGTATGCCAAGTAGGTCCTGGTTTCTAAACTATCCCTAGGTTTTCCTGCCATGGGGTGACTGAGCTGGATGTCTTGCTAGCTAAGGGGAGTCTCTAGGGGAGAGACATCCAGCTGTAGCTGGGGCAGCTGAGCAAGTTCTCAGAGAGTGGCCAAGGCCAAGCTGTACTTTTACACCATTTATTTATTTTTATATTATTATCTCCATCCACCTTCCAACCCACCAACCCGAGGTATAAAAGAAAGGATATTAATGGAGACAAGATATAGACCCCTTTGGTTATAGGTCCTTGGGGCAATTCAACAGGATTCCAGCAGACCAGCCATACAACATACACAGAACAGGTATCAGCAGCAAGGGGAACACAGTGAACCAGGAAACCAACAGCAGTTTTAGGGAGCACCAGCAAGGACAGCTGAAGATGCAGCAGCTCTTGTGGACCCAAATAGGGCCCGACCTAGACTCAACTGGACCTGGAACACTATCAGCATCAAGTCTTCAGCCAAACTGGACCTGGAACACCATCAGCATTAAGTCTCAGCTTCAAGATTCAGCAAAGTGTTGTCTGGAGTATTTCAAAGTGAAGCAGCCATGAGAAGGTTTGCCAAGCAAAACCGCCTTGGTGTTTCTGGGGTTTCTATTTATACCCCCACAAAAATCCGCACAAGAATGTTTTCTAATTGGCCAACCTCATGCCCTCCACATGAGGTACTTCCTGTTGACCAAGATCACTAGCTCTCCAAGGAGTCTGTCCATCAAAGCATGTTCCCCACATGTGACAGCTTCCTGCTGGCAAAACATCACCCGCTCTTCCATCAGGGTGTTTTGCACACCCATCTCATAAGTCTGTTTTTCAGCAGTGGAAAAAGCACCCCCACATCCCATACTTGAGACCAAAACAAAAAATACATTCATTCAACACAATGGTGTTTCTAAAGAAATCAAAACTTCCACCACACCAGTGGCCCTGCCCTGGCTCTTCCCAGGTCCCTTCCTCCCCTCTGAGTTGGGTACATCAGACACATCCTGGGGAGCCCATCCAGGTTGAGGTAGCCCAGGGAGGTAAATGTTAGGAGGATCCAGCAGGATGGACCCTTTTAATCTCAGAGGAAACTGCTACAAGACACCACAGCCCTCTGATTGTTGGCTACCAGGCATGTGTGCTGGGGTGGGGACTGAGAAGTGGCATAACTTTGCCTTGAGGTGTGGCAGGGATATAGCAGGGGCTCTGGACATGTGGCGGCTGGGATCTTCCCAAATGCTGACCACATTGCGGTCCACAGTAGGTGGGTGGGGCATAAGGCCAGAGAGACAGGGCCAAGAGTGATCCATGCACCTGTCAGTAACTGAGAAGCAATGCAGTAGGTTGGATGCTTCATGGACTCTGCTGGTATATCGGGCCACTGATCCCCAGAGCAGATACAAGAGGCTGATGGAGTGATTAACTGTTGAACGGCCAGTCCTGGAGAGTCCCCTTAGCTAGCAAGGGTCACCCTCAGACAGGTATGGGCTACTGTGCCCCATCTGACCTCAACCTTGAGCCCTTGATTCTACAGAGCCAGGTGTTCTATGGGCACAATCCCCTTAAAGTTGATGAAAAACACATATCTCACCTGGAAGGCAACAAAGAGGTAGTTTATTCTGAGCCAAATATGAATGGCACAGATTCAGGTCACATGAAAGCATGTTCCAACACACATGGAAGCAGTTTCATGGTTCTTGATAGTAACAGCACAAAACAGGCCCATGGATCAAGGCATTTGCTGCATAGATTTGGTAGACATCATGTGGTTGGTTACAGCAGAGTGGGGGGATTGTCTGCCATAGGTTTCTGACGTTATTGGATGACTGTCTTAGTTTTTTAGTTGGTGGAAGCTAGTGGCTTGCTAAGAAAACATCCCTAAAAATGCACCTGATATTTGAAGGGACTTAGACAGATAGGTGGGCAGTCACTGGCTGCTAAGGAAATCAGATAGCCCAAGAATACTTAGCTCTGGATGTGCAACATTCCAACTCCACAGTCACAAAATTCTACTGAGTCAAGCAGCCTTGTAGAATCTTCTTCCAGGGATGGGGTGGGGTGTGGGGAAGGCTTTTTTTTTCTGGGAATGCTAGTTTACAAAGGTAATCACTGAATAATTTCTGTAGCACAAATCCCATTCATTCACTATTCCATACTTGAGACTCTAAAATAACCTTCAAGAGTCTGTTGGGTCCTTTCCCCAACCCCACACCCCCTTAAGATTTCAGCTCAAAATTGACTTCTGGGAGCTGGATTCAGCACTTTCAAATCACTAAACACTGCCCATGAAGGACCTAGCCAGCCTGGACAGGCTGCGGTGCCTGGCGCCCTCTGGTGTCCACCTCTGGGATAGTCAGCCTGGGAACTTTCATCCTAGGGTCAGAAAGGGGCCTGAGGGAGATACCTGGGCCTGTGGGCACTTCCCACCCTGCAAAGCTGAGAAGTCGGCAAAGAGAGCCAACTCAGCCACCTCTCTCCGGTCCACCTTCCCCACCCAGAATCTCCATAGCTCAATTCACAGAATCACAGTTAAGCCATGAGCACAGATTAACATTCCTGATGGGTAGTTTATACTCAAAAGAAAAAGGCACTCACGTGCCCTGTGCCGTGTTTGGAACTGTGAGTGACTAATTTTCTCCGGAATCTAGCCCAGCATGAATGATTGGCTTGTGTGGGGGCACGGAGAGGGGGGCAGGGCAGTGGTTGTGTCTCCAGTTCACCCACATTCTGTCTACGCACTCTGACAAGAGAGTCGCTTGGCTCTCCTGGAGGACCAGGTGAAGAACATGAAGGAAGCAAAGTCCTTGAGTTGGCTCTGCCAGACTCTCAATAGATGGTCCCCATCGATGCCCCTTCTACCTTTGCTCCTCTAGAAAAAGTGAAACCAAGTGTGCTGGGGCATGCCTGTAATTGCAGCACTGGGGCCTGAGGCAGGGGGATTGTGAGTTCTAGACCAGCCTGAGTTACACAGCAAGACTCTAACTCAAAACAACTCTCTCACTCACCCTCTTTCCCTCTCTCCCTCTCTCCCCTCTCCCCCTCTCTTTCCCCCTCTTCTCCCCCACCTCTGTCTTTCCCTCTCTCTCCCTCTCTCCTTCTTCCAACCTCTCCATCCCTCCCCCTCTGGTTTTTCCATTTGCAAGCACAGAAGATTGATTAATTTTTTTATGCCTGAATGTATGTTTGTACACCATGTGTGTGGTGCCATCAGAGACAAGAGGCCATCAGACCCCCCTAGGAATGGAGTACAGACTGTTATGAACAGCCACATGTGTGCTGAGAATCGAACCTGTGTCTTCTAGAAAAGCAGCCAGTGTTCTTAACCACTGAGCCATCTGTCCAACTCACAAAACCATAAAATATTAGTGATCTGCCTGCCCCCACACAATAGAGATGGAAGCCAAAATTATTTTCTTATAATGAAAAAAATCAAAATCCTAATAATCCTTACAGCTCTCAGACATGAATAAGTCAACATCGTTTATTAAGCACACAGAGCAAAGACCTTGCATGACTTAGTTTCCCTGAGTAAGAAGGAGCAATGACTATGATGGACAGTTTGCAAGATAAGGCAGCTGGTACACAGGAAGTGTGTCGGGACCATGATGACCCAGGAAGAGCCCACATAACCAGGACTGTAGTTCACAGAAGCAGGGTTCTTTTGTTTGTTTGGTTGGTTGGTTGGTTTTTTCGTTTTCCAAAGCCAGTAGCCAAAAACAGAGGCATAGACCTGTGGGACAGATCAGAGCCCAGAAAGAAGCACTTTACTCCCAGGACAGCTCCAAATGTCTCCACACCAGCCTCAGGTGGGTCACAGCAATGGCCCCATTCTTACACAGATTTTCAGCTACTTTTCTCATCCCTATGACCAAAACGCCTGACAAAAGCAACTTAAGGGAGAAAGAGCCTGTTTGGGCCCTCACTTTGAGATTACAGAGCAACCAGCAGGAAAGGCATAGCACCAGGAGCTGGTTTTCTCCTGTATTCAGCCCCGGACCCACCCGTGAGGTGGAGCCTCCCACAGTGTGGATGGGCCTTCCCACCTCAGTTAATACAATCTAGAAACACCTTCACATACCTGTCCAGAGACTGTCTCCTACGTAATTCTAGGTCCTCCCAGGCCAGCATTTTGTACTAACCTTCACAATGGTGCAAGGACAGAATTCATACAGGAGGGAGAAGCTCAAGAGATCTGGTCATGATGGTGGCTGTAAGCAGTAACTACTGTGTGTTTGAAAATTACTGAGGGTAGATCTCAGAGGTCCTCACCATAAAAAGTATAACTGTACAGCTGAGTACAGTGGCACACACACATTATCCCAGCAGGTGGGAGGTAGGGGTAAGAGTACCAAGAGTTCAAGGTCATCCTTGGCTGCCTTATACGTTTAAGGCCACCTGAGTTATTTGAGAAAATGTCCCATAAATAAGTAAATAATAAAAGCATAATAATAAACTAATCATTTTTAGTCTGGTGTGCAGGTCTGATCCTTAGAGTTCTATTCTCCATTCTCTAGACATTCCTACTGAATTACCGGAAGGTGGGGATCCCCATCCCGATATCTGAAATTCCCAGATGCCCCTGTACAACAGGACTGCAAACCACCTGGAGGGAAAATGTAAGTTATAGTATCCAGTCCACAGAGTACCCCAGACAGGCCACACGACTTTAATTTTACTATAAATGCATGTTCAGGGCAACCAGAAGCTCAACCCTGAGCAGCGGCTACTGCAGTGGTCACTGGGTTGTGGTTGGTCACTGGGTTGTGGTTGGTCTCGGCCAGCCCAGCACACATTAAGCAGGCACTCTGAAGCAGGCCCGAAGGAGCAGGTGCTGGCCTCCAGGTGGGATGTAACTAACAACACAGAGTCACACACAAGACATTCAGCCTGGAGCACCCTGCTCTTACACACACTCTGGGGAAGGGTTCAAGTGAGACTGAAATGAAATTCATTTTCTGACCCGTGTAAGTCTCTGTACTGTGCATGCGTTCACTGAGCCCTTGGACACGTGACTCTCAGCCCTGTGTTTGAGCACACACAGCCTTTGTCCCTACGAACTTCACGGTTCCCCGTCTCAGTTGGTGAACTTTCTGTTTCAGTGTCTATCTGTGAAGTACGCTTTGAGAGGGTTCCTGGTTGGATCTTGTAACTGCTGTTACCTGTGACAATTACAACTGTCATTAGTTTTCCCAAGCTAAAATACGAGACAAAAGCAACAATCAGGATATTTATTGTATCCAGAGAGACGGGCAGTAAAAACAGGCGAGGGCAGATTGGAGAAGGCCCTGCAGGTTAAGCGGCTACTGTCAGCGTTCCAGGGGCTGAAACTGAACAGGGACCTGAGCTTTTCCTACAGAAGCTGGGCGCTTGGGAGACTGAAGACCATGTTCAAGTGGCTTGCTGGAATAAACAGTCAGAAAGGGGGCCTGAGCATGGTCTTTGCCCTGAGCCCTTTCCTCCCTTCCGCTTTGCTAGCAGCCCCACTCAGGGGTCCCAGGGGTCATCAGTCACTATCCACAGGTTGCTGTGTCCCAGGGCCATCAGATGAACACAGACCTTGACATCCATCAGGGCCGGGGATGAGGCTGGACTGGACATAGACGTAGTTGCAAGGTGTGGGTGGGAACGTGGCATGATAGTTTCTCCTCAGCTCCATTGCCTTTCTTGGCATATCCTTGAAAACATTTCAAAGATGACTACCTGGGTTCAAAAAGAGAGCATATCGGTTCCCTTAATGCTGCAGATGCTGCATGTCTCCAGCCTTGCAGATGGTGCATGTCTCCAGCAGATGCTGCGTGTCTCCAGTCCGCTGACTTACATTTGTGCAGAGTGACCAAGAATCTCCTCCTCTGCCCCTGGCAAGGGCCATCCCTGCAAGGTCTTCATTACTTCCCAACTGTCACAATTTATCCGCTTCATTTTTCTTGTTAGGAAAGATTTTAAAATTTAATCTCCAATCTTGGGCTGCTGTTAATTTAAAAGCCCCTTCCTCATTGATTAGTGGCACTTTTATTTCAGTCATACACCAACACCACCTAGAGAAGTACTTTCACACTGCCATGCACCCATGCACTGGTGTGTAGATGCTGGCATGTGCACACGGTCATACAAACATGCCCACACTGTCTGTCGTGCATGTACATGACACATTTGTACATGCTGTCATGCGCACAGGAAGATGCTGGCATATACACATTGTCATGAATGCACTATCATATACATACACATAAACACATGTACACATGCTGCTATAAACACGCACTATCATGCACACACAAACACACATGCACATATCGTGTACATAGACACCCACATGCTGTTATGCACAGAGTAGCATACATACACACACAGGCACACAGAGCATATGCAACTGATCAAATCAACGCCATGGAGTCCTTTCTTTTCTCTCCCTTCCTGGTTAAAACTTGATTCTTTCATCTACTCAGGGGCCACATGCACGTGACCTTCATGAAGGGAGGTGAACTTCCAGGAAAGACTGCAAATGAAAAAGTACTTCTTTGTGTGTCAATTCAGAGGACCCAGTTCAGGGCTGGAGAGATGGCTCAGTGGGTAAGAGAGCTTTCTGCTCTTGCAGAGGGCCCAGGTTTGGTTCCCAGCACCCACATGACAGCTCACAACTGTCTGTAAGTCCAGGAAATCCGGTGCCCTCTTCTGGTCTCCATGGGCACTGCATGCATGTGGTGCACGTACATACAGGCAGGCAAAACAACCATATGCATAAAATAAGAATAGATTTTTTTTTAAAGAGTCAGTGTAAGAAAAAAAAGAGAAAAGAAACAGACTCTACTGCAAAGGAGCCTCAGGATCTTGCAAAGGTGAGCAGCTGGAAAATGCTGAAAAAGAGCAGCTAGAAAAAGACAGACAAGCCCAGCACTAGCCAGTGATTCCAGCAGGTGGAAGGAGGGGGTGGACACGCATCAAAAAGGAAGCCAAGTGGTCCTGGTGAACTCCCACCCTCAGGACAAGCCCACAGTGCTCATAGACCTCACACTCAGTTGCAGATTTGGGTGAGACGGTAGTTTTCTTGGTGAGTGGGTCAGCAATGGAGAGGAGTCCTATCTGTCACTCTCTATGACTCAGAGGGCTGTGGTCAGGCACTAGCCCCAGAAGGAATCTATTGTTCAATCCAGAGCTCTGCCAAGGACCTGAGACTAGGAAGCAACCAACCACAAGTCAGGAAGCCTGAATTTAATCTGCCAGCTCCAGTGACAGAGATGTTCCAAGAAAGCCATTATAGAGAGAGGAAGGGCTGGGCACTGAGAAGCCAAAGAAGGCAGCTGGCAAGGGCCTTGTCTCAGGAGGTGAAGCGTGAAGGAAAGGGAGCTCCGACCTTTCCCTGCTCTGCGCCCATCCCTCATTAGCTCCAAAGCACTCCACACAGCTCTTCAGCATCAGTAAGCAGCAAGTGTTCGCTGCAAAATTAATTAGAGGATGCTTAAGAGGAGAAAAAAACAATCTGCTTCATTAACCAGCATGCACAAAGAGCCTCCCCAGATCTAAGAGGGCAAACAGGTTTCCTCTCAAGAGCCTGCTCTAAACAATCTCAGCCTCTTCCAGGTCGTTCTGCAGCTCAGTCTGCGCTCTGAAGGAAAGAGAATGACAGTGGCACCCAAGATCTCCCTGGCCTGGGGGACTTGCTCTGACAGGCAGAGTCCTCCAGAGAACAGAGCCAAAAGGTCTATCTGTGGAGAAACAGAAGCTGGGGGGACTTCGTAGGAATTGGTTCACTGGATGCAAAGATGGGCAAGCCTGAAGCTTGTCAGCAGAAGCACAGGCTGGGAACTCCTGTGAGCTAGGCAGAAATCCTTCCTCCCAGGAAACAGGCCTCGCTGCTGATTAGACAAGTCCCACCCATGCAGGGGAGGGTGGTCCCCTGTGCTGAAGGGCTCCTGATCACATCCCCAAAACACCTTCCCAGCAACTACGTGCAGAACACCTGCATTAGTTACTTTTCTGTTGCTGTGATAAAACACCTGGACCATGGCCACTCAAGGAAGAGAAAGTCTATTTTGGCTGATGGTTCCAAGCAGCATAAGAGTCCAGAGGAGCAGAGCCACGGCAACGAGTGGCAGGCATGGTGGCAGGAACAGGAACCTGAGAGCATCCTGAACCACAAGCATGAAAGAGAGAGAAAAAAACTAGAAACTCGAAGCAAGGTTCAGGTAAAGGACCAACAGAGGCAGCAAATTGAAGACCCCCTGGGCGATCGAACACTCAGGCTGGACCCAGAAGGCTGTGAATGGGAGAGTGTACTGGACCCGCATGGCCAGTGTGGTAACTCAGTCAGAGCAGACTTGAGGCTGGGGCTCCAGTGACTGCTCACCCCCTGCAGGGCCTCCCCACCTCATCACATCCATACCAAATCAATGGTGAGCTGAGGGGAGTGGCCCCACTCACCGGGACCCTGCAAATGTCGGGACCAGAGTCTCAATCTGACGCAGGAGACCATACATAATTGGAAACTAAAGCCTTTTTAGAGAAAAATGTGTGACCCTGCAGAAATATTTGGGAGGCTTTAAGTAACAAAGGATAAAATCAGAGATGACTCGAAGCGTGAATTCAGGATGGGGACAACCAACTTTTTTACATTTTGAAAGTTGAGTAATGAGAAAACAAACAGGCCCAGATACCTGGTACCACCTGTATGTCAGTGTCTTTTAGAATAAGCCACATATGAGCAGGACAGACAGAGCTTCTTTATGGGGACATCAGCCCAGTGGCTTCATTAACGTGTACCTGCTTCAGTAATAGCTGAAGGGACACCATGACCCAGTGGGAGCCCAGGCTTTAGCGTAGTGGTCAGAAGATAGCAGCGGGCTTTCAGGACTGCTAGGGTGGGCTACAGTTTAGCAGCCGTCCACAGATCACAGCACAGTTTCAAAAGATAGATTTTTTTGTTGTGTGCCAGCAACTTAGCCTCGCAACTTGGGCGCTGACAGTCAACTTGCTTAGAAAGCTCCTGAGTTACAGCAGGCACTGTGTCTTTCTTGGGGCCTTGCGATGGGGCTTATAGACAGTTATTGCTTGAGGCATCAAGAAAGCCACCAGGTCAGGGTAGAAGAAACACACACTCACTCTGGCAGGAAAAAGGTCAAGTTCACCCTGCGGTATACTATTGGACAAAAACCTCCCTTAAGTGATTGGCATGCTGGCATGCAGAGCTGGGTAGAATGTGACCCAAAGTGGAGGTACAAAGGGGACAGATGGGGTAAGACAGAGATGCCACACACTTTACCCCATTCAGTCACTGACCAAATGTCCACAGTCCAGGAAAGGGCTACTGTTCTAGAAAAGCATGTTACGCTTCTGCCAAGCCACCTGGGGCTGTTATCACAAGCCAGATGGCAGTGGTGTGTTCTCCTGAAGACCGTGGCTTGCACCAAAGGAGCTGAATCTGGGGACTTAGAACATCTCACAGGCTGGGGCTTTTCTTAGTAACAGTCCCTCACTTGCTTTTCCATGGCCATCTCAAACCCCACTAGCTTCCTCTTGGCTGAGTCACGTAGGGGTCCTACCCTCAGCCTGATCCGGTTATGACGAGGGAGATGAAATGAACATGCTTTTAGAAACAGGTGAAGGCATGGAGCAAACCCACCCTTTGTGTTCATGCTGTGGTCCTTACCTGAGTCACACCCACTGGTCACAGTTTTGGCTTTCCAGGTGACTGGCTGTGATGGCTAATGTCCTTTCAATGTGACAAGATCTGGAATCACGTAGGAGATCTGGCCATGCCTGTCCGGGATCATCTGGACATGTTTCTCAGATTATTTAGATTAGGTTAACTGGGGTGGGCAGTGTCATTCCATGCCAGGGGTCTTGGACTGAATTGAAGGAGAAAACACAGTCCAAGTCCTGCTCTGCTTCCTGCGTAAGAACTCGGTGTGCCATGATCCAGCCACCACACCCCCCCCCCAACCATGGGCTGCGCCCTCAAACCATGAATCAAAGTAAAGCCTTCCTCCCTAGTGTGCATTTGTCACAGCAGTAAGAAAACTAACTCATGCAGTGACTACATATACAGACAGACACAGCCAGTGTGTATCAAAACAGAACCTGCACAAGTGTCCTCTGCTGTGATGGTCCCCAAATGGTCAGGTTGTGACTTGTATCTGCTGCTTCCATGGCTCTGGGCTGCTGCTCCTGATATGGGATCAATCAGAGAAAGCCCCATGTACCCACCTCCACCTCCCACCAGCTAAACTTCTCAGAGCTTGCAAGCTGCCACCACCTCCCTCCAGTCCACCGAGCCACCTCCTGTAGTTCTCCTTGTGCTGAGCCTGGGGTCTGCCGGCACACCATGGTGGCTCCCTGGGGTCTGAATGACTAGGTAGCTCCATGTTAAACTAGAGTTTAACATTTTTACCACAAATTATTTTTTTCCAAAAAGTAAAAAGAAAGTATTGTGGGTTTTTTAAAAGTCTTCCTTTATGTGTCTCTGTATATATGTGTATGTGTGTGGTATGTGTATGTCTATGTATGTGTGTGGTATGTGTATGTCTACGTATGATGTAAGTGTATGTCTATGTCTAGTCTCTTAGGGTTTCTATTGCTGCAATGAAACACCATGAACAAAAAGTAAGTGGCAGAGGAAAGGGTTTATTCAGCTCACACTTCCACATTGCTGTTCATCACCAAAGGAAGTCAGGACAGGAACTCAAGCAGGGCAGGAACCTGGAGGCAGGAGCTGATGCAGGGGTCATGGAGGAGGGCTGCTTACTGGCTTCCTTCTGATGGCTTGCTCAGCCTGATTTCTTATAGAACCCAGGACCACCAGCCCAGAGGTGACACCACCACCCTTCACCCCAATGATCACTAATTGAGAAAATGCCTTACAGCTGGATCTCATGGAGCCATTTCCTCAACTGAGGCTCCTTCTTCTCTGATGTCTCTAGGGTGTGTTAAGTGACCCACAAAACCAGCCAGTACAGTATGTCTGTGTGTGGTGTATCTGCCTGTCTGTGTCTGTATGTGGTGTATGTGTAAAATGCACACAAATGTGTGCCAGTGCATGCACCTGTGCCCATACAACACGCCAGAGGAGGGCATAAGTGTCTCCTTCTCTCAGTTTCTGCCTTATTCCTTCCAGACAGAGTCTCCATGAATCTGGACTCATGCTTTTGGGTTTAGGCTGGCAGTCAGCAAGCCCCAGACATCCTGCAGTCTCTGCCCCTGATACTGCTGGGGTTACAGACACATGTAGCCACACCTGGTTTGTTACGTGGGTGCTAGGGTCCCAACTTCATGTACGAGTAGCAACTGTTTTGGCCCATTGAGCAATCTGCTCATGCCGGAAGGCAGTTTTAATATTTCCTTGTTCTTCCCATTCTCCAGAAATGGAGCACAGGGCCATCCAGAAGTCTCACAGCCTAGGGCAGGACAAGGGTAGAATAGTAGAATAGTAGATCCCACAAAGCTGGGAAAAGACCATCACCCAGCTTATGAGTGACATCAGAAACTTTGTTAAACCCCAAGTACGATGTCACTAAAATTTTCCAAATGAACAGAAAGTATTTCCCTCTTTCAAAATACTCCCTCAAGCATGCAACTTTTAAACATGCAGCATGAAAACAGATTACAGGGCTCCCCAATTCAATTCCATGCAACGTCACCTCTCTGTCTCTCTCTCTCTCTGTCTCTCTCTGTGTCTCTCTCTCTCGCTCTCTCTCTCTCTCTCTCTCTCTCTCTCTCTCTCTCTCTCTCTCTCTGCCAGAGGCTGTTCTCCTAAGAGACAGAAATCTGTTGTCACTGTGATCCCCATGGCCAGACTCTGCAGTTCCCATCTGTCAACACTGATAAGGTCCCAGGTATGTGATTTCCTCCCCTTGGGTTATCATGTTTACATTCCTAGTATAATCCCACTTGAAGAAAGCACTCAGCTTCTTGTTCAAAGGCTACTTAAATGCAGCCTGAGGAGAGCTACTGACTGAATGTTCCTCGGTCGAGATGAGGACGAGCACAAGACGAAAGATCAGCAAGAGCCAAGAACCCCATTTGGCTAATTACAATCTTTCTGCAAAGTAACTGAACTTCTCCTTAATTATTTATTACCAATGACCATCAAGAGAATATTCTGTTTCTCATCAGTAATATCCTGAAGCTCAGATTTCATTTTCCTTTCTAGAACCTTTGGGTTCTCTTCCGCATTCAATGCAGTCTTCCAGCAACAGCAATGAAGGAATCCTCCATCAACTGATCCATCTGAGGACAGACAGGCAGACCCATCTGTGGTCTGTTCCAGGGTGTCTGGCCAAGACTGTCTGTTCCCACTGTTTGCAGGTGGGTGCCAGATGATGGCCCAGGCTGTGAAAAGGCAGTGAACTTGATCATTACAAAGATCTCCAACATCCTAAAACCTCTTACAAGCCATCAGTTAGCCACCAAAGTTCAAAGTTCCCTAAATCTTAGAATTTGCCCATGCTCCGCTGTCCAAGGCATGCTCAGGAGCAACTGCTGAGAAATAAGCCCAGTTCATTTGAAGTCAACTGAGTCACCTTTAATGGCCCCTCCTTTGAGGCTCACTAGACTCCTGTGTGGTCCTGTGAACTAACAGTGGCCCATGGGACACAGCATAAGATGGTAGCTCATCTTATGTCTCCCATTGCCTCCTTGATACATAGGGAGGGTGGAAGAGGTGAGCTGGCCCATCTCCAGTAATGGGGAGTAGACATCACATCTACTTCCTGATCGCCTAGAGATGGGAACTTAGCAGGATTAATTCCAGTACTCATGGGCGGTGGTTTTGCAGATAATCCACTGGAATGGTAGTGTTGGGATGGTGGTGAGACATACACACACACACACACACACACACACACACACACACACACACACACA
>CAJQZJ010000606.1:702769-713912 GCA_907164525.1 Lophiomys imhausi | reverse complement strand
CACACACACACACACACACACACACACACACACACACACACACACACTGAAACACACACACATAAGAACACTGCATCAGTGAGTTTTCTTAGTTCCAAAGGAGGAAGAGGAACAGGTAGATGGCTCAATGTTTGCTGCAAAGTCCGATGACCTGAGTTCTATCCCTGGATGCCACATAGTGAAAGGACAAAACCAAGTGCCACAAGTTGTCCTCTGACATCTACATGTATCACGGCGTGTGTGCATGCCTTCATACAGACACAAAAGCTGATAGGTCTAAGTTACCCACCCGGAGGGTCAGAAGAAGTGGGAATGAACACCTGCAGAGCTGTCCAAGGGCTCAGCTGCTACACCCCATGCCACCTCACTTCCGTGTGAAATGAAGTACCTCTTCACAGCATCACGACCATAACAGCCTCCCGGCGCACCAGAACAGGGTCACTGTTAGAGGTTAGAAGCACCCTGTTAGTAGTGACTGAATCCGAGGGTACACCTTGCTGGGTTGCCACAGCTGGGCTTAAAGTCTCTGCTCAGAGCTACCAGCTCTGTAGAGGCTAACCGCCTGCCAATCAACCCAGACCTAAACTGCACATTACCAGAAATTTTATAATGCTATTAGTACTTGCTCTTAGGGGACACTGAGGTCACACAGAATACAGCAGTAACTTCCTTAAACTCTGATTGAGGGAGCTGTAATTACATCGTGCAGCCATGTTTTGATTACCTACAAAGTTTAATTTATTGTGGACATAAGACCCAATGAATAAGTAAGTCAAAACATGCTAATTCGGCTCAAGAACGTGATCACATAATCGGAACGGCAAGCTGAGTCTACAACCCAATTAAGATGAAAGATGCCATGGGCAGGTTCCCTGTAGTCACCTTTCCTTCACGTGAGCAGGCTGGCTCTGCTGGCTAGCTTATCCCTGATTATCATTACATCAGGCTGCAGTAGGCTGCTGGGCCTTAACGTTTTCCTTCAGTAGCTCTCTAGTACCACTACAGAGAAAGATCACACTGGGCTTTTTTTCTTTTTCTTTACAAAATAAACAAGCACCGTCGAGTTGGGGGGGGGGGTGTAAATACTTCTAAATTTGGCCAGAAAATGCTCTTAATGGTAGTTGCAGTTTTACAATGACAAGGGAGGGACTAGAGAGAGGGCCCAGTGTCTAAGAGCACTAGCTGCTCTTCCAGAACCACAGGACTCCTGTTCAGTCCCCAGCACCCACAGTGGTGGCTCACACTAGCTACAATTTCAGTTCCAAGGAATTGAAGCTCTTTTCTAGCCCTCACAGGGACCAGGCATGCTGTTGGTATGCAAACGTACATGCAGGCAAAACACTCATACACAAAAAAATAAATAAATAAATTCAAGTTAAAACTACCTTTCCCCTCTTGCCCTGTACTTGATGATAATAAACTGTGGCACACATCTGAAGGGGACAGTGTCCAGCCATTGACAATAAACTGTGGCACACATCTGAAGGGGACAGTGTCCAGCCATTGACAATAAACTGTGGCACACATCTGAAGGGGGACAGTGTCCAGCCATTCTAATGTCTCATTCTCTTCTCACAGCCCTTGTTAACTTCACCCATGGCCTTACCATGAGGCATGAATATGTCACCATGCCACAACAACTATGTCACTCTGCCTAGCCTAGCTGCATTTACGGTGCTTCTTCACTTAGCACCGGTCAGCAGAGGTCATGGGTCATATACAGCCAGTGTCTACTCTCCTCCCCTGGTCTGCTCAGTGAGTAGAGAAAAGCCCCTGGTTAGAACTTGGGGTGTCAGCTCTACCATTCTTGGGTATTTACCGGAGTCAATGCTGGGAAACGTTCAGACTCAGTAGCTGCTGATGGAGCCAAGAACACTCCAAATGGAGTTCACTGGCCCCATTGATCTGACCCCAAATATTGGAATTGCAGCCAAAACCATGTCATTAAGGTTTTATTTGACATCATAAACCCCTAGGTTTATAATTATTCGCTTTTAATAATTTAAAACTATATTTCATCTATTAATATTTTTTTAAATCCCTAGTACTCATATATTAACTGAAAGTAGAGAATACACAGCTCCCTCCTCAACTGAGAACAATACAGGGTTTGTAGAAAGCTATTATTTTCTTAAAACTCAACCTTTTATAATATGAATATCAAGCTATAGATATAGACATTTACTCCTAAATTAGATTTATATGTCTGTGTACAAGCATTCACTTGTGCCTGAGGAGGTAAGAACAGGGCATCAGAACCCCTGGAGCTGATGCTGTAGGCAGCTGTGAACCACCCCACATGGGAGTGCTGATAACCAAACTCATGTCATCTGGAAAAACACCAAGAGCCCTTAATCATCAAGCCCTTTCCTTCTCTTTGTAAAAAGATTTCTTTCCATGTAACCAAGGAAATTTGAAGTAACTGTCAGTCAGCATCCCAAGCAATCACCCTCCCAATCAGTTTATAGTTTTACTTAACAAGTCCGACAGTTAATTTAAAAAGAAGCATTAAGGAGTACTCTTTAATTAAGTAAAGAATTACTTGACAAAGAAATATTCCCAACAGTGCTCTTAGGGCCCGAAATAGACCATGCACTAGGTTCAGCTGAGACACTGTGGGGACATCTGCAAATGAGATAAAGGGGTGGAGCACAAAGAATGAATGAAATCACTTGAGAGTTCCTAGTCACTCAGGAAGTTGTAGCAGGAACTATCACCACCCTGAAACATACTCATACCTGCAGGCCTTCTGTGGGCGATTTCTCCTGCCTCTTGCTGAGGGGCCATTTCTCAAGACCACCTTCCAGTGATAACCAGACTGGAGGGACCACCAGAGGCTGGCTACAACAACGCTCAGGCTCAGTCATCTGCTCTCCAGATGAAGAAGCCATCTGCCCAATTTGAAACTCAACTCTGATTTATGATAACATTAAAATCCTTAAGACCAAGGTCATTCACATCCCAACACTCAAAACCCAGCTTCCTCTGGGGGCAGCTGCCAAGGGGTACTCCTCAGTAGTAGGGCACGCATCACCTGGAACAATAGTAATGGAGTCCCCAATTCTGGCCACTTCTATTTTCCTCTTGTATTCATTTTTCCCTTAACCTCAGCCTGTGTAGCAACAAAATCATTAAAATCTCACGCTCTCTATCCTCGGTTAGAAAATTAAACCAGAAGGAGCAGCTTGTGGATGCCTGCAGCTTTAAAATGGGGGCTTTTCCTGGAGTGTAAAGAACAACTCTGAGCTAGCCTCTGTGGCTTGTCAGGAAAACCTTGTTCAGTCCAGTGGGAAGTAGAGAGAGGAGCAGCAGGAATTTAAGCAAAAGGAGGGGGGGGGGGGGGGGGGGGCGGCGGGAGAGAGATTCACAAACCAGTTACCATCGTTTTTTGTTTTAAATAGACAAATAAAGCTGTTTGCATTTGTCTTGTACAACGTGAGGCTTTAAAGCCCATATACATTGTGGGACAGCTAAATCATGAGTTTTTTCTAAACTAAAGTCATATAACTTACAATACTTTTCTCAACATAGAGGTGAGTTCATGTCTCAACCTGTTAAACAGAGCAAAGCAACTTCTATACTATCAAAATACTTGAACAGGTCTAGGAATTGCTGGCTTATACTTTTAGGGTATGTTTGTTAAAGACTATACTGATTGACATGTTAAACTCTTCTCAACTTGACACAAGCTAGAGTCATCTGGGAAGAGGAACCTCAGCTGAGAAAAATGCCTCAGATTGCCTACACACAAGTCCGTAGGCTGTTTTCTTGATTAATGATAGACTGATGCGGGAGGATCTCGGGATGGTGCCACCCCTTGGCAAGTGGTATAAGAAAGCGGGCTGAGCAAGCTACGGCGAGCAAGCTTGTGAGCAGCATTCTTCCATGGCCTCTGCTTCACGTCCTGCCTCCAGGTTCCTGTCGTGAGTTACTTTCTTGGTAGACTGTTATCAGGACAATGTAAGCCAGATAAATTCTTTCCTCTCCAAGTTGCTTTTGTTCATTCATGGTCTCTATCACAGCAGTAGAAAGCAAACTGGGAGATGACAAGTAGTCACAGGACACTTCCCTTGGAGTCGCGGACCCTTTCCTCACTGAAGCTTGACTTTGCCATCAGTCCTAGTACACTGTGATCTAGGCTAAGTCAACCTGAACAAAAAGCATGTGAGGGTTTTCTTTACATTAGTAATGTGATTCTAAACATTTTCCTTCTCTATAAAGTGACCAATATACATTACCGAATCATATTTTGGTTTCCTATACACTATCTGGAAGCTTTAATAAATAAACAAAAAAAATTAAACTCAAACCTACTGACACCAACTGGAAAATTGAGGAAAGAGGGGGACTAGGTATCATTCACTTAAGGAACAGCCAAACTGTATACTTCCATCTGAGTCAAAAGGTCTTTTGTCAGGGTTTGCAGACCCCATTGCAGACCAGCTCTACCTAGGAGACTGCATATGGAAGCAGAGCACAGACACCTTCCTCGTTCACCCTCACTCTGCACTTCTGACCACTTCCTCCAAGATGTGTCTGGGCCAGGATTGCAGAGTGCAGCATGGTATGGTCCTGGTGCAATGGAACATGCTGCTCTCTTTATTTTATATGTAAAATAAAATGCTCTCTGGGCTGGGAAGGAAGTCCAGTTGGTGAAGTGCTTGCTATGCAAGGCTGGATCTGAGTTTGGATCCCCGGGACCCATGTAAAAAGTCAAGACAGAGGCGCATGGCTACAACCCTAGCACCGAGAGGGGACAAGGCTGAGATAGGAACTCATGGCCAGCCAGTCTAGCCAAGCTGGTGAGCTTCAGGTTTGTTGAGAAAGTCTGTCTCAAAAACTAGAGAGAGGAAGACACCCAACACTGACCTCTAGCCTCCATAGGCATGAACACACACGTGTGCACTCACATGAACACATGCATACACCATAGACAAACCCAAATTTAATTTTTTCTTTAAAAAATGAGTGAATAAAGGCTTTCAAAAATAATCTTGTGGCAAATACGAACAGGGAAGCTTTAGACACTCTTGGTCTGAGATAAGGCTCTAGTTTGGCCAACATGGGTGCCAACACCAACGTACAGAAGTAGCCTAATGCTGGAAGCTTGGAGGAGGCATATCAAAGCTCCAGCAGAGCAGAGCAAAGCAGTCACTGTGGAAAACCTAAAGCACACGATGTGAGGAAGGTCAAGGGCCCAGACCGCAAAGCGCACACCCAGACTACAAGGTTAGAAGGGAGCCGTGAGCTCCTGTCTTTATCCTGCCCCCTCTCAAGGGTCCAGGGAGGCACCATGGCTCCACAACGGTACCTTAGTTTGCCTCTCTGCCTCTGTGATAAAGCAATGACCAAAAGCAGCTTGGGGAGGAAAGCGCTTCTCTGGCTTGTGTGTCTCCATCATGGAAGTCAGGGCAGGACTCCAGCAGCAGCCGAGGTAAGAGCCATGGAGAGACTGCGGACTTATTCGCTGCCCTGCATGTGCTCTGCCAGCTTTCTTATGAAGTCCAGGTCCATCTGCCCAGGGATGGTACCGCCCACCCACAGCAATAGTCAGTCAAGAAAATGACACATAGGCTTCTCCACAGGTCAGTCTGAGGAGGACAATTCCTTGAATGAGGTTCCCTCTTCCCAGATGACTCCAGTTTGTGTCAAGTTGGAAAAAAAAAAAAGAAAGCAATATACAATTAGGATGAAATGGTGTGAAAAAGAAGTCCTCTTGGTCAATGCATAGGATGTGGCTGAGCCAGACAGACCAGCCAGGATTTGTTACAATGAAATAGCCAGGGGAAGACATGTAAACTCCTGACAGCACCCCACACCCATTCTACTCCAAGTAGATGATGAGCATCGAAGAACCTCCATTAGGAGATGGCTGCATTAGTGGCAAGCTTGTAACTAGGCAAGAGAAAGCCCTTGCTTCAACTGTAGACAGAATGCTTTTAACAAGGACAAAACTTGGTAAGTCAACAGCCTAGCTCTGCCAAGACAGGGTAGGCAAGTCCTTCATAATTCCTGGTTTACAATTAATGTCTGTCAGAGAAATGGGCCAAAGACTGAAGATAGATGCTCTGATGTATTCAGAGAAATTGGGGACTGTCCAGGCAGCCCAGTTGTCTGTCATTTCTTAGTTTGGAAGCTGCTGGCTCTGCACGTCCTATTTATTCAGATATATTTATCCTTCTCAGGTCTCTGATGTGCTTGAAGACTAGATAGTTATAGTATCAGTTTTAATTTGTTTAGGAATTAAAAGTCTAAGAAAATGTTTTTTAGTTGGTAATGCAACCTAGGATGGGAACTGAGTTAGATATAGAACTTTAAACTCATCAAGATAGGTAGATAATAGAATATTAATATCAGTTACCAAATACATATGGACTGAACATTGGGGATGTATGTTATACCTTATAATTTTCATGATTGTTGCCTAATTGTTCTTATTGTTTTGTATTGTATTTATTGTTATAAGAACAAGAGCCTTTTATTGGACTAAAATGGTGAGCTGTTGGGGGGAAAAGATACACCTTAAATTTTTTAAAAAGTGGATAGGAGGGTGAGGGGGAAGAGAGTAGGAGGGCAGGACTGGGAGGGAGAGAAGGGAGGGGAATTGATTGAGATGTAACTTGAAGAAATAAAAAAATGGGGGAAAAAAAAGAAATCAAAACTCAAAAAAAAAAAAAAAAAGGCTATGTGATGAGAAGCCAACCTTCCTAAGGAGAAACCCAAGGAAATGCAGGAAAATGTGTGTACAGATAAAAAACAACTAACTAAAATGGAAGATTGTGGTTAAGCATCCCTGCAACACAGAAAACAGCACAGGATACTGAAGGTTACTTCACTAATGGGGGATATGGTCCGTGACCACACCCCAGCATATGTCTGAAACAACAAGCAGTGCCTACACTCTGTCCTATCTTACCATAACTACCCACAGCTATGGCCTGGATGTGCTTGGTCCCTAGGGTGCCAGTATGGGGGAGGGGGGAACTCTCAAGTGGTGAGCAACCTTCTGGGTTCTCTCCCTCCACAATGGGTGCTGGAGGTCAAACCCAGCTTGCCAGGCTCACACAGCACAGCCTTTACTCAGAGACCCAGCTCACTGGCCCAAGTCAGAGTCTTGCTGGCTAATCTCCCTGGTTGGCCCAGAACCTATTATGTAACAAGAAGAGACTGAGGTAATGCCCAAGAGAGGGTCATTACAAAACCTGAATGCCGCCCCACACAGCAGCGTTCTGTGGCCTCCTGATCCCAGATGCAGCCCCTCACTCCAACAATGCTCCCCACTGTGACCACCTACCGTGATGTGAGCAAACGAGAGGGCCCCACCAGAGCTTAACTAATGTCCTAGAACCCCTGAGAAGGGCAGCTAAACAAAGCTCTTTCCTTCTGAGTAGCCTGCCTCACCGAATACTGCACTAATTTACCTACAACATTTAATTCACACATGCAGACAACACCCTGACTTAAATGGTTCTTGCAGTTTTTCATGGACTAGCAACATGGCCTGTCACTCTCTCATGAAGTGTGGCGGCAACAGTAAGCTGCAACCCAGTCACACGTGCCATTGAGAGGAGACACCACTGTCCGACGTGAGTCACCACTGTCCGACGTGCGTCAGCACAGTAGTGCCCATGTGTGTGGTCAGCAGCCTGCCACAGAGCTGCCTTTGTGGTAAATGACTTGACCCATGCACAGGCTGACATGTTTGTGATGAGCACACCTAAGGGGGCTCAGGTTAGCTATGATGTCCAGCAGGCGCAGTAAGCCCCCTGGTACACACTTACTTCTCAATCAGCATATTGGTCCACAGCCATACGTAAGTCACAGCGCTCTGGGTGGGTGTTGGGTTTTGCTATTGTTTTTAACTTTAACTTTGGGGAACATTTTATTAGTAGCATAGATGTGTATGTGCATGAGCGTATGTACCACAGCATATAGGCAGAAGTCAGAGGACAACCTTGGGGCCCTCCACTATGGGTGCCAAAGATCAAACTCGGGTTGTTGGGCTTGCACAGCGAAGCTTTTACTCTGTGAACTGTCTCAAAGGCCAAGTGAAGGTCTTTGCTACATAAGTATCCCTGGCCGACCTGTCAGACCAGGCAGACCTCAGACATGACCCTCCTCCCTCTGCCTTGTAAATGCTCAGACTGTAAGCATACAAGTACTACCATGCTGTGTGTGTGTGTGTGCACAGACTCAAGAGCACATTGCCAAGTAAAGTGAACGAAGTGTATATTCACTTAATATTCACTGAGCACTTTAAAATAATTTAGAGTAAGTGTAATTACACTACAGTAAGTTACATGACGGGCCAGTAAGATGGCTCAGCGGGTAAGGGCACATTGCAAGCCTGGGGACTGAGTTCAACCCCTGGACCCACATAAAGGTGAGAGGAGAGAACTGACTCCAGAAAGCTCTCCTCACCTCCACGTGTGAACCTTGGCACTTGTGCCCACATACAATAATAATTTTTGAAAATTAACAACAGTTGGCCTCTCTGAGTAGGTGAGAGGGGCTATTCAGCAGATATCGGAGTCCTGAAAGCTCACCTAAGAAATCAGCCTGGACCCCGGAGGATGTCCCCACCCCCATCCAAAACACATCAAGCAGGTTATCCACCAACTCTTGGGGACAGAGTGACATCAATTTTAAGACAGTCCCTGCACACACACACACACACACACACACACACACACACACACACACACTGTGTTGATCATCAAATCCTCTGCAGACTTATGCAGAGTCCAAGATTCTCTGAACGGATGGGGAGGCAGAACAGTTATAAGGTTGTAACCACAAGGAACAGTTATAAAGATCTGAGCAGCTTTTATTACAACCATGCGGATAGTATTCCATCCCACATTCAGCACATTAAACCATCATCTTCTGTAAGGCAGCTCCAGGAAGCTCAGATGCATCTGTGGCAGCTCTCCCACGATACTGGATAGATGCCACGTCACCCCAACAGCATGTGGTCACTTCCCAGCAGCCATGCGGCCTGAAGCCTGCTGCTTTGCTTACCTGTGCACACATCACAACATGGCTCACAATAAAGCACTTTATTACAGAACTCTGTGTCATCCAGACCTACTCATGCTTAGTATTAGCCAGTTATACCAAATGCCATAAAATACAAAATGATAGGAAATATAAACATCAATGTGTATTTCAAGTTTATAACATTTTATTTACAAAAATAGGCTGGGAAGGCCAGGGTTCCTCCACCCTTCATTCTTTCCTGGAGAAACCACTTTGCATCTCCTGCTCCTCTAGCAATTTCTAAGGTTGCAAAGAACTTCAGAGCTGAACTTGTCCACTAGAAGCTCAGACAGAAAGGAGAGAGGGTGGGAAGGGAAGGAGAGGAGGGCAATGGGAGGAGGGCCACGAACAGTCATAGTGGATAAATGGCTTTACTGGGAAGACTGCGCCCGGCCCCACACACTGGTGATGACAGCACACTGCTCACACACCGACTCCATACTGCTATGTACAGGGGCCATGGCTGCTCTGGGCTCTGAAGGACACTTATTCCCCAACACGACAGTGTCAGACAGCGGCTCCAAGGCAGACACTAGGACATGACTCCAAAGACGGGGTTGTGGCGGCAGATGCTGGGGCCGTATTCCTCATAGTCCTTCTTGGTGTGGCAGACCTGGAAGAACTCGGGCTGCAGGAACAGCAGGAGGGAGATGATGAGCAGTTGGGAAAAAGAAACCTTTGAGCAAAGGGGAGGGGCTATCCTTATCCAGAGACCTTTCTGTCTCCATCTCTGTCTCTCTAGCACTGGGGTTACAGATGCATGCTGCTATCCCTGGCTTTTACAAGGGCGCATGGCATGGGTAATACCATGGGCATACCAGTCTAGGCTAATTGGTAGGTCAGGTCCTAGTGAGAAAACTCCTAGTCATGCAAACATGTCACTTTGTTAGCTACTATGACAGTCTATCACAGATATTCTCTAAACTACCCAGTAATCAAGTTGCTAAGAGACAAGCAACATTTGCTTATCTAAATACAAGAGATGGATAGGGCATCTTCAAACACCCCAAGAGATCTGCAGAATATGGCATTCAAAGATGTTATCTTAAATTAAGATTTTCTTTTCTTTTTTTTGATATCGAGACATATCAGCGCCTGACAGCACCCCCTATTCTACTCCAAGTAGAAGATAAGCATTGAAGAACCTCCACTGTAAGATGGTTGAATTAGTGGCAAGCCTATCTCTTGGCATGAAAAAACCCCTTGCACCAACTGCAGACAGACTGCTGTCCAAAAAGGACAAAACTTGGTAGCAGGGAAGTTGAGCCTACCTCTGCCAAGACAGGGTAGGTTAGTCCTTCATAATCCCTGCTCTACAACAAATGTCTGTCAGAGAAACAGGACCCAAAGGCTGAAGACTGATGCAGGAATGTATGGAGAGAAAACGGGAACTGTCCAGGCAGTCATTGGTATGTCCTTTCTTAGTTTTGGAAGCTGCAGGCCCTGCACTTCCTATATAAGCAGATATATTTATCCCTCTCAGGTCTCTGAGGTGGTTGAAGAATAGACAGCTAGAGTCTCATAGTTAAATTTTGAGTTGTTTAGGAATCAAGAGGGTGTTATAGATCTAAGAAGATACTCTTAAAAGTGTGTTGCAAGTTAATATGAATGTTGAGTCAGATATAGACCTTTAAACTCATGGAGATGGTTAGATAGTAGAATGTTAAAGTCAGGGGCCAAATATGCATAAACTGGACATTGGGAAGGTATACTGGGCCATTTAACTCTCATAAATGTGGCATATTTATATCTGTTGTTTTGTATAATACTTACTGTTATAAGAGAAGGAACCATCTGTTGGACTGAAAGGGGAAACTTCTTGGGGGAAGAGGGTGGAAGGGCAGGATAGGAAGGGGGAATAGGGAGGGGTTTGTGACTGAGATGTAACTTGAAGAAAAAAAAAGTATTTATAAAAAAAAAAAAAAAAAAGAGAGAGAAGCCCTGTCTCAAAAAAAAAAAAAAAGAAAGAAAATGCAAAGGTGACTGAAGAAGATATCTAACATTGACCTCTGGCCTCCTCACACAATTTGCACACTTGTGCATGTACACACACACTAACACACACACACACACACACACACACACACACACACACACACACACA
>CAJQZJ010000606.1:685417-702759 GCA_907164525.1 Lophiomys imhausi | reverse complement strand
ACACACACACACACACACACACACACACACACACACACACACACACACACAGAGGCCAGGATGCTCTAGATCACTTTTATACTTCATATACCCATGTTTACCCGTAACCCACCATTAGCAGGGTGCTTATGAATGAGATGTACAATTTAAATGATAAGTAAACTATTTTTACATGGGACAGAATTTATTGCCTGTGTAAAGCCATGCAAATGGAACACATGCTATTTAATCTTCACAGGCAGCATTTATGCAAACTCAAAAGAGAAGCACAAATGACCACAGAACACTCCAGAAAGGAACTCACAGTTGAGGCCAGCATAGAACCTCCAAACCACACGGCGTAGCGCTGCATGTGGTGCGTTATCACCTGCACCTCCACGGGTTTGGGCTGCAAAAGAAAGCAATTGTGTTTGGTCTGCACGATACATCCTTCAACTTCCATGTCCGATGATGGACAACGGCCCCCTCCAGTGACAGCCTCGGCCACACTGCAGTGCCAGCACCAGGAGTGTCAGGAAAGGAGTGCTCATGCCCAGCTGGGACCGCCTCTTCCAGTCCTAAAACATACCATTAACCTAACTGCTGGCTTTAATCAAACACATCACACACAGGGCTTAGCAAGCCCACCTCAGGGAGGAGCCCAGGCAGCACCTAGTGGCTCAAGGCTGTGGCAGAGGACAGACCCCAGTACACACCAGTCATTTCACTTAACAAGAACATTTCCTTACCATAGACCCATCTTGTCTCTCAGCACCCTAGTCACACACATCAATGTCGGCCTTGCAAAAGACGGTGAAGACAGGCGTTAAACCCCAGCCATCCCTGCTTCAGCCTGGTTTTCCCTCACGCTGCTATGCTGGAGGAAGCAGCCTGCACATGGCCTCCTACCTTTATCCTGCCTCCACTGAGCTCTTCGCTCAGCTTTAACCTGGCATCCACCACTCTTTTCAAATCTCTCTGCAGACGACGTCCAAAATCTCTGAACATCGTGGAGCCCCCAGAAAGAACGACGTTCTGAAAGACAAAAGCCTACAGTGAGGAGCCTGGCTGCTACAATGAAAGATAACAGTTCTATTCTCTCAGGCTACAAAATATTATTTAGGACAATGAAAGTGAAATTGCCCTCATTTAACTTTCTGACAGAAAATATCATTCGAGAAAACCATAAAGAAAATAAAAATCATCCTTCAAAGAGCCATGGGTCCCCAAACTTGCCTTCCTGGATGCCTTGTGTGGCTGCAGCAGCCCTGCAGCCAGGCACTCCCTCACAAGTTATAGGAAAGGGATATCATAAAGAGCCAGGCCAGGGAGCCCAGGTTATGGTGGGTCTGCTCTGCCCACTGCTGCCTGTGACACTCTGCCAAGCTGAGAGCCACAGTAGCAGAGGCGAGGTGGCCATGTGAAGCCACCTCAGACCTGGTCTTCTGCCTTGGGACATATTGCAGTTCTAAGTTGACTATATGTAGAAGTTTCACCTCTAATAGCCTACCCATAGACTTGGGCAAGCCCGCAAGAAGCCGTCACTGTTCCAGAGGCTGAGGACCTTCAGGGACAGCACTTTGCCAGGCCATGACAGGGCTGAGCCACAAGACCACAAGAAACTGTAGTTGAATGGTCACTGTAGTCTCCAGTCAGATGCCTTTGGAGGGTCTTGGTGGAAGCTTGCTGGTCAGATGTGAAACCCTTCTGAGGAAAACCTTCCACAGCTCCCTAGAGGGGAGGGGTCCTCCAAGGCATTGCGGACAGTAGGCTGTCAGCTCTTGTTTGGGGGATGTTGGCAGGGTCCCTACGCACACTGTCACAGCATTCTCAGGGATAGCTGAGGGACAGTGTGATTTCATGCAGGGGTCCTGCCTGTCCTGCAATCCCAGGCTTCACAGCTCTCATACCTGTCCCCTGGGAATTGGAAGTTCCCACACATGCTTCCTGGTGAAAACAAAACTTTGCTTTTACTTAAAAACAAAACAACAAAAACCTTTTCCTCCCTCTCTCTCTCTCTCTCTGGGTGTGTGTGTGTGTGTGTGTGTGTGTGTGTGTGTGTGTGTTTGAGACAGACGGGGAGGGGCATTTGTGGATGTGAATGCCAGTGTTGTGGTCAGAAGACAACTTCAGGTGTTGGTCCTGACCCTCCACTGGTCTCTTGTTTACTGCATACGCCAGGATCTTCCAGGGAGTCTCCTGTCTCCACCTCCTACCTCATCTTAGGAGACTGGAATGACAAACACACACTACCATCTTAGTGTGGGCTATAAGGACTCAAACTGAGGTACACACACACACATGAACACACACACGTGGCATGCACTTTTACCCACTGAGCCATCTCCTCAGCCCAATCTTTCACTTTTTTTTTACAAGTTTGAAACAAGCAGTCTTTTTCTCAGAAAACCTGAAATGCATGCTGTTAGCAGATCCCAAATATGATTTCTCAAATGTCTTTCTCTAGAATGACAGAAAGCTTGTTATCTTAAAATGTGATTTTTTTTTCATTTTTAAAAATCGTTTTTTGCTTCCTGTTGCAGCGGCCATCGAGAATAGCAGCCATGGCTCTGCACTACCCCACGGCCATGGGCCTCAACAAGGGCCTCAAGGTGACGAAGAACATCAGCAAGCCAAGGTGCAGCCGGCGCCGTGGGTGCCTCACCAAGCACACCAAGTTCGTGCGGGACGTGATTTGGGAGGTGTGCAGGTTCACGCCCTACAAGCGGTGCACCATGGAGCTGCTCAATGTGTCAAGGACGGGCACACACGCAAGTGCATCCAGAGGGTGGGCACTCACATCCAAGCCAAGGGGAAGTGGGAGGAGCTGACCAGTGTACTGGCAGCCTTGAGAAAGCCAGAAGTCAAGGAGGACTGATGCCCCTCTGCCAATAAATGTTTGCATCACACAGTTAAAAAATAAATTAAAAAACTTTTTCAATGTCATAGACCCCTTTAAGGGTGTGCAGATTTAGAGGCCTGAAGCCCTCCCTTGAGCCAGAGAATGCTCGCATTTTGGCCCAGGGTGCCTGGTGCCACTTCAGGTGTTTGTTGTTATGGCATTTAGGGCCTTTGCCCAAAGATAGTGTGGGCAAGGGAAGAGGCTGTGCCCCTGGCTGTCACAGTGCTCAGGCTTTGAGGCTTGACAGAGGGAGGGGAGAAAGGAATTCTGTTGGAAGACAAGACACTCTTTTTTAATTTTTTAAAATTAGAATATAATTGCATCATTTTCTTTCCTTCCTTTCCCTCCCTCCAACTCATCCTATCTTCCTTCCCCACTCCATTTCAAACTCATGGTCTCTTTATCTTTAATTGCTATTCATGCACACACACACACACACACACACACACACACACACACACACGTGCATAAATGCACAAATACAACTTGTCCAGTCTGTTGAGTGTTTCTTGTCACACAGATGATGGTTTCAGGACTAACCACTTGGTATCAGGTAACCAATCAGGAGGCTCATTCCTGAGGCTGATTTTTCTCATTTTCAGCAGTCCTTAGCTGCCTGTGGACTAATCCTAAAGGAAACTCTTGTCTGATTGACTATCCCTATTTTGCGTGAAGATAATTTCTGTTTGCCTAGCTCCAGAATGCCACCTTCCTGTCCCAGCTAGCTGGCTGCCTGTTTGCATCCAGAGACCACCAGGGAAGCTTATCCAGTAGAAAAGAATGAACCAGCTAGACAGGAACCAGGACAAGAAGAACAAGGACAGGGGCCCAGGGTAGTGGGCATGCATCATCCGTAGCCAGCAGGGCTCTGAGCCAGGGAAGAGGGAAGCCGGCTCTACAGTGAAAGATGCAGGGCCTGTGCGGGATGAGACCCCTGCACTACCGCCAGTCATGTTTGCTCAGGGGCCCAAGTTTTCCTGACACAGAGACTGGGGACATTCTTCCTTAGACCCTCCTCAGTCACACCTTTTTCTGTCTTGGCAGTGACCTGCTTAGCATGAAAAAAAATTCCTTTGGGTGGGAACATACAGAAGAGCCCGTGGTACGCAGCGTCTGGTACAGTAGGAAGAGGTGTAGGCACAGCATACTCTATACCCAGCCCTTTGTCTATTAAAGGGAGAAAAGCCCACAGTTCTGAGGTTAGGGCAGGGAATTCTCTGTGAGATGCACTTGGGTGCCCAGTGTTAGAATCTAATGTGTACGCCTCGCTCTGCCTGTCGTGTGCAAGAATAATGACTTTCTGTGACAGCCACAGCACCTGGCACTGAGGTGTCTACTTTCCATATGGAGGTAAGCAAGCAAGAGCCCAGCAGGGCCCAGGCTCCCCAGGAGCTATGTGATGCCCCCTGACATGTCCAGGGCCCCAGGATTCTGCTAGACTGCAGTAATTGGAATCTAAAAGAACTTACCTGTAATGACCAGGGAAAAAAAAGTGGAAAGTAAAACCAGCTAGAGGACAGAACTGTGCGGTTAAATCACATTCCATCCTTGTCCATCCTCAGCCTCAGTTAATTTTTAATCCAACAGAATCTAGCATCTGCTGCTCTAGGAATAATTGGCTTGTAGTTAGAGAGAGGGGCCAGTGGCCACTTGAGGCTTTTCCTAAGGACACAAATGCCTAGAACACTTTTAAGGTCTTCCTGACAGTAAACAGCTATACAGGGTTAGGGTCCATGCCAGAGAGGTGCTGGGCCAGAACATACTCACTGCTTAAAATTGCCACTTGTCCCACCTTTTGGGGACACTTGACCTGAGTGCTGTGGACAAGCCACCGTGAGCTCAGCATAACTGTAGCTGATGACACTGGTCCCCAAGAGTCACACTTTGTCCCAAGGGTTTCTCCACAAGGCAACGGGGGTCGGCCTGATCAGGACACTGACCTGGGAGGTCTAGTCGTAACCAGCCACCAGGAAGGAGGCAGGAGAGCTGGGTGCAGGAGATGCCTTCTCTAAGGGCAACGGCAGCAGCCGGCTCCCCCCGCCCCCACCAAGTGTGCTATCTGAAGTGCTTACTTCCTTGCTGAGAAACATTCCATGAGCTGAGTATTCATAGCTTGGCACAGTGGCTATACTCATGCTACAGAGGTCAGAGAGGACTGAGAAAACCACACTGTGTGACAAAAGCTGAAAACAAGCATGAATACAGGCAGCCTTAGCCATTAAGAGAGGCTCTGGGAAGTTAAGAAACTCACTAAGTCCTATCACGATCTCAGAAAGTACTTGGCAAATGTTAAGAATATGGACAGAGGACACAGGTGGGACTGGGCACAGAAGGCTCTAAGGACATCTAGTGCACAAAATATATCGTGTGTAGACACATCAACAGTGAAGCTTGGGGAAACCAAGTCCCTGAAAGCAGCAAGAGGAAGGGTGGTATGGCAAGGGACACCTGAGAAGGGCCACTTTCTGGGAGCCCACTGGTTGTCCTGACTCCACCCTCCACCGAGTCCCTCCAGTTTCCCACCCTATGGGAGGCCATTTGCATCTGGCAGCCCTGCAGACCAGTTTGAGTTAACTTTGTTGTGGCAGAAAATTAATCAAACACGGAATGGGACTTAAAACGCAAGCCAGTTCACACTAAAGACCTTGGCGCAACAACTGAACTTAATGGTAACTCTATCTTCATGAAGGATCCCTGTGGGTGAAGGCTGGGGGTGGGGTTGCGCATACAACCTGGTAATAATCTCAATAGTTCATCTCCATCAAGCTATTTATCCAAAAGACGCTGATCATTAGAAGTTTGCAGTTTGCCCAACACAACTCTGGATTCAGGGACACATCATTGCAATGACACCTCATACCTAGAAGGGCTATTCATCTGCTCACAGGGATGACACTCAGGGTGGAGAGCCTAGCATGAATAAAGCCCAGGAGCTCCCCACCCCCATCCAACAGCAACAACTCACTTTAAAAAAGTCACGTCACTGCTAACAGCTTTTAGTACATTTAGATCCTACTTTCCTAGAAGAGGACAAATAATAAACAGTAGTTAACGTAATGACCCCGTCTGCCCTCCTTCCCAGTGTCTTGTTATATAGTTCCAAACTCACCGTTGTCTTCCTGCTGCAGAGATTATAAACACATGCTACCTGACCCATCTAACGACATGAATCTGTTCCATTATTTTGTATTTGAAAATGTTTCTTTAGAAATCACATCAAGCTTAGTACAGGTGACGCCTGGCTCTGTAATGCAGTGGATCTTCCATGAACACTGGGTGGGTCATGTCCCCTCCTACCATCATCACTGTCCTTTCAACCAGCTGAGATCCTTGTGTTTCCCACTAAACACTTTAGGTGTGTGCTTACTGAAAAAAACGGTACAGTGGCCATCTTCACAGCTGCATTCATAAATACTATTCCCTCTCTACCTTATTACTTTGCCTTTTAATAACTTTTATAGCATTTTTTTTCCTCCAGTCTAAGACCCGGCTCAATTTTACAATTACTTGTCATGTCTTTGCAATAGATTTCTTAATTAAAAAAATAATTCACTGGGGCATAAAATAAACGTTCCCCAGAATACTTCCAAAGAGCTGTAAGAGCTTGGGTGGCCTCCTGAGGTGAATACGTATATAACTGAAATTTTATTAAACTATATTTATTAATACCTAAGAACCAGCTCTAAACCTTTTGAAAGGATACCAGAAGCTCTAGCGCAGGTCCATGAGGGCAACTTGGTTTGCGGTCTATCGGCAGGAACACCACAATAGCAATCGCTTCGTGGTTACTTGGCTAACACACCTCCTCACTTCAGCTTGGGCTTGAGGCCTCCTCAGTCAGCCTTGGCGTCTCGGTCTCGCTGGGGGCCTATTCACTAGTCTGAGCCTTGCCACACTCTCACGGGATAGATATTATTCTCCCACCTGTTTTTGTGGTCTCCTCAGAGCACTCGAACCTTGCACCTCACTCACACTGCTCAGAGGCTGTGGCAGGTCTTAGGCCACGGCTCCTCTGCCAGCCCAAGCTTGCTCTTTAAAAGTACTGCTTCCTGTGGCCTTCCTCAGTCTTGCTAGGCTTGCCCGTGGCAGGAGCCCCTCTCTTGGATTCTGTCTTTCAGTTTATGTGCTGAGGCTTCTATTTGCCAGCTTCTTGCCACCTCAGGACGAAGGCCATGCTCAAGGGCTTGGAGTTGACTGCCCTTGCACAGCTCCGTTTGAGGCCAGACTTTCAGTCAGTGCAGTCTTGGCTCCAGCAAATGGCAGATGCAGCTTAGTACCCCTCTCTCTCTCTCTCTCCCTCTCTCTCTCTCAAGCCTCTGCCCCCATGTCCTTAGATAGGGCATTGTCTCTTGAGGTAACTCACAGCTTGCCAGCTCTCCTGAGGTCCTTGGCCATGTCCCTCCCCAGGACCCTCTCTCTTGGTCTCTGGAGCCACACCCCCTCAGCAGGGCCCTGTCTTCAGTCTCTCAACTTGGCTCCACCCACTCTGGCTCTGGTCTCTCAAAATGAGGAAGCATTTAACAGCTGAAAACAATGTCAAGCCAAAAGCCCTTTCCAGGTCCTGTGCCCCCCCATCCCCCCTTTCACTAATTATGCATACAGGGTGCCTTCTCATTGGTCCTCCCAAGGACCATGTGTGCTCTGCCAGGTGTTTCCCACAGGTACAAGGCTTGAGGCTGACTTCAACTGTCCTTTTAAGAGTCTGCATTTTAGAAGTCCTTACATATTCCCGGAACACGTAGGATTCATGTGGCTTCTCTGCAGCTTCAGAGAGGAAACATTACATGGAGACTACACACAGCACTGCACTTAAACTGCCTCACTGGCAAAGAACAGCCTCTCCAGGTAAATGGTGTGGGAATCACTGAGATCCACACACTCACTCTCATTACGCCAGACACACAGGTTAACTCAGAACAGCCCACAAACCTAGGTACAAGAGCTAAAGACACAGAATTCCTGAAGCTAATTAGTGATATATAAATGCATATATTTTTAAAGCTTCAAGACCTGAAGGTAAATTACATCTTTAGATACTACATAAAAAACAAAATACATAGACAAAAAATAATAAATTGAACCTCATGAATTAAACATTTCTGTCCTTGTTCAAAATATGTAACTAAGAAAATTAAGACAATTCACAGACTAGGGAAAAAATACTGCAACACACATCTGACTAAAGATTATAGAAAGAATGTTTATAACTCAATAATAAACTAATCAGTAAAACATGAGTGGAAGATCAAGCATTCACCTTCCCAGGATACCCCTGAGCCACCAATGCAGAGTTCCCTCCTGCCATACCTGGAGTCTACTCCACAAGCCTTTCCCACAGTACCTGAGGACACAGAGCCCTGTGTTAGTTCCACGTCAGCTTGACACAAGCTAGAGTCTTTTGGCAAGACAGAACATCAACTGAGACAATTTCCCCAGAAGATGATGGGCAAGCCTGTGCTGCATTTTCTTGATTGATGATTGATGTGCCAGCTCACTGGAGGGCTGCGGGGGGGAGGGGGGAGTGCCACCCTGGACTGGTGGTTCTGGGTGCTATAAGAATGCAAGCTGAGCAAGCTAAGGGGAGCAAGTAAGTAAGCAGCACCTCTCTATGGCCTCTGCTTCAGTCCCTGTCATGGGATATGACCTGACAGTTATAGGATAAAATAGTCCCTTTCTTCCCAAGTTGGTTTTAGTCATGGTGTTTTAGTACAGCAACAGAATCCTAAAACAAACCTCACACCTACCCCTTCCTCCCTTCTTGTTTCACCTTCCTCCTCGGCCTTCCAGTGGGTCACTCCCCCACCCACTGTCCTGCTGCACCACCACCCCCCACACACAGTATCATCCATACGGTGGCCAGGATTTTGTCCCCATTCGAATGCCAGGTAACCCTACAGTCCTTGAGTGATTACCATCAGATAGGATGTACTCTAAACACCAATGAGGGAACGGACCTCACAGTACTAGGACACCCCTGTGCCACTGCCACCCTTCCCCCAGCCCCCACTTCAGTGCCTTCTTACCTTCTGCCTCCCCTGGCCAGAGCTGAGCTCCTGCCCTAGACCCTCAATAAACTAGCCTCAGCTGATGGGACCTTCCTCCCCTTCATTTTCACAATACACAATCTTCATTAGAGTCTTATAATCAATCAGAGGTAAAATTCAATGTGCACTCAGCTGCTGGAAGTCAAAACAAATCAGATTTATTGCAGTCACAGCACAGAATTTCCCCTCCCCCTCAGTAGAATTAATTCAGCAAATTCAATTTGTACAAGTATCCTATCAGATAACAGCAGCATTTTCTCTAAATCTGAACTGATCTTATATCATTTCAAGTTCCCAGCTGTCCCACCTGATCACAGTCTGCTCTGTGACCTGGCAGTACTCCCTTTATCTCTACCTGTCCATGTTAATTAGTGAGGCTCATTCCCTGCTGATCAGAAGAGTAAACAGTAGTAACAGCAGCTCAGTGCTGAGGTTTGCTTGTGAAATGTCTCCCACCAGCTCCTATGTTTGAATACTGGTGGCACTGTTTTTGGAAGGTTGTAGAACTTCAGGAAACTGAGGTCTAAAATGGAAGAAGTAGGTCTCCGGGGAGATAGCCTTGAGGTCTATAGCCTGACCCTGCTTCTTATTCTATCCTTGCTATCTAGTTGCTGATCTGTGGGAAAGCGGCTGCCACCACATAAGCCCACCAACACATGGCCACCACCATCCCCCACTGCCAGGCACCCCTACCGCCACACACTCCCACTGTCACAAAGCCTCCCACCACCATCCCTTCCCTGACACTATGGACTGTGTCTCCTTAAACTGTAAGCCAAACTCTTGCCCATTGAGCTGCCTTTTTCATACATTGACCACAGAGATGAGAAAAGTGACTGATACACTCAGCATGTGTCAGTCACCATGCTACGTGCTGCTTGTCCCACATAAGGCACACATCACTCTGAAAATGTCCTTACCACCTTTCCTTTTGAAGGACCAATAGATGGAAGTTAAGCAGCTAGCAAGCTGCAAGCTGCCTAGCTCAGAACTCAAGGACTTGGGAGAAAGAAAACACAAACCTTTCTCTTTTTTCTTTTTTCTATAGCAAAATTCTGGAGTAAAGCAGCAGGTTCCCTGTTTGGTAGACACTTCCTGTCTGCTGCTGGAGCACATCCATCTCCGTCTTCCACTTACAGCTGTGTGGGTGTGTTTGTTTCATTGACTGGCCGCCCATCGAGCTGGAATCTGATCTGCCTCACTGACAAGCCCTGCCATTCACAATAGGCTTTCATTAGTTTACCAGGTGGTGTGTGCCTCTTTGTCTCAAACGGAACCACAGCACCATCCTGCACTGCCACCTTCAAATTAATGTGATCGTTGTTCTCCGGTCTCGACTGCGGTGGACTGGGAACACAAACCGTTACCTAGAAACTAAACCGTTTAACCCTGCACATCCTCCCTGAATGCCAAATGCTGCTGTAGGTCTTTGTCCTCTCACATTGCAGCATCCTACTGTGGGCTTTGCTCCAAACAAGCAACACTAAGAAACTGGGGAATCTGGTATCATGATGCCAACACACACAGCTTGGGCCATCTGCTCTGCAGCACCCACTCCTGACCATGAAGACAGGGAGGTGGTACTTCTCAGGAACCTTTCACGGGAATCCAGAACTTACTATGTGTCACTCTGAAGGAAACCTAACAGAAAACAAAGTATTCTTCACTAACAATCAGCACGCCTCATGGGCTCCAGTTCTGGCTGCAGCAGTCCTCTGAAAGGACATTTTCCTGATACCCAGCTGCTGAAGAATATTTGATCACATTCTGAACCCCGAGAATTGGAGATGAATTGAAAAATCTGTTTCTAATCGTGGGATGGCTCAGTCTTTAATCCAAGAGCTTTCTGTTTACTGTAAACAAGTACGTATGATGTGGATCTGCCCTAGCACACACCTTTAATCCAAGAGCTTTCTGTGCACAGGATTAAATAAGGTTAACCCTAGGTCAAGAGGAGGAGCAAGAAACCAGCTGACAGAGATTAAACAGGAAGGAGGGACACTGAGCTGAGGGTATTTAAGACAGTGTGGAAAAGGAGTTGGAAGTTCTTCTTCCTTTGGGTTTTCTCATTCAAGACTTCTTCCGGGCTTTTTCAGCTCTGTGCTTTTTCCTCTAGGGTTTTCAGCTGAATAGGAATGCCAGCTGGGTGCTTTCTCTGCCTCTCTGAGCTAGCAGGCTTTCAACCCAGCATCTGGCTCCTGAGTCTTCATTGGTAAAATCAAATGATTGGAATATTTTAGTTTTTAAACAACACCCAGCAATTTGCGAAAACCCACTTAACATTGTCATTGAAAATCTAAATGTACTCCAGGGCCCCATGAGATAGGAAGGCATCTTAGTCAGCAAGGGTCAGTTCTGCTCTGGTCAGCAAGTTCCCAAATTAGAACCACTCAACTCAAAAGCATCTGAAATAGATTCCTGTCTAGAGAGAGTGTGCCCTAAAACATAACACAGTAAAGAAGAAACACCAAGAACCCCAACATAGGAAAGAGCCGGTATTGAATAGACTTCGTTAAAGATGATGGTTTTGAGGAGTTTGATTTGTTAAGGAAGAAGTTTTTACAATGTGCTAAGTGAACCCACAGGATACAGAATATAAGTATGATAGGACACATCCATCGACCCGCTTACATTTCAGAGTGGTAAGAAAAGCTCAGCAGTAACTGATAATCAGAGACACAAGTGACCGGGTTTCCCATAAAGTTTCCGGTCATCTCAGGTTTACTAACTTGAACGTGCATTTTAAATGTGAAGTATCTTCTTAAGATGAAGTATGTTTTTACATCCTAATGCTTCGGACACCCTCGTACCTTCCCGAGTGGCTCTGGTTGCATCCATAGTGTCCCTTTGCTCAGTGTAAGAGTGTAAAGTGTTCTGAAACCCTGTGTCTTGTCTAGATTTTTTTTTCCAAGAGCCCGTCTGCAATCACCTCCCCACCAAAAATTCTCCACTGCACGTTGCCTTTGAACATGGAAACGCCCCTTCTCTCTGCTGGTAGAGAACGCCATGGCACGACATTAGACATACACACAACCTGCCAGCCTCCTGAAGCTTACTAAGTCAGAAAGGTTTAAAATAAAAGCTGTACCACCAGCAAGTTCACTGCTAATATCTAATATGGGCTGGTGGTAGGAGACCGGCCAAGTGCAAGCACTAAGTCCCACCTCCAACACCTGTTTGAAAATGTAAGGCAACATCGAAGGTAGCCATCATTCCTGCTCCCGGAACAGCAAAGCACCCCTAGCTTAAGACACTCCTAATTCAGAATGACGGACACATGGCGCCACCTATGAGCCATAGGGTGTAACTGCAGGTATAGTGTTGAAAACCACTGGGGCCAGACTTGGTATTCACAGGACTGTAATCCCATCTACCCTGGAAGCTGAGGGGAAAAGATTGAAAGCTACAGACCAGCCTGAGCCAAAGAGCAAGTCCAAGATCACCCTTAGCAGCTTGCGTTGTCTCAAGAACCAATTTTCAAGGGTCTGGGAATGTAACTCAGTGATACCACAGCTCTCGCCTAGCATATCAAGGCTCTATGGGGGACACTTGCAAACCATGCGAGGTTCTCTCAGTTCCACTCCCTGTAGTTCAGGAAAAAAGAAAGAGAGAGTCAGGATGCCTCTCCTGTCCTGTAGTTTAGATGTCACAACAGCTACAGGTTCAGCTGACAACTAAAGCTCAAAAAGTATGAGCAAACCTCTGAGTAACACACTGTGTGACACCCGACCACGTCCCTGCTGAAATCCAAGCGAATGTTCAGGGCTAGCTTTAGGGGCTGCCACCACCCCAGGGGCAAGTCCTGTGGCAATCACTTACACTCTTCTTTTTCCTTCAGCTCCACTGGCCTCTATAAAACTCCCCTCTCAGAGTTGGATTTGTGGGGACAGAGTGACCTGACAGGCTCAGGGACAGTTGTCTTCCTGTATTCTGAGACTCCCTTGGCTTCTAGGGTGATTAATTTTGTGTGTTGAATTGCTATACTATCAGACCCAGTGCCTGAACCAAACAGAAATCCAGGTGTTGCTAAGAGCAAGTGACATGCTGCCAAAGGTGACGACCCAATAAGCCAGAGGCCAAAAGAACAAAGCCTGGGTGTCCCAGGGAAGGGTTTCTATCTTGGGATACAAGACCAGCACCTGCCTGGGTTTTCAGCCTGCTCTTCAGACACTGGGTTGGCATTGTTCACACATGCCAATCCTTACAATAAATCTCAAAGTAATTTCACTATAGGGAAGAAAGAAGGAGAGAATGGAGGGAAGGAAGGAGGCGGAAGAGAGAGAACAGAGATGGGGAAGGAGGAAGAGCAATGTTGTTTCTGCTTCTCTATGGGGTCACTGCACATCCTTTTGAAGTCTTCAGAGGCCCTCGAGACAACCTCAATCTAACTCCATGCAGGGCCAGGTCTTCCCTGAGAATCACAGCCAGCACATGGTGCCACATCCCTGTCCTCCAGGCCCCATGTGATCTGGCCCTGTGCAGACCTCAGGCTCTTCCATTGCTATGTCTAATTATCAGGCCCAGGGCTGTGGAGTCCCTTTCCACTCACAACACACTCCTGGCCCTGCAAATAGACTCTGTTCTTTACTTATGTTTTTAGTTACATGTATGTGTGTGCACATTCACACACATGTGCAGGTGCCTTCAGAGGTCAGAAGGCGGTACTGGAACCCCTGGAGCTGGGGTGTAAGCTGTTGTGAGCCACCCAATGTGGGTGATGGATCCTGTGCAAGAGTGCAAGCTCTTAACTAGTAAGTCATCTCAAGCCAAGTAACCCTTGTTTGTTTTTTATTTTGTTTTTGCTTTTTTGAGACAGGTTCTCTGCGTAGCCCTGACTGTCCCAGAACTCGCTCTGTAGACCAGGCTGGCCTCAAACTCAGAGATCCTCCTGCCTCTGCCTCCTGAGTGCTGGGATTAAAGGCATGTGACACCACACCCTCCTAGTTAAATAGATAATTTTTAGATCCCATCCTCATTGCATTCCCTGTTCTGAGAAGGTCACACCAGGACTCTGGTCTGAGCTGTGCCACAGTGTAGCCCTTAGTCTAATATTGCTATTTATATTTGTATCAATTAAACAAAATTTCAAATGCCTTCTTGTTGCAACAACGTATTTGAAGGATGGAGCAGCCATGTGTGGCCCTGATGCCACAGCTGCGGATACAGCCACTGTGATGCAACCCCACATGGGGAGCCCCAGCTCTAGAAAGCCCCTGGTGTACCGTATCCAACCTGGGCTCCCATAAGTCACCATGCTCAACACACTATATGCAGAGGCATGCCTGCATCCTGAGTGCCTATGCTGGGCCTGGCAGGTGGCCAAAAGATGCCCCTCAGTGGGGCATTATGAGACATCTTCATCTTATCACTGCAAAAAAAATCCCTTGACTCGGCAAGCCATGACCAGTTGTTTACACCAGGCTTCCCTTCTCACTAACACAAAAAGAAATCTTATTGTTTTGGGGTACATTAGCAGGAAGCATAGTTAAAAGCTATGGATCAATCATGTAGAAATGGGCTTGAAAACTCTGGAACTGTTAAACCCATGACCGTACCCAAATCTAAGTAGTTGCCTTCCCACCTGCTCACAGCTTGGACTTCAACCTGGGTTTCAATTAGAAGAGGACTATTTGAAAAGGATGACAAGTTGAGATGTAGTTCACTGTTGGAGAGCTTGCCTAGAATGGCCTGTATTTGATCCGGAGTACTGAAGGAGGAGAAAAAGAAAAAGGATAAAAACACCTCTGGTAGATATGCTTTCTAATTTTCTCTTTCAACTATTGGAGAAATCGGAATATTCAACATTAATAAATAATCTACACAGCTTGCTTACTTCACATCATGCTGTTCTGATTTAAAAGGCACTAAGATAATTACTACAGTAGACCCGATTCAAGCCACTAGTGACAAACCAACTGTCAGCACATCAAGATGCATTCACATCTTCCTGACAATACAACAAATTGGGTCTTTTCCCAATTTCCAGCCTAGTGCCGAAGCGGGGTTATAGACATCCTCTTCCTACCACCCCTCCCACCCCTGCTGCACCCCAGGCTTTGGGAAGGGTGAACTCCTTTTGCATCCCCAGACCCCCACTTCTATGCTCAGGATCCTATACCAGCCTGGCCTCTCCCACACCAGCGCCACAGGCCAGGTCTGACGGGCTCAGAAGGCACCTTCTCAAAGCCTGACTTGATCCCCTCTAATTAAATGCCATCTGCTCGTCCCTCAGTTACCATAATTGCATGACTCACTTTAATGGCATTTAGCCTGTAATGGTTCCCATTAGTTATTTCAGTATTTTGGGCTTCTTGATCAATTCCTAAAGACAAGAACACCACCACCTACCTACACATTAAATCTCCTTAAGTTTAACAATGAGTCTAGTACCAGCAGGCACCCAAGGCACATCACAAACCAGTGGAAAAGTCACCCAGTTACATGACAGAACAGTTGTGACTGCCCCAGCGTTGTGCAGCACAGACAAATTACTAAACAGCAGATAATACAAGAATCGACAAGCTGCTGACAGCAGCCGTCAACTTAGCAAAACCCAGGTGCCCACCTCCACCCTAGCCCAGGCCCAGCTTCGTGAGGATCTGTGGAGTAGGACAGCCGCTGTCAAACAATGAGGTGTATTGTACATGGGAATTTGCTGAGAGAGGATATAAGTTTCCCGCACAGGCACACACCGGAAGTTCTGAGGTAGAGAGTGGATTACTCAGCTTAGCTTGGTTTCTGCAAAGAACACATGCATCAACTCAATCTGTGTACACCTTAAACACACACAGGGTTTTGGGTTTTTTTTTTTTTTCTTTTTTGGTTTTTCGAGACAGGGTTTCTCTGTGTAACAGCCTGGCTGTCCTGGACTCACTTTGCAGACCAGGCTGGCCTTGAACTCACAGAGATCCACCTGCCTCTGCCTCCCGAGTGCTGGGATTAAAGGCGTACGCCACCACACTCGACACATACATGGTTTTTATGTCAGTAACATCTTTTTTTTTTTTTTTTTTTTTTTGTTTGTTTGTTTTTTCGAGACAGGGTTTCTCTGTGTAGCTCTGGCTGTCCTGGACTCACTTTGTAGACCAGGTTGGCCTCGAACTCACAGAGATCCGCCTGCCTCTGCCTCCCGAGTGCTGGGATTAAAGGCGTGCGCCACCACCGCCCGGCTCAGTAACATCTTAATAAAGCTACGTGAACAGTCCAAATTTTCAGAGAGCCTGGGCAAGATGTTGGTTTCATGGCCAGGAAAGTCTTGGATCTTCCATCAGTCTAAAATGAGCCACTTCTTACTCACTAGATCGTAATAAACCCCCTGAGGGTCACCAAGACTGTGAATGAGGAAAGTAGAACAGCCTTGGCCCTACAGGTGTGGATCACACCAGAAAAGAGAAGGTGCCACACAAGAAGAAAGGTGACGACACCCTTTGGTGCTGAACAGGGTACCATGAAGCTTGTGCCACACTCCCCATGAGCTCTCTGTGGCTCCCCTTCTTGTTAGTATGTCCAGCACCACTGTTTAGATAAAGCTGTTAAGACTGGAGAGAAGACACACAGGAGGATGAGGTCAGGAGACCAACAACCTCATTTCTGGGAGAGGGCATCTCACCACCCAGGTAATCAATCCATCAGGGTCCAGCAAATGTGTTATTTCCTCCATTCTACTCTGAGTTTCCCTGGGCCTAGATCATGTTTTCCAAACGTTCTGATCCACTAACTGCAGCCTCAGTGTGAAAGGGGCCTGGGTCACATGCAAGGATGGGTCCAACACTGGTCATGGAGAAGTGCCCGAGAAAAAGAATGAAAAACGAGGCCCCTCTCAGACACCAGGTGCTCAGCTATGCACAGGAAGATATCATGTGTGCTGCACGACTGACTCGATGTGTCTTCTAACCTGTTTTGTTTAGATGCTCACAGACCTATATATGTACATTTACCACTGTGACACTGAGATGGAAGGATATTTTTTCATTGCAAGTTTATATCTATATGTACCGTGTCTTTGCTACTTTGTGGGTTCTTCTTTTTCCCACCCTTTAGCCCTCTGGTTTCACCCCTACCCCATCACTAGATAGGAGAGAAAGGAGAGAGATCCTTGAATCTAATGTATTTCTTCTATGAATACGACTACTAGCAAACTGTAACCAATACCCTGAACAACCAACAACCACCCACCCCCGCCTACTGGGCCCCTAGCATTTATACAACCTCTGAAAAGTTCCCAGAATTCCAAAGTCACACAATCGCAGAATCTATCCACAGCTGGCAAAAAACGCTCCTCTGCTAGAGCACAAAGCAAATCATTGTCAGGTGTTGCAAAGCAACACCATCCTTCCTGGGATTTAAAAGAAAACCTATTCTTATTATATTTGTGTGTGTGTGTGTGTGTGTGTGTGTGTGTGTGTGTGTGTGTGTGT